>JAMPIV010001980.1:0-270000 GCA_024509875.1 Oreohelix idahoensis | reverse complement strand
TTTTTTCGTAGCCCTTTATCTTGTCTTTGATCCACAATCACTGAGCGTTATCTCGCACCTTTAAACCATTTACCATGTACATGGAAGTGTTAGTTATATCAGGATGTTTTTATTTTATTTTGTGTGATATTTACAGGTGTGTCCCGAGGACCCGAGAGCGATGTCGGCGGAAGCACAGCTACCAGCAGGGTCTCCCAAGCCGGACAGGTCGAAGGGTAGGATAGACATCCAGGCTGGAGACAAAGGCTAAGCAAGGCAACTCGACAGTAATGCCTGCTGAAGTTGGATGCACTGGGTAACAGGCCTAACAAAACATTGCACCGTACTCTGCTCGGTGATGACACGCACACAAATATAACATAATAATATTACCATGTTAATAAATGATAAAATTGTGTACTATATAACTATATTCAGTTTGGCATTTATGACATAAAATAAACACTTAATGTGACAATATATTTATAAATATTTAATATGAATATATAATAATAAACATTCAATAGGAAAAGATTATAATAAAAATTAAATATGAAAGTATAATAATAATAATAAGAAACATTTAATATGAAAATATAACATTAAACATTTAAAATGACCATATAATAATAATAATAAAAAACGTTTAATATGAAAATATAATAATAAACATTTACTAGGAAAATGTAATAATAAACATTTGATATTAAAACAAAATAATAAACATTTGATTTGAAAATATAATAATAAACATTAAAACTGAAATTATAATAATAAAAATTAAACTGAAAATATAATAATAAATATTAAAAATGACAATATAAAAATAAACATTATGACTGAAAATATAATAATAAATACTAAAAATAACAATATAATAATAAACATTATAACTGAAAATATAATAATAAATATTAAAAATAACAATATAATAATAAACATTATAACTGAAAATATAATAATAAACATTAAAACTGAAATTATAAATAATAAAAATTAAACTGAAAATATAATAATAAATATTAAAAATGGCAAAATAATAACAAACATTAAAGCTGAAATTATAATAATAAAAATTAAACTGAAAATATAATAATAAATATTAAAAATGACAATATAATAATAAACATTATAACTGAAAATATAATAATAAACATTAAAATTGAAATTAAACCAAAATAAACTGAATAATAATAAAATATTAAAAAATAAATAGTATAATTATAAACATTGAAAAAAAAAACAAATTAATTTTCGAATACTTTATGAGTTCTGATTATCTGCCCCCCTTTATGATATATTTTCCGAACAATATATAATGATGTAATATAAACTAAAATTGTTTTCTAATATAATAATAAATATTAAAAATAAAAGTATAATTATAAACATTGAAACTGAAAACATAAACATTTTACCTGTCTAGAAAACAGTGTTCTCCACGACTATCCGATTGGCTAAACTGTTAGGACACATTCCTCCTTCGGTACAGATACCGGGTTCTATGGTTGAAACCTGGCAGCTTCATGTGTCAATCTAAAACGGTAAAGGTAGTCCCATATCAGATACTGACGTAGGAGAATGAAGTGTTAGAGACTTCACTATACTAGGTCCAGCATAGAGAGGTGGCGTGACCCTTCATTGATGCATTTTCCTTCCCTAATCTAAGAGGAAAGTCAGGTACCCATTTACAGCTGGGTAGACTGGAGAGTGATGATACCGTGAATCAAACCAGGCACTTTAGCTGCGAGAGACCAGCGCTCTAACCACTCTGTCAATCTACCCAGCTTTAAAAGTGGTTACCTGACTGCTCATTTCTGGTCTTTTAGTTCCCCGTGCAGGACAGGTTCAACAAACACACTCCACATCCTCCTATCCTGTGCTATCCTTCAAGACCTATCCATGTTTTTTTTTATCCTCTTCAAGTTTGTATCTAATTTCCTTCTCCACACATGTGTTCAGCTATGTCTCTTATCCTTGATGATCCCAGTATTAGTCTCTATGTTCAGCTATTTCTCTTATCCTTGATGATCCCAGTATTAGTCTCTATGTTCAGCTATTTCTCTTATCCTTGATGATCCCAGTATTAGTCTCTATGTTCAGCTATTTCTCTTATCCTTGATGATCCCAGTATTAGTCTCTATGTTCAACTATGTCTCTTATCCTTGATGATCCCAGTATTAGTCTCTATGTTCAGCTATTTCTCTTATCCTTGATGATCCCAGTATTAGTCTCTATGTTCAGCTATTTCTGTTATCCTTGATAATCTCAGGATTAGTCTCTATGTTCAGCTATGTCTCTTATCCTTGATGATCCCAGTATTAGTCTCTATGTTCAGCTATTTCTCTTATCCTTGATGATCCCAGTATTAGTCTCTATGTTCAGCTATTTCTCTTATCCTTGATGATCCCAGTATTAGTCTCTATGTTCAGCTATTTCTCTTATCCTTGATGATCCCAGTATTAGTCTCTATGTTCAGCTATGTCTCTTATCCTTGATGATCCCAGTATTAGTCTCTATGTTCAGCTATTTCTCTTATCCTTGATGATCCCAGTATTAGTCTCTATGTTCAGCTATTTCTGTTATCCTTGATAATCCCAGGATTAGTCTCTATGTTCAGCTATGTCTCTTATCCTTGATGATCCCAGTATTAGTCTCTATGTTCAGCTATTTCTCTTATCCTTGATGATCCCAGTATTAGTCTCTATGTTCAGCTATTTCTCTTATCCTTGATAATCCCAGGATTAGTCTCTATGTTCAGCTATGTCTCTTATCCTTGATGATCCCAGTATTAGTCTCTATGTTCAGCTATTTCTCTTATCCTTGATGATCCCAGTATTAGTCTCTATGTTCAGCTATTTCTCTTATCCTTGATGATCCCAGTATTAGTCTCTATGTTCAGCTATTTCTGTTATCCTTGATAATCCCAGGATTAGTCTCTATGTTCAGCTATGTCTCTTATCCTTGATGATCCCAGTATTAGTCTCTATGTTCAGCTATTTCTCTTATCCTTGATGATTCCAGTATTAGTCTCTATGTTCAGCTATTTCTGTTATCCTTGATAATCCCAGGATTAGTCTCTATGTTCAGCTATGTCTCTTATCCTTGATGATCCCAGTATTAGTCTCTATGTTCAGCTATTTCTGTTATCCTTGATAATCCCAGGATTAGTCTCTATGTTCAGCTATGTCTCTTATCCTTGATGATCCCAGTATTAGTCTCTATGTTCAGCTATTTCTGTTATCCTTGATAATCCCAGGATTAGTCTCTATGTTCAGCTATGTCTCTTATCCTTGATGATCCCAGTATTAGTCTCTATGTTCAGCTATTTCTGTTATCCTTGATAATCGCAGGATTAGTCTCTATGTTCAGCTATGTCTCTTATCCTTGATAATCCCAGCATTAGTCTCTATGTTCAGCTATTTCTGTTATCCTTGATAATCCCAGGATTAGTCTCTATGTTCAGCTATGTCTCTTATCCTTGATGATCCCAGTATTAGTCTCTATGTTCAGCTATTTCTGTTATCCTTGATAATCCCAGGATTAGTCTCTATGTTCAGCTATGTCTCTTATCCTTGATGATCCCAGTATTAGTCTCTATGTTCAGCTATTTCTGTTATCCTTGATAATCCCAGGATTAGTCTCTATGTTCAGCTATGTCTCTTATCCTTGATAATCCCAGCATTAGTCTCTATGTTCAGCTACTTCTGTTATCCTTGATAATCCCAGGATTAGTCTCTATGTTCAGCTATGTCTCTTATCCTTGATGATCCCAGTATTAGTATCTATGTTCAGCTATTTCTGTTATCCTTGATAATCCCAGGATTAGTCTCTATGTTCAGCTATGTCTCTTATCCTTGATGATCCCAGTATTAGTTTCTATGTTCAGCTATTTCTGTTATCCTTGATAATCCCAGGATTAGTCTCTATGTTCAGCTATGTCTCTTATCCTTGATGATCCCAGTATTAGTCTCTATGTTCAGCTATTTCTGTTATCCTTGATAATCCCAGGATTAGTCTCTATGTTCAGCTATGTCTCTTATCCTTGATAATCCCAGCATTAGTCTCTATGTTCAGCTATTTCTGTTATCCTTGATAATCCCAGGATTAGTCTCTATGTTCAGCTATGTCTCTTATCCTTGATGATCCCAGTATTAGTCTCTATGTTCAGCTATTTCTGTTATCCTTGATAATCCCAGGATTAGTCTCTATGTTCAGCTATGTCTCTTATCCTTGATGATCCCAGTATTAGTCTCTATGTTCAGCTATTTCTGTTATCCTTGATAATCCCAGGATTAGTCTCTATGTTCAGCTATGTCTCTTATCCTTGATAATCCCAGCATTAGTCTCTATGTTCAGCTATTTCTGTTATCCTTGATAATCCCAGGATTAGTCTCTATGTTCAGCTATGTCTCTTATCCTTGATAATCCCAGTATTAGTCTCTATGTTCAGCTATGTCTCTTATCCTTGATAATCCCAGTATTAGTCTCTATGTTCAGCTATGTCTCTTATCCTTGATAATCCCAGTATTAGTCTCTATGTTCAGCTATGTCTCTTATCCTTGATAATCCCAGTATTAGTCTCTATGTTCAGCTATTTCTGTTATCCTTGATAATCCCAGGATTAGTCTCTATGTTCAGCTATGTCTCTTATCATTGATAATCCCAGTATTAGTCTTTATGTTCATCGTCATTTTTCTGTTTCCTCCCCATGGAGTATGAGGCCACCACATGAAGCTAGTTCCGTTACAGGAAGCTTGCACCAAAGCAATCATGTGCTTTTGTAGTAGTGCTTTATGTAACAATATTTTTACATTAACAAGGTTGACAGCCCGATGCACAACATTATGTTAGTAGCTTCTTACAATGGCTGAGGATTAATTAGTGCTATTCTTTCATCGTCTCATATGGGACCCCCGGGGACTAAACACGCGGCCCGCGTATTACCGGGGTCGAAATGCACAGCAGAGCAAAGTGACACTGTAACGAAATCGTTCTTAACATTTTTATGACTTTCACCAAAGTTTCACAGCTGATGAAACTGACGACCAAAGTTTCACAGTTGATGAAGCTGACGACCAACGTTTCACAGTTGATGAAGCTGGCGACCAAAGTTTCACAGTTGATGAAGCTGATGACCAAAGTTTCACAGTTGATGAAGCTGACGACCAAAGTTTCACAGTTGATGAAGCTGACGACCAAAGTTTCACAGTTGATGAAGCTGGCGACCAACGTTTCACAGTTGATGAAGCTGACGACCAAAGTTTCACAGTTGATGAAGCTGACGACCAAAGTTTCACAGTTGATGAAGCTGACGACCAAAGTTTCACAGTTGATGAAGCTGGCGACCAAAGTTTCACAGTTGATGAAGCTGGCGACCAACGTTTCACAGTTGATGAAGCTGACGACCAAAGTTTCACAGTTGATGAAGCTGACGACCAAAGTTTCACAGTTGATGAAGCTGACGACCAAAGTTTCACAGTTGATGAAGCTGACGACCACAGTTTCACAGTTGATGAAGCTGGCGACCAAAGTTTCACAGTTGATGAAGCTGACGACCAAAGTTTCACAGTTGATGAAGCTGACGACCAACGTTTCACAGTTGATGAAGCTGGCGACCAAAGTTTCACAGTTGATGAAGCTGACGACCAAAGTTTCACAGTTGATGAAGCTGACGACCAAAGTTTCACAGTTGATGAAGCTGACGACCAAAGTTTCACAGTTGATGAAGCTGGCGACCAACGTTTCACAGTTGATGAAGCTGACGACCAAAGTTTCACAGTTGATGAAGCTGACGACCAAAGTTTCACAGTTGATGAAGCTGACGACCAAAGTTTCACAGTTGATGAAGCTGGCGACCAAAGTTTCACAGTTGATGAAGCTGACGACCAAAGTTTCACAGTTGATGAAGCTGACGACCAAAGTTTCACAGTTGATGAAGCTGACGACCAAAGTTTCACAGTTGATGAAGCTGACGACCAAAGTTTCACAGTTGATGAAGCTGACGACCAAAGTTTCACAGTTGATGAAGCTGACGACCACAGTTTTACAGTTGATGAAGCTGGCGACCAAAGTTTCACAGTTGATGAAGCTGGCGACCAAAGTTTCATAGTTGATGAAGCTGGCGACCAAAGTTTCACAGTTGATGAAGCTGACGACCAAAGTTTCACAGTTGATGAAGCTGACGACCAAAGTTTCACAGTTGATGAAGCTGACGACCAAAGTTTCACAGTTGATGAAGCTGACGACCAAAGTTTCACAGTTGATGAAGCTGACGACCAAAGTTTCACAGTTGATGAAGCTGACGACCAAAGTTTCACAGTTGATGAAGCTGACGACCAAAGTTTCACAGTTGATGAAGCTGGCGACCAAAGTTTCACAGTTGATGAAGCTGGCGACCAAAGTTTCACAGTTGATGAAGCTGACGACCAAAGTTTCACAGTTGATGAAGCTGACGACCAAAGTTTCACAGTTGATGAAGCTGACGACCAAAGTTTCACAGTTAATGAAGCTAACGACCAAAGTTTCACGGTTGATGAAGCTGACGACCAACGTTTCACAGTTGATGAAGCAGACGACCAAAGTTTCACAGTTGATGAAGCTGGCGACCAAAGTTTCACAGTTGATGAAACTGACGACCAAAGTTTCACAGTTGATGAAGCTGATGACCCAAAAACAAAAACTGACAAATGTGGGTTTAGTTTTAACGTCCATCATCATTACACACGGACACCTTCCATCAGTGCTTCGATCTCCTCCCTTAGATCGCACAATGAAGATCTCAGCACAGTGTACGAAGTCCGTAGCACAGGCGAGTATCCCAATTTGGGATAGAATTCCACAAATTAAATTCCCTCTACTGAGAATCGAACCCGGTACCTTCAGAATTCGAGGCTTACGCCATACCTCTTAGTCAATCTGACCCCCCAACTAACATGTAAGAATCAATTATTGCAGTGTTTCTCAGCCGCGGTTCCACGGAACCCTCTGGTTCCGTGAGGTGTCGCTAGAGGTTCCTCGACAGATCGTGATTGAGAAAACAAACAATTGATATTTTTTAACCTCGCGCGCCGGACTATGTTAGCACTCGCAGTGGTGGGCAGTGGCGGAGCAGTTCTGTATGGCAGTGGGCAATAGAACCGTGTTCACTCTTGCACATACAATATTTAAAAAGCATCTTGTGGAGTAGAAATTTGTGGTAAGACTTTTAGGCCTCCTTATCGACTTACATTAGAGTCGATAACAACTGTGGGGAGGGGGAAACCACACAAAAAGAGTAGACTAATAAGTCGACCAAACTAAACTGTTCCACAGAAATAATTCACTCTCTACTCACAAGAGCATTGACTAATATTATTGGATTATTTTATTGACATATTACTGATCACGCTAAGGTACCGTGAGCTGTAGATGTAATAGTTTATATGGAGGCGTTTCCTGTGACCTGAATATTATTTCAACGGTTCTTCAAGGATAAAAAGGTTGAGAATGGCTGGATTATAGGAATGCAGCCAAAGACATGCTGCTTAAAACTTTGAATAGTAGTAGTCTACTTAAGTCATAACTGGCTATGGGAATGATGCTCTCTCATGTGATAGCCATCACGTGCTTCTTTTTTTTTTCTTCTTCTTTTTTTTTTTTTTTTTTTTAAATACACTAAATAAATGTCACAACAAGGAGCCATGAATGCCATTTGAGATATAAGTGTTATTTTTATTTTAATTTCCAGAAAAAAAGGATAAAATCTATAATGGTCAATAAGATTGCGTTACAAGACATCGCTATGACATCACATTTTGAACAGTCTAATCTCAACTTTATTTGTAATGTTAATGTAACAGCATTTAATGTAGTAGAATGGCAGATAATTGTCTTTATTTTCACGTTTCTTCTTCTTTGATACTTAGCCGCCAACTGTCAAAGCAGTCAGTGGCCATCACGCCTGGTGGCATCTTGTAGGGCAGCAACAAACTGCTTCCACTTTGTTCGGTCGGCGGCCATCCTTCGTGCTGTACCCCAGCTCTGGTTCATTCTTTGCATCTCGGCCTCCACAGTTCTCCGCCATGTTCTTTTTTGGTTGGCCTTTCTTTCATTTTCCTTTAGGGGTCCATAGCATAGCCGCTCTTGTGATGGCATCAGGGTCTCTTCTGAGGACGTGGTCAACCCAACTCTAGCGTCTGCTCGCTATGATGGTGTGCGTGTCCTCTTGGTTACTATGAGTAAGCAGATCTTGATTGGTGATAGTATTCGGCAAAAAGTTTCGGGAGTTTTCCTTAGGCAGATTATTTTGACTTTTGTTTCATGTAAATTAGTTGGATAGAAGCAAAGAAATAACAATTTATTAAATAAATATTAGACAAACATAAAGGTCACGTGTTTTCTGGCACTCGTAAGAAATAAAGAAGTAGAACACTAGACAACAGAAAAACAACAGACGTGAGTGGCTTACCCAGTATTCGAACCCCGGACCTTCCGTACGACAACACCGCCTAGCTATACAAGCGAATCACACTATCTTCACGGCCAGCTAGGCATCCCCCCAAAAAGATGCTTTACTGACCGGTCATTAGTGCGAAACACAAGACAACACCGGAAGTTTACAATGGGCAGCTTAGCCTTATTAATGATGCAATCACTTCTGTCGTTCCCCTATTATACAGTATATGTCAGTCCACACAAGACAAAGACCTTGATACTGTGTCTAGTAAATGATAGAAGACTTAAGAACAGTAGTATAGAACAGAGGTTAGGTTTAACAATTTATTAACTGGACGTTACTTTTCGATCACTCAGTATTTATCAGTAGTTTCCACAATAGATCTGATTGGATTCGATCAACAACCATCTTCTCATCGACTGCAGTAGATATCCAACGACTTCTGTCTCTTGTCTTTGTGGTGCACTCTGATAAACTGTTTCCTGTCCATCTCTTGATTTTATGTTTTCACCTGTATCCCTGTCTTCATGTTGCACGTTTGCCTTCAACTCTGCCTTTCATTAAGCTTTTCCAGCAAAGTGTTGTGTGCTTGTATCTGGCCATATTAATAAATTTCCTAAATGGTTGCTTACGTAGAATAAAAAAGGATTGAAGTTGTATGACACAATCACAAATGTGGAACACGTGACACGAACAAGTGCTAGCGGAACAAGAGTTGAGAAGAAGACGTTGGAGATGGATAGGACACACAATGAGGAAATCTGTTGATAGCATTACAAGGTAGTCCTTGTTCTGGAATACCCTTGGTAATAGGCAGAGGCAAACCAAGGTATACATGGAGAAGAGAACTGGAGCTAGAAGTAAAAATGATGAGGTAGAGGGGGAAATAGCGTGTGCTGATGGCACGTGACAGGATGACTTGACATGTGTTTGTTGAAAGCCTATGCTCCCTAGACAGCTAAAGTGTATTGACTGATTGAGGGTGTCATCATTCATAAAGCAGGAGCAAAGAAAGGAAAGTACTGTGCTGTGAGCCTTTAGTTCTTGACGAATAAAGAATAGAACCACTGATCCCTTGGATATGACATAAGACGCGACTTATACAAGATTGTGGACTGGGCTGGCAACAACATCGTGTTACAAAAACTGCTACAGACACCACAGTTACCAGACACCACAGTTACCAGACACCACAGTTACCAGACACCACAGTTACCAGACACCACAGTTACCAGACACCACAGTTACCAGACACCACAGTTACCAGATACCACAGTTACCAGACACCACAGTTACCAGACACCACAGTTACCAGACACCACAGATACCAGACACCACAGATACCAGACACCACAGATACCAGACACCACAGTTACCAGACACCACAGTTACCAGATACCACAGTTACCAGATACCACAGTTACCAGATACCACAGTTACCAGACACCACAGTTACCAAACACCACAGTTACCAGACACCACAGTTACCAGAGCACTGGGAATTTGACGCAGGGGATCAGCTGCAGTGACGGCCCCACGATATGAATGAATAAGACTGTTCCATGGGCGTGCATGAGTGCTTACCCCTTTCCCTGTAGCGCATGTTTGACACTCTGTTTGTAAGTCCTTTATAATTAAAAAGTATCCGCCACACCAACCACCATACACAGAGGACATTTTCCCCCTTACAACGCTACCTTTTGTCATTTCGATAAGTACACGAAAAATCATCATCATTATCTCAAAAAAAAAAAAAAAAAACACACACAAAAAAACGCACACAACAAACACCCAGAATAGTAGCAGAACAAAAAGTGTGAAGAAGCCGCTTATCTGAGATAGGATGTATACTGAGGAAACCTTTTGATATCATTTCATGCAAGGCAGTCAATATTCTGGAGTTCCCAGGGTAAAGGATGTAAAAGATTGATCATAATTATGCTGATTATCATCATTATGATCCCTACTGAGCATGGGCCTTCAACTAGTTCACGACAAGCCAGCTCGTCTTGTGCTTTCCGTTCAAACTTTTCCGTTGCCTTCTTTTAGATGTTGCAATCTCGTATCGTTGAGCATAAACTGTCTTTTAGATATCTCTAAGCTCATTATTTTCGTTCTGAATATCGTGTATCGAATCTAACCGCAATCTCTACGCGCTGATTGATTACATTACATTGAAAGTGAAATATAGGTCTCACGTTAACAAACCATCTCTCTCTGCTATACTACAAGCAATAAATCATTCTCGCTCCCCTCCCCCACTATGACAGCTTCCGAAGCTTGACCTGATTACCATGAATCATAATATACAGAGCCTTGTCTAGTTTCTCGGGGTCTCTGAGTAGACAAAGAAAGACTTTGCCAACTACTCCTCCAAGCATGTCGTAGGAGGCGCCTAAGGGGCCGTTCACAAATTACGTTACGCAATTTTTTACATTTTGAGCCCCTCCAAACTTAACGTGTGCATAAGAGAAACGTACAACATTTCAGAAACCTCTGCACCAAAGTGTAACATCTCGGTAACCCACCGCCATCCCCCTTTTTTGCGTTTCGTAATTTATAAACGGCCCCTAAATGAATCTGCTGATGAGGCTAGCAACGTCATCGTGTAAAACAAACTGCAATAGAAACTACGGCTGTAAAATCCCTTGACTGCTGTCATGTAAGCTTCCTACAGGAGGACCAGCTAGAATGCTGGGTCCATGCTCCAGGAGCAGCGCACGATGAAATGATGATGATGATTTACAAAACACTGTATTTAATCTAAGTCTGGAAAAATCTTACACCATATTAAAAACGGACATTTACGAGTATAACACATAAGGAAGGGAAACCCGAGGCCTGTAATCAGTAAATAAACATTAGACAAACATAAAGGTATGTTTTCAGGCACTCGTAAGAAATAAAGAAGTAGAACACTAGACAACAGAAAAACAACAGACGTGAGTGGCTTACCCAGGATTTGAACCCTGGACCTTCCGTGCGTCAACCCCGCCTAGCTATGCAAGCGAATCACACCACCCTCCCTGCCATCTATTCATAACCCTCCACTCCCAAAGGAGCATAGGCCTTCAACAAACACATGCCAAGTCCTCCTGTCACGTGCCATCATCTCAAGTTCTTTCCATGTTCTCCTCATCATTTTCACCTCTGTTTCCAACTCTCTTCTTCCCTGCCATCTAGGCATCACAAAAATTATGCTTTGATGACGGGTCATTAGTGCAAACCGCAAGACATAACACCGGAAATTTTCCATGGGCAGTCAAGCCTATTAAAAACGGACAGCTTGATACTTACTTTACAGACTTTTTCCTTCCACTACTGCCGTGAAATGTTGTGCAGAGATGAAGTTTACGTTCCCAAGCCAAGAGTGTCGCCATGGCTGCTGTGAGCCCGTGTTGTTGTAGCATGCCAGTGATGTTGTCTACCACTCTACCTCATGGTCTTCCACGTGCTCTGAACCCAGATTATCTAGAGTTGTGGACAAGTATTGGTATAATTTATCGAGCTACATTCGCAACAGAGGGCCAAACTAACTGATTTTCTGTGCGACAGTTTAACATCATGGCATAAACAAAAAGTCAATAACAGAACAGTACTGGAGACAAGAAGTTGTTCAGAGACATGATCACCAACGCCAAAAGGCATAATCTTTGAAGAAGAAAGATTATGCGCTCTCATTTCCGTCTCCTCATAACATGACCTTTAAACTTTGGCGGTGATTTCCTAATCATCACAGTGACTGGCATCTTTCCCCTAGCTTCCCCCTGGACCTGCTCATCAAATTTCTTGGTTGTCTACAGTATTTTCATTAACCTTCTAATAGGGTTTCTGGTTGGTGAGTTCCCAGGGCAGTTTGAAATCTGTGAAAACTATGCCAGGAGCATACTGCAACAGCGACCATGTACCAGTAATAGGAAAACTTAGAATAAAATTGAAGAAAGTAAAGCGAGCTTCAAACAAGAGTTAAACTTAGCCTTACTTAAATCATATATGGAAATGAGTGAGAGATACAACATTACAATACAGAATAGGTACAATGCAATAGATTAAATACAGATTATAGATGAACAGTGGGAAATGCTAAAGAATCAATGTATCAAACATCAAATGAAATCATGCCGGAAATAAAGAGGACTGAAAAGAAGAAAAGAATGACAGATGAACTTTTAAAACTGACGGATGCATGACGGAAGAAGAAGCAAGACAAAGGAGAATATGACAGACTAAATAAGGGAATAGTAAACAAATGTAAAACCGCAAAAGAAACATGGCTAAACCAGAAATGAAGAGAGCCAGAAGTGCAGAGCTTGAAGTGCAGAGCTTGAAGTGCAGAGAGCTTGAAGTGCAGAGAGCTTGAAGTGCAGAGAGCTTGCAGTGCAGAGAGCTTGCAGTGCAGCACAGAACAGGCACAGAATCTGCCGTAGGGAAATGAAGTGTTAGAGACCCCACCATACTAGGTCCAGCATCGAGAGATGGGGTGACCACTTCCTTTCTCGCTGCCTTTTCCTTGCCTAACTCGAAGAGCAGGGTGATGTACCCATTTACAGCTGGGTAGACTGGAACATGTCGGTACAGTGATTTGAACCCGGCACCTTTGCCGTAAGAGACCAGCGCTCTAACCACTCTGCCAGTCGGACGCTCAAAATCTATGTGCAAGCAAATAAATGAGTTAACAGGCAGAAGGACACAAACAGTCACTGGCTGTTTGAAATCAAAAGAAGGAGCATAATAGACGGGTGGACAGAATACATCAGAGAGCTGTATGATGATGAAAGACCAGATTTGAACGAACAGAACAGCTGTGAAGGACCACCAATACTTGGAGCAGAGGTAGGTATGCCATGCGCCGTATGTAGAAAAGCAAAGCTCCTGGACCAGAAAATATAACTGGAGGAAATGGAGGTTTTGGGAGAGTTTGGAGTAGAAGTGATAACTAAACTCTTAAATAACTTCTACAACAGTGGTCAAATACCTGATGCTCTGCTAAAACTCATATTCATAGCATCGCCAAAGAGACCAGGAGACATGAAATGTGAAGAACATTGCACTATTAGTCTTATTAGTCATGTGACCAAAATATTATTACGAATTATCACGAGAAGAGTGAGAAATAAAATTAAACCCGAAATCGGTGATGAATAGTCTGGATTGTACATATTACAAGTATGTTGCATATCACCCAGCATTGAATTTATTTTATGTTCCGAAACTCCGACGTGCAACACTTTTTACGTTAATTTCTTGGAATATCCACCTTCTCTCATGCATCTTGCAGTAAGTAGCTATTAATTTATGTTCCAAATGTCCAAGCTGCGTCACCATTTTCCATCTTCTCGTGGAATGTCAACTGTCTATTAACATCTCTCTGCGTGCAATTACATTTTATGTTCTGATGTTCTGAATCCTTGAGTTGCATCACTATTTACATTTTTTTGTGTGTTGAAATATCCGCCTTCTGCTACGTAACTTGCAGTCTGCAATCAAATGTTATTATGTCTTCTCACACGTTGTAGTCAAATCTGTGAAATAAACGCGAAATTCAGTAAGATTTGGGTCCTATGATAATAAATAAACCCGCCCTTGGGTGCTTGACTATTTTCATCTTCGACGCCAGTAGAGCGCTGCCTTTTGTGCAGTGCGAATGCTTAAAAAATGACCCGCCGTAAATCTAACACGCTTTTTAGTTTCGGTTTCGAGACGTACAATTAACATTTAACATCTTGCCCGATCTGCTGCAAACAAACTGAGGCAAGACTTATAATTAACGATCTGCCAGAACTGTGACCCAAACTACGTTCTGAATTAACGAAAGATTTTAACTTTAACGCAAAAATTAGTAGTAACTCGGACATTTTCCAGTAGTAAGAACGAAACGACTGTAATAATTAACGCAAATACTACCAACGCTTGGCACAAACCCCTCTTCGCTCTGCACGCGGGACTAATACTATATCCACGCTGTGGGCAAAGCCAGCAGCTATATACACACAGACAGTTTTCAATTTCCTCCTAGTGGTAAATTTCTGACGTCACCCAAACTAGTTGGTTTATTTGAATAATGAAAAAATTATAGAGAATGAGGTGGGAAGATGGCCGACTTGTGTAAAAATTATAATTGACGATTGACAGGGACAAAACTGAAAATCTAAACCATAATGAAACTGACCATAAAAATCATATATTAGGATAGCTTAGTATTTCCTGAGCAAAAATATGTTTTAATATACATGGTAGTTCAATTATTAGCCAAGTTATTGAGATAATACTATATGTCTACACACGCTCGGATGGACAGACTGTTGTTCTTGCTCGTTTAGACATAACGTTATTGGGGACGCAAGTTTAAAACAGAGGCATTGGAGTAATTCAAATCCGATTGGGTGGTATAAGAGTATAGGAGAAAAGGGGGGAGGTAGGAAAAGATTAACCAAAACTAAACATCTTTTTGTATTGGCATAACTAACGCAGACTGACCAATGGACTACGAGACGCATAGTCTGTTTGGAATTTTGTTTTTGTTTTTCAAAAACTAGATTCAAAATTTGGTAGTCGCCTGATTTTATTGGCCAGCTCTAATAGATATTGGCCAAGGCTTAGGGGTCTCGTGGCCATTTGACAAGTAATTGTTAGATCAATAAATACGTTGAGAGCAGATGTGATAAATTATAAAATAAATAATAAATTCGCAGTCTGGACAGGGCAGAGAAAACTGAGGCCATATCTTTTGCCAGTCAACGTTATTTGTGTCATATTTCTTTGAATTTGTGGTAAGAATGCTTTATGTATTAATATGCTTAATTAAAACTGCAAAAGTTAGATACTGCCATTGGGGAAAAGTGAAGGACATGCCGGGAGCAACCAGTATTGAGTCCTCACATTGAACTGTATTTGACTGTTGCATATTGTTATGATTTTGTATTAATATTATTGTATTAGAAGATGTTAGTAAGCCTCTGTGTTCCATGAACACTCTTCAACATGCCTAGAGCGTTTATAATTAAGAAAAGAAAATCATACAAAAGGAGATGTGGTTACTTCACGTTATTGTATTGAAGAAAACTGTGTAAAAGTACAGTGGCGTATCTGCCATAGGGACCTGAGGTGTGGTCACAGCAAGGTGTGAGTCATATAAATTAGGGGCTGGTGCACTTGTATGCAGAGGAGGCTGACCCCATACCATCATGTGTACATAGTGATAAGAAATTGTGATCAGATGTGAAAAGGCCAGGGTGTCTTTTATTGCAGGGTTTTATTTCCTGTTACCATCCGGTGACCGGAAACCTGATGAGTGATTGTAAGACACAAAGTCTCCATTCAAAAGTTTATGCTGTCAGCAGATAGCCAGAAGGAGCTAGTGTGTGCGGAACTATATACTCTCTGTAGCGACATACTGACTTGTCATCTACATACCAAGAATCCCAGGTGATGTGTTAACATCTGGGACTTCTGACACTTCATGCAACATAAACTTGTTATTTTCAAAGAATAAACAGAAATACACGAGGCGTGATGAAACAACAGCTCCTCCTAACAAATGACTGAACCTAGTATCAATTAAAGTTTAGTCTGTGAATACACCTACAGGAACAAGATAGAACCTTATACTTATCGGACAAAAAGTCCAAACATTTTAGTTAAATATTCTATGTAAGATATATTTTCCTCATTTTCAAAGACCTGTCCAAAAGAGATGGCAGGACAGGCAGATTAAATTGTACAAAGAAAAGAATTCATTTTTTAAAGAAAACTTTAACCACTGTCTTATTCATTTCCTTATAGTGAGTTAGAGTGTATTGTGTGTATGTACCACCATTGTCGTTTCAACCCTAGACACTAGACACATCAGACACCAGCCACTAGAATTAAAATATACAGACCGTATGAGATCTAGGGAGGTATCGTTAGGTTCCCTGAAAATACATCATCATCATCGTCTTTTATAGTCAGGGGCCTACATTTGCTTGACCTCACACGGTTGACACAGACACAGCCTTCTTTCTCTTTTTTCGGTATAACATCTTAACCTCCCCAGCAAATTACACTTGCTACATATATTGGTAGGCTTGTCCGGGATTTGAACGTCTAGTACTACATAAATTGGGGTCCTGTTCTGGGATTTAGCAGTAACAACATTTCTATTTACCCAGGGAATCCCCATTATTAATATTGCCCAAGATTTGGGAAGTTGATGAAGTGTCAGAGCCTGGAATAATTAATTAGAGTTGTACTTATTTTAGAAATTGAGTTAGAACATTTTAGTATTTATCAGATGGCAGATTTGGCAAAGTTTCGCTCTGCTGCTGTGCAGACTGCCAGAGATATGAACATGGAGGGTCAAGTCTTGATTGACTATGTCACCTCAGAATGTGATAAGTTTATTGCTAGGGAAGAACATAGGTTAGCTGAAGAAAGGAGAATGCAGTTAGAAGAAGCTAGGGAAATTAAAAGGTTGCAAATTGAGGCTGAGAAGGAGGCTAGGGCCTTAGAGGCTGATAGAGAGGCTGAAATTAAGAGGCTCCAATTTGAGGAGAGAGAATTGAGGCTGAAGAAAAACGACTGCAAAGGGAAGCAGAAGAAAAGAGATTGGCTGCCGAGAGGGAAGCAGAAGATAAAAGATTAGAGAGGGAAGCAGAAGATAAAAGATTAGAGAGGGAAGCAGAGGCAGAAGATAAAAGGTTACAGAGGGAGCACGAGCTGCGACTGAGGGAGTTAGAGTTGCAAGGCCATGTTCCTGACTATGGTCACAGCCCCTCTACCTCTGATGCTACTGCTAGTCAGGGGGCCTCCAACTCAGCTATGGGGTTCCACTTAGATTATTTTGTTGAGAGAGACGATGATATTGAAGCATATTTAAGTAGGTACGAGGTATTAGCTACAACTTATGGGCTAGAAAAAGAAAGATGGAGCCTGAAGTTATCCCAAGGTCTTAGGGGAACAGCTTATGAAGTGTTTTCCAAAATGAGCGGGAATGACCAAGACAATTATGACATGTTAAAGCAGGCTCTCTTGCTAAGGTATGAAAAGAACGGAGAATTTTATAGAAAAAAATTTAGAAATGCCAAGCTACTGTCGGGTGAGACCTATCACCAGTTCTCTGCACGGTTAGAGACGTACTTGGAGAAATGGACTGCTCTGGGGAAAACCCAAGATCTTAAAGAAATGATCCTTATTGAGCGATTGAGAGAGTCCATGGCTCCAGACTTGAGAAAGTTTCTCATGGAACAAGGTGCAGAGAGGTTGGGTGAGTTACTTAATGTCGCTGAGAGGTATCAGACAGCCCAGGCAGAGGTACCTGGCGCCAAAAAGAAACATGTAGACAATTATAAGGCTCCACAAAACTCTAATAAATTTGACAACAAAGGTAAGCAAAACTTTGATAGGCCACGAAATGACTATAAAAATAAAAACCCACAGTTCAAGGAAAGAAAATATGATGAAAGAAAACCTTTTCATCAAGGTAGATTTTATTGTAATTGGTGTAAGAGAGAGGGTCATGACACCAAATTCTGTAATAAGAAAACTTTTGGTTTTGCTGCTATGAAGGTGGGGAACAAGGGAGAAAAGGACAAACCTACTGGACAGCAGGAAACTTATCACCCCCAGTGTGTGAGGATATAGTCTGCAATGGTGTCACCATTAGGTGTCTCTATGATACAGGCTTAGATTTTGATTCTGTTGTGAGTGCGCACTTGGTGAACCCAGATCAGTATACCACAGAAACAGTGGAGATACAAGGGGCGACCAAAGACATACCACTTATGACACTTCCCATTGCAAGGATAACAGTGAAAACTCGCTATGTGTAAGGAGTAATCAGAGCAGCAGTGATAGACGCACCCATTTACCCTCTGATATTGGGGTGTCGTTATGGCTTCTTGGGGGATCCCAAGAGACCGGTGGTTATGGCAACAGTGCAGACCAGATCACAGTCCAAGAAGAAAGAAGATGAACCTATAAATACTCATCCGGAAGAGATGAGGAAGGCACAGGTTGAAGATAGGTCACTGAAGCCGTGCTTTCAAAAATTGCGTAACTGTCATACACCTCCAAGCAAAGAAGAATTTTACATGAAGAATAAATTGTTATATAGGAAGGCCGGAACTTGTTCAAATGGTCACGGACAACTGGTACTTCCCAAGATGTTTAAGGCAGACGTAACACGGAGTTTACATGTTGGAAAAGATGGGGACCACGAGAAAGTAGGTACCATCTGCCAAAAGGTTTCTCAAAAATATTATTGGCCAGATGTAAAGATAATTATTGAGAATTTTGTAGAGGCCTGCGGCATATTTCATGAGGGAACACCCACAAGTGGGGACAATAATAACCAAGACCTAGAAACGCTACGGGGCAAACTTAAGCCTGAAAATAAGGAGCAAAATAAATATAATATGTAGACAAAGTGGAATGGGAGCCCCCTTTTTACACACAGTCTTCACTTGAATGTGTTAGAGTGGCAACTTTGCGTCGAGTACAAAAAGTGATTTTATCCCAGAATAAGCCGACAATCCCTCGGTCGGAATTATGTGAACTGGAGGAAAATAAAATATAGAAAAGGTCTCTCACTGTGAATTGGAACCTGAGGGGAGACAACCCCAGGAAACGAATTGGTAGTGGACGGTTCGTGAGTGATGATAGAAGGAAGGTCCATTGGAACTTCGACCGGAATGGCACCGGTAACCCTGTGTTTGGGAGGCCAATAAAAGGTCCATTAGTGCCTTGTTAAGGACGTGGACCGATGAGAAGGCAGAAGAGATTGTTACCTCATCATATCAATACTAGTTGGAAACTGGCAAATGATAATTTGAGACAAGCCAGGAAAAAGTATGCTGCTTATTATAACAAAAAAGCGAAGGATAGGGAGCTTGCTGTAGGGGAGAAGGTGCTTCTTCTATTACCAGGCAGCAGCAATAAACTTCAAATCGGATGGCAAGGTCCATATACAGTTTTGGAAAAGGTATCCAGAACAAATTATAAGATAGACAAGAAGGGAAAGGAAAAAGTCTATCATGTGAACCTTTTGAAGAAATATCTGGACAGACAAATCCAGAAAGGGACACACTTAATGGCCTTGTCTATCGCAACCGAAATGAAAAATGATCCTCTCACCTCAGTTGAATATCCATTGAAACCCAGTGAAACGTTTGCACAGGTGAAAATCAGTAATCACCTGACAAAAGGACAGAGGGAGAAGATTCAAAAGGTCCTGGAGAAACATACAGACGTGTTAACAGATAAGCCGGGGCAAACAAATTTGTTGGAATATGATATGAAACTACTAGACCCAACACCCATCTGTATGAGGCCTTATTCTATTCCTTTCGCTAAAGAAAAAGCTTTGAAAGAGGAGATAGATTATTTGTTACAAGAAGGGATTATTTCTTTTAGTGAATCTCCTTATAGCTCTTGTGTGGTTTTGTTGTGAAAACCATCTGGAGAACATAGACTGTGCATAGATTACAGGAAACTGAATGCTGTCACAGAAGGTCAGGTGGATCCATTACCTGATACAACTCAACTATTTGCCAGGCTGAAAAAGGCAAAATATTTTTCTAAGGTGTATCTTAGCAAAGGCTATTATCAAATTCCACTAAAGCCTGAGGTTCGACCTTACTTAGCCTTTAGCACCTCGGAAGGCCATTATGAGTTCAACATGCTGCCGTTCGGGTTGAAAAATGTCCCGAGTGTGTTTTCTAGGATGATGCGAAAATTGTTGGATCCCCTGAAAAATCCATGTATCTCGAATTTCATAGATGATATCCTCATTGCTACTGAAACATTTGAGGAACACGTTAACTCTTTGAATATGCTGTTTGAGTAGACATCCTTGTGAGGAAAATCAGAGAGACGCGTAGGACTTCATTTGCGCTAAGTTATCTCACAGATTATAACCTGCAATGGATGCATGTTTTAGGATGGGAGGTGTGTAGTGAAATCTGTGAAATAATCGCGAAATTCAGTAAGATTTGGGTCCTATGATAATAAATAAACCCGCCCTTGGGTGATTGACTATTTTCATCTTCGACGCCAGTAGAGCGCTGCCTTTTGTGCAGTGCGAATGCTTAAAAAATGACCCGCCGTAAAATCTAACACGCTTTTTAGTTTCGGTTTCGAGACGTACAATTAACATTTAACATCTTGCCCGATCTGCTGCAAACAAACTGAGGCAAGACTTATAATTAACGATCTGCCAGAACTGTGACCCAAACTACGTTCTGAATTAACGAAAGATTTTAACTTTAACGCAAAAATTAGTAGTAACTCGGACATTTTCCAGTAGTAAGAACGAAACGACTGTAATAATTAACGCAAATAATACCAACGCTTGGCACAAACCCCTCTTCGCTCTGCACGCGGGACTAATACTATATCCACGCTGTGGGCAAAGCCAGCAGATATAAACACACGGACAGTTTTCAATTTCCTCCTAGTGGTAAATTTCTGACGTCACCCAAACTAGTTGGTTTATTTGAATAATGAAAAAATGATAGAGAATGAGGTGGGAAGATGGCCGACTTTTATGAGATCTAGGGAGGTATCGTTAGGTTCCCTGAAAATACATCATCATCATCATCTTTTATAGTCAGGGGCCTACATTTGCTTGACCTCACACGGTTGACACAGACACAGCCTTCTTTCTCTTTTTTAGGTATAACATCTTAACCTCCCCAGCAAATTACACTTGCTACACACGTGCAGCTCAAAAGCTATCCACACTATCATAGCGGGCGGACACTTGAGCTGAGTTGGTCATGTCCTCAGAAGAGACCACGGCACCATCATAAGATCTGATTTGCAATAGACGCCAGAAGAACGGCGAAAGAAAGAGAGGCAGACAAAATACAACATGGCGAAGAATTGTGGAGGCTGAGATGCAAAGCATGAACCAGAGTCGGGGCACTGCTTGAAAGGTGACCACTGACCCAGCAAAGTGGAGAGAGTTTGTTGCTGTCCTACTAGACGTCAGTCAGGGTCTAAAGATCCAAGAAGAAGAAGACGATGTTTGAAGAGTCTCCCGCTAAATATCCTGACTGCAGCGTCCTTTTAGCTTTCTCTTGTACTATATGCCACTGGTTGTCTCCCCTGCTCTGCAGTGATGGTCGAACAATGGCCAAAATTTAGAGTATAAACAGAGGGACTTTAAAGGTATCTACATGCGCTCAAGTATTCTTTTGGCAGAGTTGTAAATAGAAGGATGATGCTTCTATTTTAGCGAGTCTTCATAGGATATTTCAGAAATCAAGCACAACGCTGAATTTATCAAGGCTATTGTGAACTTTACATCTGCCCGCCCCTACTATGAAGATAATGATATATTAGCTCGTTTCTGAGAGCCCAACCGAATTATTCATTAAAATATTCCTTAAGTAGCTCTGTTGCATTTATATTTAAGTTCATTGATTCATACGTGTGCACTTCTCTCTGTAATAATTAAATCAACTATTAATAAGTAAATACATATAACAAACTTAATAATCAATTATGGTTTAACATGAGTAAATAAATAAGTGATGTGCGGGAATTTAAACTATAGACTTTTTTCCTCATCGAAAACATGTGAGGGTGTTTTGAATTGGTGGTGAGAATTATTTTGTTTTGGCCTGAATAAATCCCTTATCTGGCCAGATGTATGACTGGTTTCCTGACTGCTCAATTATCGATTTTTGTTGTGTGGATACGTTCCAAGCGTAGTTGAAGGGTTACCCTCTCCTAACGTCAAGGCAAGGATCTTCGCAACCCGTCAAAGGCAAGCATCTAGACCACAAGCTGTTGATCCACAGACTCGTATCAAGCTGGTATCACACACTGGCATCTCCAACTTGTACCAAAAACTTTAGAAGAAACAAATGTCTCTGCTAAGAATTGGTTTCCTGACACTAGTCAGGCTCTGTCCTTGCTGTCCGTTCTACCGACCCTTCCCTTTTTTCTCATTAATTTTACCCTCCTTGCGCATCAATTATAACCCTAGTGGATAGGATAAAAAAATCATCGTTAATTTAGTTAACCTGACGGGAAAAATGTGGATGGACAGTGGAAAATGACTTTTGCCCGATTTAAGCACGCTTAAATATAAATATGAACTTATTAAAATGTTTATGTAATAAATATGTACGCCATTATAATCCACTCCCTGCTCCACTTGGTGCCTGGCGCTACCTCTGCTTTTGGTTCCTTGTCAGAGAACCGGCATGAAGCAGTCACCAGCGCTTGCTGAGTTGGTTCATGACTCTATCATTTTTATATGCTGAGGTTACCAGTCTCATATGAACTTGTACAACCACCAGCGAGTTAAACAGGTCAAATGTAAAATATAAAATGTATGTTACAAGTCACCCCGTATCGGGTTATATTTTTCTACAGATGTCTAGCACAGGAAGACTTCCGAATAATGTCGGGCCACATGTTTTGGGGCCGTCTTACAGGTAGTCGAGTATTACTTTAATGATAATCCCGCTTTTATTCTGTTTACAGGATCCGAGGACTTTGTGGTTTCCAATATTATAAAGTCAAGTTTTCTTGCTTGTTAATTTTAAAAGATCCTCAATACTTGGGCCAATCATGTTTCTTGAAATCCTACTTTTCTTCGGTCTAGGACATTCTGAAGGTGTCGTCTTGACTCAATGGAACACAGTGTTGGTGTCTGAAAATGTGCTACATTATATTGGGTCTTTCGCCCACGTTCCCCAAGCTTCCCATGCGGTGAAAGTCGCCAATCACATGTCATCTAGTTAATATATTTTGGCTAGATCAAGCAAATTTAAACGTTTTACTTGAGTATATATCTTTCTCCCATTCCTCCCCCCTTCCGGGTTGTTTACATTCTCTCTACCCAGGATAGATCATGCGTCATAACAACATGAGACCTGAGTCATACGTTCAATATGAGAGAAAATACGGGCTAGGAAAAAATAAAAGGAAGGTACAATATGGACAAGAAGACAGGTAAACCACGATAAAATTAATAGTACGGTCATTTTGTGACACTTTACCATCTTTAACTGGCAAACTGAGGAAATAGTTAATTATCAAAAAATTTTGTTTTATTCTTCTTGCCTGTCCCGCCTCTCTTCTTTTAGCTTCCAAAATAGCATGCGGCTTTCATTGTAATTGGCATTTGCGAGAGAAGTCAACGCATAAAGCACTATTGCCTGGGGTTGTAAATGTCGACAACGGTGTGTCTGTCATTATGCACCATCAGCATTCAGTGTTAGCGAAGAATAACAAATACAAGATATAAGTGATATAAAACCCTTCTAGCAATATTTATTACAAATGTAAAATTCAGAATTTTGTCAGTGCGCGGCAAAGAAATGGAATATTATCGACAAGGAATGCAAAGAGACAAGAAACAGAGTTATAAGAGGTCAAGGGATATAATTGAAATGAGGGTAGGTAAATGTGAATATAACAAAGTTACCAGAAATGTAAGACGATAACCACAGCGAGAAAGCGATAGATAAAGATTATGTAAGCGGTAGAAGTCTTCGGGGGTTCTCAGTTTGTGTGCTGAAAAGGATTTTAATATAGCTGCTGTCTCTTAAGGGAATCAATGCATTTGCATAATGTGAAACTGTGTGTATATCTCTTTGTTTGTATGTATTGTATGTAGCTGGCATGCATGTCCATGTGTGGGTGTTTTGTCTTTGCTTTTATGTATTATCGGGCAAGTATTTCCGTCAAAACAATGATAGGAGTTGAATTAAAGCCGACATCTTAAAATTTCAGCGTCTGCAACACATTCAAAAGATTGCATTGTTCTTTTCTGTTCACTTCCAGCATAATCGCTGTATACATACCTACGTTTGGGTTTGTATGTTTGTTGAATGTCTGCTTCAAAGTGTCCACAGTTTGTGTCACTGTATTACAGTAACAGATAATATAGTCCACTGTCTCTTTTATGCGTGGTTTTAGAACTTTACGATTCTATCTTGCTAAAGTATAGTTGATCATATCGAATGAAATGATAAATGGCAAATAAGTAACTTCTAATAATGCTGTCTCCTCATTAAGTAAATAAAAAATGATTAAAGATCAACGCACACGGACAACTCCATCAATGCTCCGATCTCCTCCCTTAGATCACACAAGGAGGATCTCAGCACAGTGCACGAACTCCGTAGCACCGGCGAGAATCCAAATGTGTGTATATAGGAATCACACATTCTATAAATATTTTTGTTGTGGGTAGGTTTCTAATTATTAATTTTTGCCACGGCAGCGGCCTGATAGGCCTATTCTTTACGATTTCCAACTGCCGTGGGATAGTTAACGTGCGCAACGTGTGCACACGGGACCTCCTATTTTTCATAAATTATATTCCCTCAACTGGGAATCGAACCCGGTACCTCTAGAACTCGAGACCACTCCGACCCCCAATTTCTTTATCCTAATAAGATTTACCTTACCTATTTAATTCCCCTTACCGTGTGTCATAAGACTAATGCAATGGTCGTTATTTTCTGTTACCCAACATAACAATCAATATCTCGTTCACATACTAACTCGTGAAACTTCTAAAATATATACTGAAGCACATTAAAAACGCACCACCTGTATAATCCAGGAACAGAGTGTGAAATGTAAATATAAGTGTTTACAAGTTTACATATTTGGAATCTTTATTCATTTTCCTATGAATCCATACTGGTCATTAATGTGTACATTTGATTGTTATGAAATTCATTGCATTCTGTGCAGGCAAGGGAGAAAACCAACAATCCAACAAATAAAAAAATTCATCACACTATCCTCAGTATCTGGTAGGTCCACCATGTGCTTGCGAACAAGCTTGGCAGCGGCTCCGCATAAAACGCACAAGTCTCTGAAGGAAATTCCGGTTAATCAAGTCCCATTCACGTGTAAGAGCAGCTTCGAGCTGTTGCAGATTAGCTGGAGAACCTTGCCTGTAGACTCTGAGTCCAAGCTCGTCCCACGGATGTTCTATAGGGGACATGTCTGGTGATAGGGCAGGCCAATCAATCGTCACAATGTACTGCTGTTGTAGATATTGCTGCGTAATGCATGCGGTGTGCGCACGTGCGTTATCCTGCTGGAGAAGCTGCAAGTCTGGATAATTTGTGAACGCAGGAGCAACCAATGCATCCAGAACCTCATCTCGATATGTCACAGCATTAACATTTCCACGGAAGACGTGAAGAGGCATGCGATGGTGAAAACTGAATCCTCCCCAAATGTGAATACTGCCACCTCCAAATCGGTTGTGCTGACGAACACAGCAATCTGCAAAGTGCTCTCCACACCATCGCCAAATCCGCATACGTCCACCAGCAAAGGATATGTTAAATCTGCTCTCGTCTGTGAATAGGACAGCATTCCACTGCAGTCTAGCCCATCTGACATGTTGCTCTGCCCATTGCAGGCGCTGCTGACGATGTCTGTGAGTCAAGTTTGGCCCAACATAAGGTCGTCTTGCAGTAAGGCCTGTATCTATGAGTCGTCGTATGACTGTCATTCGAGAGACTTGCCCACGTCTACCCACTATTGCTCTTGCTGTTTGACTTGCCGGGAGAGAACGATTCCTTAGGTGACTCAGCACAATATGACGATCTTGCGCAGGGGTAGTAACTCGTGGTTGGCCACTCCGAAGTCTATCCCGGGCACTGCCAGTGGTTCCGTAACGTTCATTGAGACGTGAAATAGTGCTGTGGTGGCAATTCATCCTTCTGGCAATGGCCCGCGAGCTCATTCCGGTCTCCAACATACCAATGGCTCGTTGGCGGTCGTTTTCAGATAGTCGTGGCATTTCAAGCACGTGTACTGGGTTTTTTGTATCAACGGCCTTTTTATACCGAGTATACTGCCACAACGCGTACACATTTTCAGGGTCATAGCTGTTGGGAATCGTGTTGCACGTGTAACTTTCATTGTTTTCATGTAGTCTGTACACAAACCCGTGGGTTGAATCATGCACTTTCCATTCCAGCAGCCATTCGCTCTCTACCTCATGACAAACACGGGGAAAATCCATTCCCACACTTCTTTTTTCCAGCTTCTCAGCATCAGTATATATAATAGTGGTGCGTATTTAATGTGCTTCAGTATAGAATAATCTTATGGATGCTATAAATTAGCGAAATAGACACAACTGTAAGGCAAAAGAAAAATCTCCAACAATTTGAAACTCAACTGTTTGCGCTCTTCGGCGTTCAGAGAAGGCTGGCCGTTTAGTCACATGTATTCATGAAATAGTCTATTTGCCAAACCAGAGACTAGCCTGAAACGGATTCGTCTATTTCCACCTACTACGAGAACACTTTGTTATTTTACTAACAACTAGGATTAAGCGCTGAACTGACACCCGTACACAATTTGACAGTTTTTACAATATCTCAAATGTTTATCAGAACTAAGCTCTCTTAATTGTTACAACTTCTTGATAAATCTTTACTGTCTACCTATCTTATTAACACCACTTGTATTCATTCCCTTAGTTCTTCAGTTTTAGATAGAACTAACACTACATACGGAAGGAAGTCATGGATAATTAGCAAATAAAATTGAAACGCACAGGAGGCCACAGAGATATGGTTTTACAGAAGATTATTACAAATACAATGGACAGATAAAAAGAGTAATGCTGACGTCATGAAAGAGGCAAATGTACAAATGAAGTTTATTTCTGGAGAAGAAAGCAGTGTAATGTCTTTGGGCACATAATGAGACAAGGAAGAAAACTGGGATGTATTGTGAAGACATGAAAGGTTGAAGGAAAAAAAGGATAGAGGACGACACAGAGCGAAAATACTGGACAGTGTGGCGAGGTGGATGTTGGATTACTCAATTAGAAAGTTTGGTTCCTAGAAAAGAAGAAAAGAAATCGTCAACTAGTGGTAGGGATGGTACAGGACAAATCAGGTAGTTAACTACACAGTTCTAGATGGTAGCTGTAGAAGAGAGATGTGAAGTAAGCCACCTTCTCGCTAGACCTATCCTATGCTCCAAGGGTGTCTCTATAAATATGTGAGTGCAGCTCGTATTTATTCCCTACCAATTTTAAATTCTTAATATGTCTTTGAGAGTATCAGAAAATCTCGAAGATGGCCGGATATAGTACTGCATTCTTCATCATCGCACCAGGTTATATTGATTGAACTGTGCCATTTGAATCCAGATTGGAAGAGCAACATTTGTTCAAAGCGGCCAAGTATAGTGATCTGGCCGCGGATCTGAGACACGATAGGTTCACTGCAAGGGTCATGGCTCTTGAGGTGGGTGCAAGAGGGCTCGTGGCTGCGTCAGTGTACGATTTATTGAAACTGTTGGGGCTAAGGGGACAGTCGAGAACAAGGGCACTGAAGAGGCTTAGTGAAATAGCGGAAAAGGCATCATGCTGGCTGTGGAACAACCGCAATGGGCAATAGAACTCGGGACAGTAAATTCTGCGGTACAGAAAACATCAGGAATTTTTCTAAGTCCACAATACGTTGAGCTTTTCGGTGTACTGGTGAAAGGGCTGTGACTGACGGGCAACACGGGGCGTTATTTTATAAGAGGTTTTGGGCACAGAATTGCAGTTGCTAGCGCGCAGTGGCTACCCTCGTCGGCTTTGCGCAGGTGTGTCAGTGTCTGTCCCTAGTCGTTGTGTGCGGCGGAACGAACGGAATAATTTGTCTTCTCTTTGTTACTTTCACAATTGCCTCCACGGCTGGCGGAGTTGTGGATTTTAAAGTTGCTACCAAAGTGAAATGGGTTCATTTTTGATACAAGACAACAGGAGGCTGAGACACTTGAGAGTCATGACCCAAGTGGGCCCGCACCCCTTAGAGTCTGAAGGAGTATACAGGGCCGAAATACTTGTTCGACGGGGGGACATATTCTGATGATCAGATTGCTTCCTGTTGTATCGCTCTGTATAGAGTTTCCTATCATCATCAGACGAGCAACTTGAGATTTTAACTCTTGAATTTGAGTAACCTGTGCTCGAATTTTGCGTAAAAAGGCCGAGGAAATATGTTCAGAAGCTTGTAGCGCAGTTTCTGAGCCTGAAATTCTAACTTTACAGACTGCTTTCAATTGATTTAATTTATGGGTGAGAGTTTTCACCTCAACATTATTGTCCCTAATCTCAGATTTCATAACTTTATTTTCACTCAAGGCTGATTCTCATGAGGCCTTTAATTGTTTTAGTTCATGAGTTAGTGTGTTACCCACACCAATCCTGTCGTTTATCTTTCGTCTCAATTTGTCCAAGTCATGATGATGTTTGCCAGAAGTATACTGCTCCTTAAAAATACGAAGATCTAGAAGCAATAAATTAGCCAGCACCTTAGCGATTGTTCTATGAGGAGGTGATTGAAAATGATGATCAGCATATTGCATAAGATGAGATCCTGTTTGACCCAGCAAACGATCCATAGCAAATTCCTCAAGATCTGGGCCTTGTGTCCCTTGCTCTTTACCGTCCTGAATAAAATCCTCCAGAGTATTCATGTTGCCTAGTTCTAAATGACTTACTTATTTTATGTCTGAATTATTGGTTATTGCTGAGCCATACAGTACCAATGCAAATGCCTTAAAATGTTAGCGTTAATCCAATACCCGCTTAACACATATAACACAAAAACATGTCCTGAAAAAAAAAAATATTTAAGAGCTCTAAACAGAATTAGGTGAACTACCACGATAATAATTAAGAGACAACTTTTCTTTAAAGAAGAAAAAATCCTCAGAATAGCGTCCACTCTGGACACATGGCGCCACTCGGGTGTGAGGCCCTGTAGAGCTGAATAAAATTCCAGTAGTGGTCGACAATTATTGAAGTGCTTGGTCCGCCATATTAGTGGTCTTGCTTGAACGTACGACGACACAGCAATAGGTAATTCCTAACTTTCTGACAATGTAAGTATGTTCGTGGCAGCATGAGCTGATGCAGCTCCCAAATCTTGATAATAATTACACGGGGATATAGAATTCTTGAAGCAGCATTTAAAAGTTTGAAAGAATTGTTGAGTTTGAGTGTATTGATCGCGCAGGTCGCGATGGCGTGCCGTTTGCACAAAGTTAGCCAAAAGTGGTAGGCTCAAAATTTCACCGTGGTGGCTTGATTAATAAACCTTGCAAGCATAGTTAAAATGCATTTTGAAAAAAAAAATGTTCAGGCACATTGTAGAATTGAATATTTCGTTGGTATCAACTGCTGCGAAGTGCTTCATAAAAAATTTTCAGTCCCTCACTATGAACACAAGTAAATGTTATTCTCCATACAATGGCCTCCAAACAAAATGTTGATCTCCATACTGTGGTCCTGGATCAATCAATCCATACTGTGGCACCAATAGATTGTTACAGGTCCACCAATAAATTCTTCCATCACTCCATTTACATTGTTGTGGCTTCGAATCATCTTCCCCATACAGGCCACCAGAAATGTTACAATCTGTCTGCATAAATGTGTGTTGTGCTTGTTAGGTTCTTTCGTGGGTTCGATTATTTGAAGTAATACTTATGTTAATGCAAACACACTGTAACATCTTTAACGCGATACATCTGAATAAGTCCACGGCTCACAGTTCAGACGTTTAATACATGCCTCAAACATTATCAGACAAAATTCCACAATTTAGTAATTCGACACCATAGAGGTATTCCGTAGACACCTAGTAGTCAACCCGTCCTTAAGATGAATGGATATAGATGCAGTCTGTCACGTCGCTAACATTTGCGAGGGACGCCATAGAATTAAATTAATAATTAATACTTTCCTGATACCGATGCAGAATCACTGGCATAATATAATCATGATATAAGGGCAAGCATTGTGATCGAACGCTGCCTAATTCATATAGATGAAGCACACAATTTTTTGGAGCGTGGACAAACACGCACTCACATGTCTATCGGCACGGTAGAAAAACCTCGAAGGTCAAGCCTTTGCTATTAGCAGCCGACGATTGCCTACGTCATCAAATATTGCGCTTGACCTCATTATATGAATAATTAGTACGCGTTTACAAGTAGTGCATATCGTGCCCCCTCTTGCTTGCTTGCTTACTTGCGTCGATAATATTGCTGTTATACCCATAATCTCTTTAGCTGTGAGTAGGCAGCTCTTGACAGCCCATCGCCTCTCTGACAAGGGTGCAAGTCTTCCTCAGTTGTTGTGATGATGTGTAGAGTGTATTGTGGATGGTTGGGTGCGATGGGAGTAGCTGGTATCGCAGGTCAGTTAGTCTTGGGCACTGTAACAGCAGGTGTTCAACTGATTCCTCATGGTGGTGGCAGTGCCGACAGTTTGGTTCATGTAGTGGGTCTATTCTATTTAAATGTTTATTGACGGGTTCATGGCCTGTTCTCAGCTGGAAAATTAGACTCTGATCTCTTCTTTTCAGTTGTTTAACTGGATCTTGAGGGTTTGGTTTAGCTTGATGTTTGAAGAATGGACACCCTGTCTGGGAGGAAGCCCATTGGTTTAGCCATTCTTGCCTATAATTGTTTCTCAGGATCTGTTGGCAGGTTTGCAGTGTGGTACTTGATGGGAACTGGGGCAGTGCTGTTCCTCTTTTGGATAGTTTATCGGCTTTTTCATTTTCTGGGACTCCGATATGCCCAGGGATCCACTGGAGTGTAACTTCGACGCCATAGGAAGTGAACAGTTGGTCAATTAATCTACAGATGTTATTAATATTATGAGACATTTTGCTTTCTAGGGCTTGGAGTGCTGATTTTGAATCTGAGAATATAACGATAACATCAGGTGGAGTGATGCCACTTTCAAAGTCTGAGATTATCCGGCACAATGCTTTTTCTAGTGCTGTTATTTCTGCATCATAGCTGGAACAAATTTCTCCGCAAGGACCAAAGATGCAAGGGTGGTCTTCTGGGTGCAGGTTGGGGTATTTTATCTTTGCGCCATATCCAGCATTGGTATTAGCTTTAAATGCAGATCCATCTGTGTAGATATGGATGATGTCTTGTGGATATGAGTCTATAGTGTCTAAAGCGATGGTTTTCAGTAGTGGTACTAGAGTGTTCTTGTCTGCTGAGGGGTCAGAGAGTTCAGTTCTTACTGTGGGAGTAGTTGCCTGCCAACAAGGTGGTTCATTATTGTAGCAATGTAATGCTGAGGAGGTTAAGTGTTAACAGCGTGAGGTCCAGCTATGTAAGACCCTGAGTCTAATGTTTGAAATATTGTGATGAATTCTCAGGGTACCTAGCACTACCTCCCGAGATCTCACGCTGTGCTGTAATTCCCTTAACTAATTCAAAGTTTAACTGACAGGATGTCTAGGGGGATGAAAGTGTAATAATGAATGAATGTAAACAACCACGAAAGCTAACTCGATGAAATTAACAAGGCAGGAGTTATAGTTAAATTATTATTTTACAATTTTAATTTCCTGTCCCTCCAAATCTGTTGGGGGCAGGAATGTTTAAAACTTAAATTTGATCTTTGTACACAATTTATTATACATAATAATGGAAATGTCCATCAATCTTAATACTAAAATGTTCCAAGATTTCTCTTCCCTGCTACACAATAATGAAGTATGAATGGTCTCTAGTTGGAAAGAATGGTTGTCACATCATCTCATAAACACATTGTCTGTTACTGGTGGAGAATAAATTAGTTTGACTGCAAGGGTGGTCAGATTTGGTATTAGCTAACACAAAAATCTTCTTGTTACTTTGGGATGGAACCAGCAACTTTCTGGTCTTACAGTAATAACAGTGCATAATAATATTCAACTCAATTTGGACTCTTATTGGCTCCATAATAGGCTTTTCGCATGTCTTTTGCCCCTTGGATATTATAACACAAAGTTTTTATGTAGGGCCCTTATCTGGGTTTGCCTCTACATACATAAGAATATAAATATCTTCTTCTTCCGTCCTTAGCCACCGACCGTCAAAGCAGTCAGTGGCCATTACGCCTAGTGGCGTCTTAGGGCAACAGCAGATAGGTTTTCTTTGCCATTGTTTCCCATCACGCCTTTTGGCGTCTTTAGGGCAACGGCAAATCAATCCATCTTTGGACTGTTATTGGCTCCGTAATCGATGTGCCCCTTGGATATTGCAAAAGTTTTTATGTAGCCCTTATCTGGTTTTGAATACATAAAAATATAAATATACATCAATAAAATGGTTCCTCTTACCGCTAATTCAATGAAATATTTCACAACTTAAGGTTACTGGCTGTAAATGGGTACAAGTTCGATGACTGCTGTTCCCGCCTGCAAAGGCAATCGCTCAAGTATTGCTCTGCTTAACCTTTCTCAATGAAATATCTTTACAAGTGGTACCCTAACTAAGCAAGACCGTGGTTTTATCACGCTCGCATGCTATGCGAATCTCACCCAATCAAATTTAAACTAACCCCACTACGTCTCTCATTCAAATAACAACGCTATTTTGAAAAAAGGGTACCCTCCCAAGGTTGGTTTCAAACCGAGAGGTTACGACCGTGTCTGTTAGTCTGTTGTCCTTTTCTATTTTCTTCAATAACTTTGTTAATAATTGGGTTATCGTAAAGTTGAAAACTGATTATTACTTAGATCACTATCCTTCATATTTATATATAAGTTTTATTATCGTTTTCCTCATCGTTTGCGTTTTCATCTTTTCTCGTTATTTATGGTTTTCTTATACTGAACCTCAGTAGTAATGAAATAACATTCTAAGTTATTATAAGGAAGAATACAATATTATGATAAGTAATATGATCATAACCCTTTAACCATTCTTGTTATCTCTCTGTACCATCCTTTATTTTGTGAAGGAAAAATATCAAGGTTTTCTCCTCTCTCCGTTCTTGCCCCTACTCTAGTGTTAATTCAAATTACAAGATAGGCTTGATTTTATCACTTTAACTACCATCTCGGCTCCTCTCTCCTTGTATTGTCAAGACGGGCGATTCTGGACTAAGGCCAAATCGTTTTATAAGTTACGTTTAAAAATTAGTACGGAGGTATGAAAAGTGGGGTTATGACGGGGATTTTGCCCCCTCGCGAACAATTCAAAATCCAACCACGCGTCTGGCGTTATATAAACACACTGTCGCATGTCATACTACCAACAAGTTCTAAGCATGCTTTAGTTAGTTTTTTTTAAATTCTTCCTCTCACTCATTTTACACCGATCTAGGCATTGCGATTTGCCATCCGACATTTATGTTAGTGATGAAAAAGCCAGTAGGTTTGGTATCGTTCAAACTGTGGCGTTAATGCCTTTACCCACCAGCGCGTATCCTGGCGTGGTCGATGATGTCGGGCAAACAACCCAGGGCTATCACTATAGTAGTAGCGTTTATGGTTGTTACTCGTTTTAAAATGGGGAAATTTAGAGATAAAATATTTGCGCGTGTTGTCCATACAGATTTATACTACGACATAATTCCCCCCGTTAGAAAAGCTTGCATGGCAGTGCAACTTTCAATATCTGGATGACAATCACGATCAAATTAACTTTACTCTGCCTTAGTGTGATCATGGAGTTCTGCAGTGGGGTCATTCAAAGTAAGCACGACTCAAGAAATCTGCCCCAGTCCTCTGCAATCCAAGAATCTATTTCAGCTGCAGCTATTACTGTCTGTCCTATGCTGATATAAGTCAATTTTCACCATTCCTCTTCACGGAGTCTGTCCTATGACATATCCAGAGATAATTGATGTCCCTCAAATTTGCAATAATTATGAGGGGATAATCTATAAAATGGTGATGGCAGAGTTATGCGGGTTTTCCAGTAATCTCATTATCAGCCTGTATAAAACATTCGGAACATCCTCAATTAAAGAGGCAACTCAGGGATTCATTATGTTCCTCCAAAATGTTCACAGCCAACACTTTGACTGCGCGCCGGCTTGACTGAATGTGGAAACTCCCTGTACTATTTTTCATAGATGATTCTATAATGCGCCACTCAAATGGAGGCCATATTCACCAACTCTATTATCCGCCTTTCGTTAATTTGGTGATATAATATATGGGGAAATGAATTTTTCTGCACCAGAAATCAATTCGCCCCGTTTTAGCATAGTTATATATGTGGGTAATCTCCAGCCAGGGTCCGTACAATACTTCCCCGTGGACTGTGTAGGGTCGGTTACTACCACTGTCACCGGTGCCCTTATAATGCTAAGTTAATAGCCATATTGTGAAGCGATTTGAGCATTTTCCCAATTCCTCAATCGTCCACTCTCCACTTTATGTATGTTAACCTTTTGTATCGGTTTCAAATTTGGCGGATTATCATCAATGTTAATTTGAGCCAGTTCCCGGAATGCGGCTTTAAATTGAGCCGGGGATGACTGGTCTGTGTTTATGCGTTCTCTTTGTGCCATACGCAGAGAAGCTAATGTAAACCTTTTGGGGAAAGACTGGGTGTGAGAAGGTGCATGCCTATCCACTGTGTTTACCTTATTAATTTTATTTATCCTTTTATTTTTAGGCCCATGTTTTTCTCCACACTGCTTACTTAGCAGGGGAGTATTATTTTTCCACCTTGTGGAATCTACCTTGCAACACTGGTCGCAGGCCTCGACAAATTTTTAAATGTCTTTAGCTACGCCTGGCCAGAAAAATGACACAGCTACATTTTGACAAGTGGTACCTAGTTTCTCATGTTCCCCATATGCACCATCATGTCTTTGCTTCATAGCGTGTTCCCTATACTTCCAGGGTAATACTAACTGTCCCCGTCCTTTGGATCCTGCCTTAGCTTTCCTGTAAAGCAGTCCCTCCTTCAGATAAAATTGTCCTTTTCTAGGGATGTTATGGCTATTTGGCAATTTGCCAAAGCAAGGTTTTAATGATTTGTCCTTTGCCTGGGCCTTTCTCATCTGTTTATGAGAATAACTTAGTGGTGGTATTTCCTCCCTACTAGGGGTCGACCTGACCTGGAGCGTGGCCATTACCACAGGTTTTATAGGGCTCCCTAGAAACACATATTTACTTCCTAACACCAGCGGGTAATTAGGGTCGTCGCACACTGCAGCTTTAATCACTCCTTCCACGTACCTTGTCTTGACCTTAATCTCGGCTACGGGAAGTGTTATGGTGGCTATGCCCTTTAGTGCCCATTGTATTTCCACTTTCTCCGTGGTATACTGGTCAGGGTGCACCAGGGTTGCACTCACAACAGAGTCATATTTCAATCCGGAATCATAAAGGCACTTGACTCTGGCACCATTACATATCACTTCTTCACAGATGGGGGGATGTTGTGGTTCCTGCTGTTCAAAAGCCAGGTCCTTCTTTCTCCCCTTGTCCACTGTTTTCATGCTTGCGCACGGTATGGAGGAACTTTCCTACCACCTCCATTGTATTTGGATTTTGCATCCTATAATTTTTTTCCCCTTGTCCTTCTGGTTTTAAGGGTTTCCGTTCATTGAACTGCGGGTTTTTGTTGCTATGATCAGATCTTGGCCTATCCCATGTTTGGTTACCTCTGAGGTTTTGATCCCTAGTATTTTTGTTATGATACTCATCTGGGCCTTGGGGGGTTTTATTACTCTCTACCTGTTTGTATCTATGCAGTTGAAGTTCCATTTCTTTTAATCTTAGTTCATGATCTCTTTCTAACCTTCTTTCTTCTCTATCCATAAATTTGTCACATTCTGATGTCACATATGAAATCAGACCTTGCCCCTCCATTCCCATTTCTCTTGCAGCCTGAACAGCAGCCGATCGAAACTTTGCCAAATCAGCCATGTTCTACCTTGTACTAAAATTAATTAGTCTAACTATGACAATTAACAAATGTTCTAACTAATTACTTTACTAGGGCAATGTCAACTCAAACAATTCTCCACACTCTTTATTTCTATACATTTTGCAATGGGGATACCCTGGATCTCTGGTGTTAAAATAATTAAAATCCTAGACAGGACCCCAATATATGTACCATATAGATTCCTATCTCAGACAAGTATCTAAATAGAAAAAAATTCAAATCCTGGAGGAGCGTCCCACTTTATGTAGCAATGTAATGCTGGGGAGGTTAAGGTATTGTTTTAAAAAGGTTAAGTGTTAACAGCGTGAGGTCCAGCTATGTAAGACCCTGAGTCTAATGGTTGAAATATTGTGATGAATTCTCAGGGTACCTAGCACTACCTCCCGAGATCTCACGCTGTGCTGTAATTCCCTTAACTAATTCAAAGTTTAACTGACAGGATGTCTAGGGGGATGAAAGTGTAATAATGAATGAATGTAAACAACCACGAAAGCTAACTCGATGAAATTAACAAGGCAGGAGTTATAGTTAAATTATTATTTTACCATTTTAATTTCCTGTCCCTCCAAATCTGTTGGGGGCAGGAATGTTTAAAACTTAAATTTGATCTTTGTACACAATTTATTATACATACTAATGGAAATGTCCATCAATCTTAATACTAAAATGTTCCAAGATTTCTCTTCCCTGCTACACAATAATGAAGTATGAATGGTCTCTAGTTGGAAAGAATGGTTGTCACATCATCTCATAAACACATTGTCTGTTACTGGTGGAGAATAAATTAGTTTGAATTGACATGTGGCCCCTAATGAATCTTATCTTTGATTCCGTGGGCAATCAGGTAACTTGTTTGAGGTAATTGAACACTTCTACACCAAAGTGTTCTCTGGAGTCAGTTGACAACCATCAGGCTTGAGATGGAACCAACCAGCAGGTTAACTCACACTCTGTCACTCCAGATTCTGACACACTTGTTACTTTGGGATGGAACCCTGCGAACAATAGGAACAATCTCCCTAAGCACTCTCATCATTTATCTCTACCTCTTATTATCTTACATTATCAAACATGTATCTTAATCAGATTAAAGAGCTAACCAAATTAGCTACAGTCTTTAATTTTATATTAACCATTTCATATTCAGGGGTTATCTTCTTTTCTCCTAATGGTTACAACGCCCCTGTCATTTAGTCATTTAAAATCTTCAATATATTCAGCTGGGATACTTTCTTTTCTTTTCTTTGGTCAAATAATAAGTTCAATCTCTTTGATGGGACATCTTATTTATGTTCTCAAGATTTAATTTAATATTGTTTTCTGCCAGCAACTTTCTGGTCTTACAGTAATAACAGTGCATAATAATATTCAACTCAATTTGGACTCTTATTGGCTCCATAATAGGCTTTTGGCATGTCTTTTGCCCCTTGGATATTGTAACACAAAGTTTTTATGTAGGGCCCTTATCTGGGTTTGCCTCTACATACATAAGAATATAAATATACATCAATAAAATGGTTCCTCTTACCGCTAATTCAATGAAATATTTCACAACTTAAGGTTACTGGCTGTAAATGGGTACAGGTTCGATGACTGCTGTTCCCGCCTGCAAAGGCAATCGCTCAAGTATTGCTCTGCTTAACCTTTCTCAATGAAATATCTTTACAAGTGGTACCCTAACTAAGCAAGACCGTGGTTTTATCACGCTCGCATGCTATGCGAATCTCACCCAATCAAATTTAAACTAACCCCACTACGTCTCTCATTCAAATAACAACGCTATTTTGAAAAAAGGGTACCCTCCCAAGGTTGGTTTCAAACCGAGAGGTTACGACCGTGTCTGTTAGTCTGTTGCCCCTTTCTATTTTCTTCAATAACTTTGTTAATAATTGGGTTATCGTAAAGTTGAAAACTGATTATTACTTAGATCACTATCCTTCATATTTATATATAAGTTTTATTATCGTTTTCCTCATCGTTTGCGTTTTCATCTATCAAGGTTTTCTCCTCTCTCCGTTCTTGCCCCTACTCTAGTGTTAATTCAAATTACAAGATAGGCTTGATTTTATCACTTTAACTACCATCTCGGCTCCTCTCTCCTTGTATTGTCAATACGGGCGATTCTGGACTAAGGCCAAATCGTTTTATAAGTTATGTTTAAAAATTAGTATAGAGGTATGAAAAGTGGGGTTATGACGGGGATTTTGCCCCCTCGCGAACAATTCAAAATCCAACCACGCGTCTGACGTTATATAAACACACTGTCGCATGTCATATTACCAACAAGTTCTAAGCATGCTTTAGTTTTTTTTTTTTAATTCTTCCTCTCACTCATTTTACACCGATCTAGGCATTGCGATTTGCCATCCGACATTTATGTTAGTGATGAAAAAGCCAGTAGGTTTGGTATCGTTCAAACTGTGGCGTTAATGCCTTTACCCACCAGCGCGTATCCTGGCTGGGTCGATGATGTCGGGCAAACAACCCAGGGCTATCACTATAGTAGTAGCGTTTATGGTTGTTACTCGTTTTAAAATGGGGAAATTTAGAGATAAAATATTTGCGCGTGTTGTCCATACAGATTTATATTACGACAATTATTGATAGTTACCAGTGGCTTTCTAACTACTGGTAGGTGGTGTTTGATGCTAGCTTCTTTTGCATTTTTAAGAAAAGAAGTCTTTTGTATTCTGTGTTTTTGGTGCCACTGCTCTATCATTTTCCTATTTCTCCTCCATTGTGTCCATTCTCAGATACCTTTCGTATGTTTCCACAGCTGAACGTTCTCTTCTTAGGTTTAAGGGTTCAATATTAGTGTTGATTTCGCATGCATCTGTCGGCGTTGTCTTCATGGCACCACTTATAAACCGTGGAGCGCGTATTTGGACTTTGCCTAGCTTTTCTAGGAGGCTTTTACTTGCAATAGTTTGGAGGGGGAGCGAGTAGTCAATTACTGGGCGCACATATCCAGTATAGAGTTGGCGTAATGAGTGCTGGTCTGCTCCCCACCCACAGGAGGAAAGGTGCTTGATGAGCGTAAGTCTTGTGGATGCTTTCTCAATCAGCTTGTCTATGTGGGGTCTCATGGTAAGTCTACGGTCGAGCTCGACTCCAAGATATCTCGGGCATTCTTCGTATTCTAGTTTCTCTTCATTCATCAAGACCTCGATGTTGTTCTCATTAACTCCCTTGTTTAGACTGAACAGGCCAGACACAGTTTTCTCTACATTGATTTCAAGTTTCCAGAACTGGCAGTATGCAGAGATGGTTGTCAGGAAATCTTATGGCAACCAAATATTTCTCTAACCTAGGACGACCACGATCCTGGAGTCAATGATCAAAGAAAAGCAACAATAAGTCAGTAGAAGTCATTAAGTAACAACAAAACAATGTGGACGGATGAACAGATCCATCAACTGTAGTGTTTCACAAGATCATACGAACCGCCGTGATTGGTTGTTTGACAAAGAAGACTCCAAAGTGTACACACTGTGAAATGGAAGCAATTAAACTAGCATTGTTCAGTTCAAATTTAGCTCTGCTGCCCATAGCAATCTTCGTGTCACGACAAAAGAATTAAAATAATTAAATTACGTTAGATTTAGATTAAACTTTATCGTGTCTTGTCCTTTGTATTTCGCTGCACATGCACCGCAATGTCTTTGTAATTGGTGCATAATTATAAGTGCATGATTTCACATCTTCTCCCACCATCCCCCTTCCTTTTCAAGACACTATTACGTTTTGTTTTTTGAGTAAATTTCTTAAAATCAATCATGTCTAACAGACCATAGGTTCTTTTATATTTGGACATGAGCTCTATTATAACCGATGAACCTTGTATCTAGGCTGAACGTGGCGCGCTCTTAGCCAGAACGAGGTACATCTTGTATTTTAAAAATGTCCTTGTGATAATTATAGACATATGCAGCCTTGGCTTTTGCTTGGGACCACATGATTTAGGAGTCTCGCGCTTTTGGGGGTCTAGCGCTCAAATGTATGCTTGTTGATACAAAAATACATTTAAAAGTGGACTCGCAAATTCACGCTTGTCTACGGCCTCGCAGAACCGAAAAACGCTAGATGATGTATCTTCCGTACTGATTACAAATACTGATCCGGGCTTGATGCAAACGTTGTGTCGGGCCTTCTTGTATAGATGGTCGCATACAGTAACCCATGACTATAAAGTATCTTTCGGTTGCTTCCCCGAATGCATGTTTCAAGAGCAAGGCAAAGAAGATTGAGAAAAGAATCGGAGCCAGGACGCCGCCTTGTTTGACGCCACTGCGCATGTCAAAGGACTGTAATGTATTTCCAGCATATTGGACTGTTCCCATCCTGTTTTCATGGAATAACTTTATCATTTCCAGCAATGGATGGGTAGATTTTTGGCATTTAGGCTTTTTATAGAGGAATAATTTGTAAGTACATGAGATAATGTAGATAACAGTGTGTGAGATAAAGTGAATAAAGTTTGTGAAATAAAGACGATAGGTGAGATAAGTGTATCAGCTAAAATAAATCAGTCTCTTTCTCTATATTGCGTTGCGTGTACGATATATCATCATCATCATCATCTTCCTCGAGTACTATGTCTGATGACGTACGCGATCATGTCGTTACACAACTTCATGTCACAAGTATTTATTAATTTTTCACACATTGCAGCTTTCATCTTCTTACTACATCTCCAACAAAAGTGGATTTCTCTAGAAATTGGCTCGTTAAGAAAGAATAAAGACCTATTCGAGATAGGGACAAGAAGAAGGGAATGCGATTGCTTTCCACTGGACAGTGTTTTCTGGTTAATTATGGAAAGAGTTCTGTTTCCCCACGACCTTAGCTTCTCCCCTTAGATACCGTAACATCTGAGTGTAGAAATGTTCTAGATAATGAACAAACGATTATTGGGTTTATTAATTAAATATCTACACATATAGGGTTAGTAACGGTTAGAACGTGATGATGGTAGAAGACGATTCACACAAAACACATAGATGAGATATTAATATTGTAGTTAATTAAGCAGTAGTTAATTACAAATGAGCTTGTGTAAAGCGAAATGATGATGATATGATATAATACGAGTTACCAAAATGGTGAGTAATCTACACAGTCGATGTGTCTCTAAATGCTTCACCCGGATAGGATGATTCACATGTATGCATAGATTGTCCCAAGTTGTTATGTGTTATGTCGAGTGGGGAATCTCTAAGTCGAGGACGTTCTGATGAAAAATGTTGTCGTACTGAGAATGTTGACGATATACAATCCTTCTCTGTGAGTATATCTCTGCAGCGTTGATCAACAGTTAACAGATGTCGTATGAAAATGTCTGTTGTCTAATCTCCGAAGGGTACTGGCCAGACTGGATATTTTCACGAAATGTTCTTGATATCAATCAATCAATACCCTTTAGCTCCCCAAGGAGCATAGGCCTTAAACAAACACATGCCAAGTCTTCCTGTCCTGTGCCATCCACTCAAGTTCTTTCCATGTTTTCCTCATCATTTCACCTCTGTTTCCAGTTCTCTTCTCCATGTGTTTTTTGGTCTACCTCTGCCTCTCTTTCCCCGTGGATTCCAGAACAATGACTGCCTTGTAATGCTATCAACAGGTTTCCTCAATGTGTGTCCTATCCATTGCCAGCGTCTTCTTCTCAACTCTTGTTCCACTGGCACTTGTCTGGTTCTTGTCATCAATTCTCCAATTGTGACTTTGTTCTTTATATGTAGACTCATTATCTTGAGTATGTAATCGTGATTCATAAAATATACTTTGGAGTCTGCTTCATAGAATGCACTTAAGAGTGTGTTGTACTTGGTATAAATATGAGATTCAACTTGTTGAGCTCTTTAACTTGACTTCAGATAGTACGCTTCCGATGGAGCTGAACTTGAAATGAGTAATCAACTGTGAGCTTTAGCTTGACTCATGTAGTAAGCTTTCGAGTGATTTGAACTTGTTATAACTATGTATTGAACTTGAGCGCATGTGATATATGTTGGCGAAAAATGCTGCGCCCACTGTTTTTATCGTGGGCGAGAAACATTCCTTTTTTACTGAAGAACGAAGAATGTCCTATGGCGAATTCTGCAAACCAAATGTCCGTTTTGATAACTTTTTTCTGGTTAGACGTCAGGCACGTAGCGTGTAGACAGACTTCTGATGGACTGAAGACACACACAAGTCTTCGTAAGTTTTCACACAATATATACTGGTTAACTTTCATTTATTCTACATCTCACTCTTGATCTCTATGAGTTCGATTCTATTGATGTTAAATATAGTGTGCATGAGAGTGTGTGCGTATGGAAGACTGTTATGACGATTCAAGAAGCTAGAAGAAGGTGAAGTATGAACTATTACGTACTTCCTATCAGCCTATCATCTTAGAGGAAAATCTTCTTATTTAGTCATGTACTATGAGAATTAATTGAAACTCTATATTTCGCACATTTAGCTGTGAGGTTAAAAGAAATAAAGAATAAGAAAAAGTATTGATAATCTGTATAAGATCTACTAACCTTCTTTTCCCCTCGCAAAATCAGTTAAGAACACAATTCACCACATATATGAATTATTTTATCCACTCTGAATAAACACGTGTATTTAGGCTAGGCGTTTAGGGATTTCTCTTTACACCACAATGTTGAAAACTGCACTGATCTCTAACGAGCTGTGCAGTAGAATATATCGCTGGTTTAGCCAATGTGTCCGAGATAATCTAACTCCTCCCCTCAACCAATTACCAGGCGTGCATCTTGCAACCCAGTCCTAGGATCTCTCATGTCTCCTGTCAGTCTAACAGTGGGTTGGGCAATTCGCCACCCCCTTTTGTTCGCATGGCCTCTCAGTTTTGGTCAGACCGCCCGGTGTTTGCTGATTGGTCGGCCAGAAAAACTCACTGGTCCGCTAACTGTCATGAAACTCGCTGTCCATTGTCGCCTTCCGCTGCACGGGTCTTTGATATCCCGCTCCTGGCGTGCATTGTATTGTGTGGCCATAGTATCGAGTGGGATGACCGTCGATTGTTTGCGCAGCGGCTCGCACTGAATAAAGTACCAGGTGGTGTCAGCCGCGTGTCTAAACAATAGTCCAAGGTGGCATGTCTGACGATTATTTACACAGGTACTAGTTATCAAAAAATGATTTATTAAATCCAAGCTGGGGTTTCACAAGATTAGGATAAACCCAGATGTGTTTAACAAGGTGGGGAAACTGAATCAAAAGACCACAAATGAAAGAACAAATGTGGTTCTTTAGATACCAGATGCGAGCATAAAAAACGATGAAATAGCAAATGTGGGATGAATGAGCACAATGTTTGAGAAAATAAAATAAGAAAGATGTAGGAAAATATTAAGCGATTAGGCTTTGGCGCTCGCTTGTCACAATAGCCCCCTCCTAACGTGTGATGTCAATCAGACTTATGAGAGCTTAGCCTTCTTGCTCGGGATTTATTAATCCTTTTCCTCATCTTCGTGTTTCTCTCCTGTTTCCACCATTTTCTCTACTTGCTTGTGCACTCCTTCCTGCCGTATAGGATGCCGGCTTAAAAAATCCGCTCCTACGTTATCTTTCCGTTGGATATATTCCACTTGAAACGTGTAAGGTTGTAGAACAAGCGACCATCTCATCAGTCTAGCATTTAAATTCTTTGAATTGGCGAGGAAGGTCAGTGGTTGGTGATCACTCTGGATCGTAAATTTCCTTCCGTACAGGTATGCTTGAAATTTTTGGATTCCCCAGACGAGCAACAAACATTCCTTTTCGATTGTGGAATAGTTTTGTTCTGCTCGGTTTAACTTCCGACTCGCGAATGCGACCGGAAATAGATTTGGTGGGCTTCTTTCATCCGGCTATAGTAATATAACCCCGATTCCAATGTTACTGGTATCCGTGCGCAAAATGAATTTCCGAGTTAAATCCGGGAGCCGTAAAATGGGTTTTGCGGTGAGTTTCTCTTTTAAGAGTGCATGTGCATGTTCACATTCTGCTGACCATGTCACTTTATCCGGGTTCCCTTTCTTGGTTAGCGATGTAAGCGGCGCACAGAGGCTATTGAAATCCTTTTTATATCTCTGGTAGAATCCACAGATGGATATAAATGACCGGACATTCCTTTTTATGGACGGTCTTGGTGCGTTTCTCAGCTTATCAACGTTTTGAGTCTCCGGGAACATGGTTCCATGGGTAAAAGTATGTCCTAAGAACTCTAGCTGTTCACACGCAATTTGACATTTGGTTGGGCTAGCTGTTGGTCTCGCTTCTTTGAGTCTGCTAAACAACAAGGATAGCGCTGATAAATGTTCCTCAAATGATTCAGTGCCTAAAAGGATATCATCCATAAAATTGCTGATGGCGGGATGATTCAGAAGATCCAATAACTTTCGCATCATCCTTGGGAAGACACTAGGCGCGTTATTTAGCCCAAATGACATCACATTAAATTCAAAATGTCCATCTGGAGTGCTGAAAGCTAACAAGTGACGTACCTCAGCTTTTACCGGTATTTGATGATACCCTTTACTGAGGTCTATCTTGGAGAAATAGAGAGCCATGCTCAGCTTGGTAAATAGCTGGTTCTGATCCGGCAACGGTTCCGGTTGGAACTGGGTGACCGCATGCAGCTGTCAGTAGTCGATGCAGAGGAGGTGTTCTCCACTGGGTTTGCGTAACAGCACTACACTCGCACTGTAAGGGGATTTCGACTTCGAAATTATGCCTTCCTTAAGCAAATAATCAATTTCTTGCTTTAATGCCGTGGCATTGGCATACGGAATCGGATAGGTTCTCATTCGGACTGGTGTAGGATCCGTGACCTCCAATTGAAATTCCGTCAGGTTTGTCCGACCAGGTTTAACTGTGAGGGAGTCGGCGTGGTTTTCCATCAATCTCCTCACTTTTTCCTGCTGAGCTTCCTTTAGAGTAGTGCTGATCTTCACATCTAAATGCGATTCATTCTGTATCACCGGGTACTCTACGGATAACAAAGGCTCTTCTTCCATTTGCGTAGCAATGGCCATAGTTATGAGGTGTGTTGATTCGGCAGGGGCTCGCTTGTAAATCTTCTTAGGCAGATTTAGGTGATACATTTTCTACTTTCCGTTCACGGCGATTCTATAGTTGGTGAAAAAATCTTTTCAACAACTTTGTAGGGCCCTCTCCAGCCGATCTGCAACTTATTATTGCTACTCGGTAGAAGAAGTAACACCTTTTCTCCTACGGCTAATTCTCGAATTTTCGCATTCCGGTTGTAGTATTTGGCATGTTTCCGCCTAGCCTCCCGTACTATCGCTGTGGCTAATTCCCAGCCAGTCTTCAGACGTTGTTTCAAGTCTGTGACATACTGGAAGGCTGATGTGACCGTGGTCTGCCTTGGCATCTGCCTATGTTCTTAATAAGGCTTCTAATGGGCCTTTGATAGGTCTCCCGAAGAGTAGTGTGGCAGGAAGGACTCCCGTTGACGCATGCGGTACTTCCCTATAAGCAAATAATGCGGCGGGAAGATATTGATCCCACGTTACTTGTTTCTCCTCTGCCACCTTCGGAAGGATAGAGGTTAGCGTCCCGTTAAACCGCTCTACTTGCCCGTTACTCTGAGGGTGATAGGGCGAAGTGTGAATGTGCCTAGTCTTGAATATTCTAAGCACCTCTTCTGTCAACCTGCCTCGAAATTGTGACCCGTTGTCTGTGAGAATTTTACGCGGGAAGCCTAATCTAGTAAGGCGTTCAGTATCGCGTCAGCTACATGCACTGAGTCGCATGCTGGCATGGCTATGGCTTCGCCCCACATGAAACATGTGTCCACTAAGGTAAGGATATTGGTGTTCCTCTTCTTAGTTCTCAAAAGAGGTCCAATTCTATCCACGGCCACTCTTTCAAATGGGGTGCCCAAAATTGGCATTTCCCCAAGGATCGCGGGTGCCGTCCAGTGTTTTGATGCAACTTTCTGGCACTGAGGACAAGACTTGACGAAACGTTCAATGTCGCCGGTGATCCCTGGCCAATAATAGTGGCATGCGATCCGCTAGGTCGTGGCGCTCATTCCCATGTGTCCACTAAATGGGATAGAGTGGCCCATCTCAAGCACCTGGTTCCTATAGGTAGCAGGAACTACTAATTGGTTGTGTTCCTGGCCTTCGTTTCCAGCTCTGCGATACATTAATCCATTCTTCATAAAGAAGTCTCCCTTGGTAGGTGTCCCTGGTGTGTCCTAGGTAATTTTTTAAAACAGGGCGCCAGTGAGGAATCTTCCATTTGGGCCCTCTTCAATTCCTCGGGGAGGATATTGGTAGGAGGTTCTTGCTCTGTGTCCATTTTTGACTGTCCCCTAGTCTGTACGGCCGCCATGACTAGTGGTTGAGAAGGTTCTCCAAGGAACACACATCTACATCCCAAGGTTAGGGAGTAGATTGGTTCTTCCATTATAGCTGCACAAATCTCTCCTGTCACGTAACGAGATTATACTCTGATACGTGCAATTGGCAGTGTCGTAGGTACAACATCCTTCGGGGAGGAAGACTGCGCTTGCACTCATTAGTGTTGTGATTGTTCAATCGACAGTACCTGCACTATTTATCTACCTGTCTCTGGTGCGTCGCAGCATTTTTCTTGTTGTGGTCTTTGTAGTTATCCTGTTTAGCGTGCTGTTTATACGAGATATTTGTGGTCCTTTGCTTTGTTGGTCTGGTTGTGAGCGAGCTGGTTGTTTTGGCGCCTGATACAGAAACTTTTTCCTGGCTCCTTGAGATTCCATGAGAGCAATTTGAAATTGCTCTGCCAATGTAAGAATATTTTCTAACCGGTCAGCGCCGTTTTCAGTGAGAAGTCTACGCATTTCCACCGACATAGACTCCTTTAGTTGCTCTATCACAATCAGCTCTTTCAACCCGTCATAGTCCTCGGTGAAGTTTCTTAATGTACACCATTTCACTAGGTAGTCTTTAATACTGGCTGCGAACTGTGAGAAAGTCTATCTGGCCTCCTTCCTAGAACCTCGAAATTTTTTTTCGGGAAGCCTCTGAATGAAGCTCGTGCCTTAAATACCTGATAGTCATCTTTCTCTCCAGAAGTTTATTAAAAACTTTGTAGGCTGCTCCTCTTACGCCCTTGTAAAGTTTCACGTTCCACTTCCGTTCTTCAAGTCCAAACCCTGATGCAAAACGTTCAAAGTGGTCTAAAAAGGCGTCCATGGTATCGTACCTTTCTGAAAAAAAGTTCAAGCGGAAAGTTCATGGAATTGGGTGGCGCAGGTTGCGAAGTACGCACACCATCTGAGCGGGGTGAGTACCCTCCATCAGAGTTGGAAGCAGCTGCACTTTTTGCCAGCTCTATCTGATTGGTCTTTCGCTGGATTCCCAGTTGCTTCATTTTAAGAGCATGCTCCCGCTGTGCTGCTTCTGCCGCGGATTTCCACTCCGCTGCTTCTGCCTCGGCCTTCTCATTCTCCGTTGCAAGTTTTTGCACCTCCATCTCTCTTGCATGGAGTTTATCAGTCTCCTCATTTACAAATTTCATCAGCTCTTTTCCATTTAACCCGCATTCACGCCCTGCCTCCATTAAACTAGCTCTAATTTTTGCGGCGTCTGCCATGATATGCAGTACGGGTTTGCGAAGGAAAAAAATTGGATGTGACCTCGGAACAAAATTATTTAACTTACACAAGTAATTATCTCTTTAAAATCAGCTAGGTTTAAAATAGTAAACAAGCTCAAATACTTCTTAAAAAAAATTCACTCACTCAGCGTATTAAGAAAAATTTAGATAACCGAATATCTAGCCCTTTCTAGATAAGAAAAATTTACCAAGTATTTACGAAAAAAAAATTTGGTCCAGCAGTTACGGAAAAAAGGAAATAAAAAAATGTTTCCAGTTTCCAACATTGTTCTCTGTTCTCAAAAGTGTTTACACTATCAGTTTGATACTTGAAGTAACAAGAAGAGACATGGTCCGCAACCAGACGATACGTCAAGGCCTAAAATGCCACCCGCTGCAGACCCAGGTAGAACAGACCCAACTAAGATAGTTTGGCCATGTCTGCAGAAGGGGAGAAGATCGGCTACCACGACAAGCATGGGAAACAAAGAGCCAGGGATCCAGACCTCCAGGACGACCCAGAGTCCGCTGGGAGGACAACATTAGACAATCTTTGAAGGACCGAGGACTAGAATGGAATCAGGCCAGGAAGAAGACAGCTGATAGAATAGTCTGGCGCTCTCTCTTCCAAACCTCTACACCTCACGGTAGAAGGGGAACGACTAAGTAAGTAAGTAAGTTTGATACTTAATTTTTTTTTAAAGTATCACTCGTGCTTTAGAGATATAAATTATTCCCACTACGAAGTAGACAAAATATAGTAAAAGTCAGTCTATGAGGTAATCCCTAAAAATTCCAACAAATTTTGCAATTATCGCAACGATATGGCAGGGATGAAAATGTGATTTATCACACTTCTAAGTCCGGGTTCACTAATCCAAAGACGAGACCACAATTGTCGTGTGGTGAGTATTGGGGCAACTACGACAGTAGTTTTTGCCAGGAATAGCCAATGAGATAGTAGGTAGATGATACGTCCACATAATCGTGTTGTGTTGTTTGTATGATACGCCTATACAAACTTGTTGTGTTGTCTGTGTAATACGTCCACACAATCTTGTGTTGTCTGCGAGATACGTCTACACAATCTTGTGTTGTCTGTGTGATACGTCTACACAATCTTGTGTTGTCTGTGTGATACGTCTACATAATATTGTGTTGTTGTGGGATACGTCTACAAAATCTTGTTGTGTTCTCTTTGTGATACGTCTATACAATCTTCTCCAATTTGGCTATGCTGTACGTATGATATACGTATATGTACATTGCACTTCTGTGTGATTGTATTGTCGGTAGGATACATGCAAACATGTGTGTTCAGTGTTTCTGCTTTGTAAGTTTGCTTAATACATGCACACATTCGTGTCCAGTGTCGATGTGTCGCATGATTAATACATGCACACATTCCTGTCCTAGTTTCGATATGTTGTCTGTATGAGATATGCACACATTCGTGTCCAATGTGGTTAATACATGTACATATTCCTCTCCAGTGTAGTTGTGTTGTCTGTGTGACACTTGTGTGACACACCGGTGCTTCTTAAATGTTTAAACGTACCACAGCGCTTTTATAAGCATCCAATACCATTACCTTCTAGCGCGCACAAACTACCAGAAAAACGAAACAGGCATACTTTTTTAAAACTAGAAATTAATAGAGAAATATCATTTTATGTATATAATTAATGCATGTAGTTTTGTAGTCAGGCCGTAAAAAGATGGTAGAAAACTCTATACAGAGCGATACAACAGAGGCAATCTGAGCATCAGAAGTGGTCCCATCGATCAAGTGTTTTGGCCCCTTAATCTCCTTTACACTCTAAAGGGGCGGGCCCACTTGAGTCATGAGTCATGACTCCCAAGTGTCAGCCTCCTATTGTCTTGCGCAGAGAATTGAACCCACTCCACCTTGGTTGCAGCTTTCAACTTCACTCCTATTTTCTGTCAGCTGGACTCAGTAGTGAAAGTTACCTCTACGTTGAAAGCAAATTACTATCCCGAGTTCCATAGCCCAGTGCGGTTGTTCCACAGCCAGCACGACGCCCTTTCCGCAGTTTCACGGAGCCTCTTAAGCGCCCTTGTTCTTGACTGTCTCCTCAACGCCAACAGTTTCAGTAGATCAGACACTGATGCAGCCACGAGACCTCTTGCACCCACCTCAACAGCCATGATCCTTGCAGTGAACCCATCGTATCTCAAGTCCGTGGCCAGATCATTATACCTGGCCACTTTAAACGACTGTTGCGCGTCCAAGATTAAGCTGGTCGATACGCTTAAATTAGCAGTGTCTCTTCATTGTTCATCTTTTTCATTGAAACAAATAATACTGACAGATCATACTTCATATAGGCTAGTCGCTTGATCTGCGACAAATTTTTTTAAAAAAATGCTGACCTAGCCAGTCTAGCAACTCGTGGCAGGTTCCTACAATATATCGCTCTCTCACTCGAAGCACTTAATTGACGACCTGTATTCAATCTTCTTTGCGTAGATTTTATCTCTCAGCACCAGTGATTTTCAACCGGTGTGCCGCGAGAGTTTATGGGAACGGTCGGAAACATAGCGATAACAAAACTGAGGATTAAAATAAATCGTCGAGGTAAGTTTTAGAAGTATTGTATATTTTTCATAAAAAATAGATAAGAATGAAAATAACAGTGTAATGAAAACAAATCTTATTACAGTAAAATTATTAGAACCTCCGTCCCTGTTGTTCCAGATTCTAAAATAACTACAATGTAATTTTACAACCCCACCTTTCAGCCTTGTTGAGCCACCGTGAATTGAAGTAGCCTCCCCTTGTAATGAAAGATAACCTTTACCTATTCGAACATGACCAAGACAATAATTACAAGGGGAGGTCACTATAATTGTTACGGTATATGCTATTAACGCCGTCTGCTAAAGGTTATCAGACGTGCAATCGTAAAGGTTAAGACATTTAATATATTGCGATAGATGTTTCAATTATTGAACGCTCCATACACGATCGATTATGACGTGTCTAGCGTTGTTTAGGACACAGTCGGTAACTAGGAGACGCTACCCTTTGTTACTTGACCGCCAAGCTGAATAGCTGCGTTTTTCTAACCTTCCAATTCAATGGCATGATATAGCCATTTATATGTGCATTTTTGATGGACCAGGGTCATTCCTAGAACTCTATATGAGAGGAAAATTTATGGAGGTTAGTATTTAACTAGAATTCTCAGAAGGAGGAGAATAATCGTCAAATTCGTATGAAATATTCAGACTCGCAGTCTCACTGTCGGCAGGTAGCCATGTCTAGCTGCGCGTGCATATAGCTGTGATGTTCTGACGACAATACTGCATTGTATCCTTAAACGGACATTGACACGTAAACCAGCAGTCTACGTTATTGATTAATTTATGCATGACTTATAAGGACTTATGTTCTGTTCCTATTTGAAATGATCATCCTGTGTGTACATGTGATTAAATATTACGGACTCAATCTGAAGGCATTAATTACTTCATTAATGTTGCTGAGTTCAAGTTACATGAACTACTTCTTCATACCATGCTACTGAGTTGTATGAACACCTTCACCCTAATTCGCGTAATACTAAACAAAGCACGATTAACAAGAGATCACTAAAGTAACCATACTCAGTGCATGATCTTCAACCGGCAAATAACTCAGCAACAAAGTGGCGGCCGAATGCGGGGAACGACAGAAAAAAGAAACAAACTTCTGTTCCTTACGCACATGTTAACCACAAATATTTACGATCAATTTTCCATCACATGATCCAGTCGAAGATGACACAGTACTCATTATAATGCCTAACAACGTGACGTCACCGAAAGTCGTGTAGGTGATCTGTCGGAGAAACCAAAGCCGTTTCTAAGTCTAACCAGGGGAAACATGAGCCATTTGAAGCAAACACATGATATGGACTACAGGAGCAGACAGTCAGGGGCTTTAGTGTTACGTACATTTATTACCTACGGGGGTAGTCTTCGGTCCTGCCAAATGTACGCACCAGTTTTATATAGTTATATTATTTGTGCGTTCGATTGATTCACGCACTGACGTGCACAATGCTGTGTGAGTTGCTTTGGTCGCACGTGTAACCTAGTTGAGTAGTTTCTGACGTCATGTAAGGGGCAGCTCGGACCATATTTATGTCCGCTGTGTTATCCTTTGATTTTGGCAAATTTGAAGAAGCCATCAGTTGTATTCGTATCTATTGGTCTTCATGGCGAAGCCAATAGTGGAAGTATGAAGTAAGTGTCGCCCCATTTCTTATGGCAAGTTTAATTATGTAAATTAAAGTATCAGGCCGCTCCTATTAATGGTCTAGCGGGAATTCATCGGAGATGACATTCCTAGAATTGGACACACGGAGTCGATAGCCTTTGGAATCTTTTCGTAGAGGGAGAATCCATATGTGGAATCAAGTTAATGAATATATATATGCTTCACATGTTTAATATGCCGTTTTACCTATGCCAAAGTCGTGGCATGGATACCGAGAGGTTAGCCAAGATGAAACACTAACCTGGTTGTATTGTTATATCTGCCTTTGTTTGGATTGGATATGCTATCTAAGAATTTTATGAAGAAAGTCTGGGATGCTTACAAGTATGATATAAATTATTGCTCCGTGAGAATGAATCCGTTTGCCTTAATAAACGTCCTTGGGAGAAGGTCAACGGACGTTAATACCATGTCTGTTATATGGTAATGGAAGTGATCCTTAGTCACTGGAATATAAGAGAACTTAACTGTTAGAGAATCTACAACAACTATTAACAGTGATATTAACATTTTGACGTATGATCTTCGCATCTGTAACTATGATTGTCCTGTTCCACTTCGTTGGTGTCACGTCAATAAAATATATGTACAGTAATCACCGACTTGTGTGCTGCCAATACTTGCCCAGTTCACCCAATTCAACGATACTTGTTGGAATTTTCGTTTGAAGAACATTGTTGACATTCATTCCGTTTTAACCATTCGCGTTTCAATTTACCTCTTCACTGAACTCAACGATAAAATGGAGTCAACAATAATTGGTATGCCAGTGTGGTCTGGAAATATCTAACTTCCAAAGAACGTACTCAATACTTTTCTGTGAAAAGAAGATTTTAACTTTCAAGTCACCAACATCTCGAACTTGGAACCCAGTGGGATGAGAAATCAGATTCAACTTACGTTTACCAAGGTCAAGGTCTTCAATCAACCTCCACGTCAAGTTTCACAGTGACTGATTACTTGGAGATCATCTCTTCATCATTATTGCGTGCGAGCTGTAATCTAGAGAAGCAGAACGAAGTATTTTATCTGTAGACGTACATCCACGGAGACGAGGCACATTGATTTTTTTACCTGCACGCGAGATGAGTATAACGTGTTTCCGTTGTACACTTTATTACGCTTAGTTGTGCCTTCCGTGATATGTCCACATTCATATTTTTCGTGTTAAGTGTTATATGTTGTGTATTCTTCGTGGGAGGTAGGGAGGTTGATCTGACGAACGAGATCCATCTCGAAGCCAATTCGGGCTCTTCGTCAGACGTTCTGTAGGACATTATTTTGCAGACTTCCCGCAGTGGAATGTTCCTATGCGTGAGCATAGAAGGATCTTTGGTCCACTGTGTCTGGTAGTCTGTGACACCTGACTGTTTTAGCTGTTTCGTCAAGTTTTAATTGTTGTTTTTGGTAGTTATTTTTACTTGTACCTTATTTTCATGATGTATTTTGTATGTGATTATTGTCCATCTTACCTGACTGTCGTTCAGTTTTTTACAAAGCATATGTTTTTACACTGTGTTGTCAATTGTCTTGTGCATTATTTGATCGTAGATGTCATCGTAATTTTTTACGACATTCTATTTTAGTTCCACATTTTATTTTATTTGATTTCTACGACTGTAGTCATTTGTCTTGATTATCGTGTCGTGTCAGTATTGTGCTATTGTCTGTCACGTTATTGCTTTCACACCATTTCATGTTATAAATTACATTATTAATTATTAATATTATTGCCTATTATATAAATTGATTTTACCGTTCTAGAACAGGAACGAAAACCACTAGTTGTAGTAACAATTTTAAGTAGTATTATTACATAATAAAATTGAATAATGGCTACCTTAGACTATTTCATTAAGCAAGCAAAAGCTCTTCAGATGGCTCCTGAGGAAGCAAAAGCATTTGCACTTGCAGAATATAAGAAAGCTCAAGAAATAGAAGCTGATCAGAGAAGGTTAGAAACTTTACGTTTGGAAAATTTGAAATTTGAGGCAGATCAAAAAAGGATTGAGGCTGAGGAGAATGAAAAGAAGAGGAAATTTATAGCTGAGGAAGAGGAGAAAAAAATGAGATTAACTGCTGAGTAGCTGAGGAAGAGGAGAAAAAAAAGAGATTAGCCGCTGAATTAGAAGAGAAACGACTTCAGCGAGAGGCAGAACAGAAGCAAAGGGAGGCTGAAGATCTTAAAAAGAAATGGAAGTTAAACAAAAAGAAATGCAAGAAAGAAGATTAATAGCTGAACAAAACACAAAACGACTTCAGCTTGAGATGGAAGAGAATGAAAGAAAACGACAGCATGAACTGAAATTAGCAGAGTCAGAATATGAGAGACTTAGGTTAACTCAGGAAGCTAATTCTCAGAGAACTTTTGAAAGCCAAACTTCATCCAGACATGATAATTTTAAGGAAATTCACCTTAAATTACCAAAATTTAATCCCCCGTCTGATGACGTGATATTCTTCCTAGATAGGTTTGAGGCCACTTGTGTGTCTTATAACGTGGATAAAGCTCTATACTGTACATTTTTATCCAGATTACTTACAGGGGACGCATTAGCAGTTTATCATACCACCAGCATTGGTGAGAAAAATGACTATAATGCTCTTAGAGCGGCACTTCTGCAAAAATTCCAAATGACAGAAGACCAATATCGATCAAGATTTCATACATTACTACCTCAATCTAGCAAAAATTTAGTGATTTTCTGTCACAAATACGACTAACATTAGAAAGATGGATCGAATTATCCAAAATTGAAAAGTCGTATGAAGGTCTCTTCGATTTACTGATGCGCGATAAGGTACTTTCGTCTGTAAATCCTACATTTCTCGCATTTTTACACGAACGGAAACCTTTATCTATGAAAGACTTAGAACAGCATGCTAAAAATTTTTGCACTGCTCACCCAAACATGGATCTAAGTAATGCACAGATTAAGAATGAATTGCCTGTTGCTTTTGCAGCACAACAAAACAATTTTTCACGCAATCGTTCTTTTAGTGCTGACAGATATGTCAATAAGGGAAATAATGACAATTTTAACAATGGTAATTTTTACAAAGGGAAGCAATTTCAACAATCTGCTCCATTTAATGTTTCTTGGAACCAGGCTCACAGATCGCGAGATTTTGGTAACAATAATTTTAAAAATAATCAAGGACATTATAATAAACAAAACTGGAGATCAAGATCTCAGGGTCCGCAAAACAAACAATTTTTTGGAAATAAACCATTTTACCAACATCATAACGATAATTATACAAATTATCGGACTCATCCAAATTTTAACTCTAGCAGAAACTACAATTATGGCAATTTTAATGACAAAAATCAAAATCGATCGCGTCGACGAGATAGATCGTTGAGTAATACGAATAGACATTCTAATGTCGCTTTTAGTGATACACAGGCTAACATTGAACAGGGTAAAGGAGCTGAAACTCATAATGCTATGTGTTGTTCTCTTGATTGTACCCAAGTCAAAGATTGTTCAGAATGCTCTACTCTTTTCCAGCCCAGGGCGATCACGACGCTGCGTTGCGGACATACCTTACCTAGTCTACCTGCAGTCTGTACGGCCACTGCTGCGTCAGTACACCAGGGACAGGGCTCTCTTAAGTTTAACAAGGGATTTGTCAACAATATTTCATGCTCTCTCCTATTTGACTCAGGTTGCAGCACAGTCGGCGTCCGGACTTCGCTGATCAACCCAAGTTGTGCCACGGGCCGGGTTGTCAAATGTGTAACGTTTGGTGGCACAATTGAAACATTTGCCACTGCTATTATTGATCTTAATACACCATTTTTTTCAGGAAAGATTCAAGCTTGTCTCCTTCCGAATCCAATTTGTGATTTAATACTTGGTCGCATACATGGTATTAAAGAGTGTACACCACAGCAAATTGCTGAATGGGAAAAGCGACATATTCAAACTGCAAATGCAGTAGTTACTAGAGCGCAAGCTACTAATATGTCGCATGATACACCTATGGAACCTACAGTTCATACCACTTGTGATGATGATGCTCCTATTTCACGGGAGTTGTTTGCAACATTGCAAAAGAATGATGATTCATTAAAAAAAATTTTTCAGTATGTGAACAAAAATAATACCAGCAACAAACTTGCAAAATCTAGACATGATTTTATACTTAAAAATGGGATTTTGGTTAGAGTAATACGAGAAAAGGATTCATCCTTATGTTCTCAGATTATAGTCCCATCCTGTATGAGATCTCGTATATTACGACATGCGCATGACTCGCAATGTGCGGGCCATATGGGTTTTTCGCGTACCAAATCCAGAGTGCTTTCGGCATTCTACTGGCCAGGCGTCCATAAGGACATCACTCTCTATTGTCGGTCCTGTTTGATATGTCAAGAAGTTAAGGTACGGGGTCCATTTCATGCGGCTCCTATTCAAGCTGCGGACATCCCGATTAGACCATTTGATAAAATGGCTATAGACATTATTGGTCCAATGCTTCCATCTGCTAGAGGGCATACGCATATCCTTACGTGCATTGATATGTGCACTCGCTGGCCTGAAGCCATCCCTCTCAAGAACACTTCATCTGCCAGTGTAGCAGAGGCATTGATGTTAATCTTCTCACGCATTGGTTTTCCACGGAAAATCTTGTCGGATCATGGGGTTCAGTTCATTTCTGAATCCATGTCTCAAGTTATGAAGACATTAGGTATAGACAGATCTCTAAGTTCTATTTATCATCCGATGTCAAATGGGTTAATTGAGCGTCTAAATAGGACACTCAAGCAGTTGTTGGGTAAGATAACTCAAGACCACCCACAAGACTGGGATCGGGTCCTACCCGCTTGTCTCTTTGCGTATCGCGAAGTACAAAATCAAGCAACGGGGTTTTCTCCATTTCAACTTGTTTTCGGCATGCAACCACGCGGTCCGATGTCGTTAATCCACGACTTATTGGTTGACGAGAATATTGAAGAGGAAACTCAATCCTCTTATGAGTATGTGATCTCTCTGAGAAAGAGAATCATAGATGCTTTTGTAGATTAGCTACTGCATCATCCGAACAAGCCAAAGAAAAAGCTCGTCTATTTGCAAACAAATATAGACGTCTTCGCCAGCTTATTCCTGGTGACGAAGCTTTTGTCTTACTACCTGCGCATAATAATCGTCTTTTATTTACCTGGAGAGGTCCTTTCAGGATCATCTCAAGAATATCCGATGTCGACTACATCGTTGATGTTAATGGTAAACATAAAACCTTCCACATTAATATGTTGAAGGAATATTACTCACGTCCTGATTATCTACAATCAGTGTTCCAAGCAACTGACGATCCTACACCTCCTATTCAACACTATTCTAGTTTGTCAGTCATCCAAGAAGAGGAATCTTCTTTCGATGATGTACAACTACCAATACCAGTTGTACCACTCCATTCCACTGAGAAATGGAATGATGTTACTATCTCATCTACTCTTACTGATGATCAACGCCAGCAAGTCTCTAATATTCTACACACGTATGAGGATGTCCTCACTGACATCCCAGGTCATACGTCAGTCATCCAACATGACATTATTCTGACTGACGATACACCGATTCGAGTTCGCCCATATCCTATTCCTTTACACTTTCGTGATAAGGTTGATAAGGAATTGGATGAGATGCTTCAATTAAATATAATTGAACCATCTTCATCACCATATTCTTCTTCTATGGTAATCATTAGGAAGAAGGACAACAATATACGTCTTTGCGTAGATTACAGGAAATTAAACAAAGTTACAAAATTCGATGCGGAACCATTACCTCTTTTAGACGACTTATTAGAGAAATTATCTCATGCCACATTCTTTTCGAAATTTGACCTTTCAAAGGGTTATTGGCAAGTGCCATTAACCCCTAAAGCAAAGCCATTCACCGCTTTCTCGACGCCACGGGGTCTTTTTCAATGGAATTTTATGCCATTCGGTCTAATGAATGCGCCAGCTACCTTTGTACGCATGATGCGCCGCATATTGTCTCATCGTCCCGATTTCATTACTTATATAGATGACATCTGTCTTTTCAGTGACTCTTGGGATGAACATATTCAGGGTTTAAAATCTTTACTTTCTACCTTACGGGATTATAACTTAACAGCGAAACCTTCAAAGGCTTTTGTCGGTTTTCATGACATCTCATTTCTTGGTCACCGTATAGGTCGCGGTTTAATGTATACAGAAGACAGTAACGTCTCTAAAATTTTAAACATCTCAGCACCTAAGACAAAAAAAACAAGTGAGGTCGCTCTTAGGACTAATACAGTTCTATTCTAAATTCATCCCTCATTTGTCTACTATAACTGCACCTCTTTCTTCGTTACTAAAGAAAGGCACATCTAATATAATAAAGTGGTCGCAGGATCATCAAACGGCTTTAGATTATATAAAACAATTTTTTTTTCAAATAAGCCTTTTTTAAGGTTGCCTAACAAAGATCTCACCTTTGTTCTTCGCAGTGATGCTTCTTCCTACGCTATCGCGGCAGTTTTGATGCAGGAATACGGAGGCACCTTATTTCCGGTTATGTACGTATCCAGAAAGCTTACGACGAGCGAGATGAAGTATTCCGTTCTGGACAAAGAGCTCCTCGCTCTTGTCTGGTCAATCAATAAACTGGATCGTTATCTCCTCGGATCACACTTTGTGGTGGAATCCGACCAGAAAGCTCTTACAGCACTGAACACAGGGAACGTGAAGTCATCAAAGTCAGCGCGTTACGCTATTGCGCTTCAACCGTTCCATTTTGAGATACGAGCTATTCCTGGAGTACAGAATGTGTTTGCAGACTGTCTTTCAAGATGCCCTAGTGAACATGTCGAAATTAAACCACTTCCAGATGGTGAAACGTCCTCACAGAAACATGAATAACTTTGTACATGGTCACTGATTATACATCTGTGGAGACTATGTGTAGTTCTGCAGTATTCGTATATATATAACTTTCAGAATATACTTACGTATGGATTATAACATTATTTCTTGTGAAGTAACGTTTTGTTAGAACGGGAACAGTGATATTAAAGTAACATTTTTTTTTTTAGTATGGAAACATTGGTAAGAGTGACAAATAGACATTCACTATTGTTATGGAACAGATTACACTACATATCGTGTTCGTAAGCGTATTTCAGACATGGTACATTGAGAACATATTCTTGTCGATTTAACTAGTTCTAAAAGAATATTAACAATGAGTGAAATTGAAATCACTTAGAATAAATTAGTAATTAGTTATTTGTTCATAAATTAAGTACTACTAATTATTATAATTCAATTTAATCAATTTGATTGATTATAAATCACACATCTACTAACTTTATTAGTGTCTCGCAATACGTGTATTCACGTATCCCACTACATGATATCTCACTTTTAGATAACTAGTCAAACTTACTAGTGTTAGGAAATAGTAAGTGCGTTGCTTCTTAAAGTGTTTAATTATGCTTTGTTTCATTTTGCATGTTGTATTTTAAAATTTTCTGTTTTATTGATTCTTTTATCATTGATCATCATCAGTGTTGCTGTTCATTTTCATTTTTGAAATCATATGTTTCAAATTTCTTTTTAAAAAAAAAAAAAATTTGGTTGAATTTTATTATCATCTTTTTTTTTATGGTTTATTTCATTTTCATTTTCAACTTCTTTTTACTTCGAATATTACCACATCGTTCCAAAGTAGGTCGATGGTGGATGTGTGCTTTAATGCATACTATCATTTAGTTATATTGTTTTCATTTAATATTCTTTTCTTAATATGATATAATTTTATGCATGTCATAAATCTTGTTGTAGTTTTGACTCACCTCTCTCGAGTAATTAGTTCGAAAAAAATTAATAGAATTAATTTTTTTAAGGGGAGGTGATAAGGGAGCTGTTACGTACATTTATTACCTACGGGGGTAGTCTTCGGTCCTGCCAAATGTACGCACCAGTTTTATATAGTTATATTATTTGTGCGTTCGATTGATTCACGCACTGACGTGCACAATGCTGTGTGAGTTGCTTTGGTCGCACGTGTAACCTAGTTGAGTAGTTTCTGACGTCATGTAAGGGGCAGCTCGGACCATATTTATGTCCGCTGTGTTATCCTTTGATTTTGGCAAATTTGAAGAAGCCATCAGTTGTATTCGTATCTATTGGTCTTCATGGCGAAGCCAATAGTGGAAGTATGAAGTAAGTGTCGCCCCATTTCTTATGGCAAGTTTAATTATGTAAATTAAAGTATCAGGCCGCTCCTATTAATGGTCTAGCGGGAATTCATCGGAGATGACATTCCTAGAATTGGACACACGGAGTCGATAGCCTTTGGAATCTTTTCGTAGAGGGAGAATCCATATGTGGAATCAAGTTAATGAATATATATATGCTTCACATGTTTAATATGCCGTTTTACCTATGCCAAAGTCGTGGCATGGATACCGAGAGGTTAGCCAAGATGAAACACTAACCTGGTTGTATTGTTATATCTGCCTTTGTTTGGATTGGATATGCTATCTAAGAATTTTATGAAGAAAGTCTGGGATGCTTACAAGTATGATATAAATTATTGCTCCGTGAGAATGAATCCGTTTGCCTTAATAAACGTCCTTGGGAGAAGGTCAACGGACGTTAATACCATGTCTGTTATATGGTAATGGAAGTGATCCTTAGTCACTGGAATATAAGAGAACTTAACTGTTAGAGAATCTACAACAACTATTAACAGTGATATTAACATTTTGACGTATGATCTTCGCATCTGTAACTATGATTGTCCTGTTCCACTTCGTTGGTGTCACGTCAATAAAATATATGTACAGTAATCACCGACTTGTGTGCTGCCAATACTTGCCCAGTTCACCCAATTCAACGATACTTGTTGGAATTTTCGTTTGAAAAACATTGTTGACATTCATTCCGTTTTAACCATTCGCGTTTCAATTTACCTCTTCACTGAACTCAACGATAAAATGGAGTCAACATTTAGCCTAGCTGTTGACGACCTCTAGCACTGATATAAGCAACGGAAAAGATAAGTCTAGGTGTTTAACTGTTGTTATTGCAAACAGTGCTAACTGAGTCCATGCCCTCTGCCTACATCGGCATGTTTTTACCTATGTTTAATGTACTTTTTGTTGTCTTAATGTGTTGTTAATTAGTGGGAGGTAGGGAGGATGAACCGAAATTAGATTCTGTGGCTCTCACGATGCCTGAATTGATTTCGGTCGTTTCTTAGGGCAGTTAAACGATTGCACTTTTGGAAGCCCCATTGAGGTTTGCCATTGGACTGTCTGTCCAAATCTGCTGTCGTTTGACGATTTGTGTTAGCTGTACCGTTCCGTAGATAACTGGTGTATTTTATTCGTACTCAGTTCACAATTTTATTCAGTTTTGTATCATGTTCGTTAACTATTTCGTCCAGTCTACTCTTACTGTCAATTTATTTTATGATTGTTAAAATGTCGTCCGTTATGAGTCCTGTGATGTCATCATTTTTTGCAGTCATTTTTTTGTGTACTTTGCATATTAAGTTGACCTCGGGTCAGACCTTGACCCTTCATTTGGCTTGTGACACTTCCGCTTGTTTTATTTAGTTCATAAATTCATTTTTAATTGTGAAAATGTCTTGTTTGCGTCTTGACATTGTTTGTACCCTTTAGTTGCATCATTGTTTTGTTTGTCCTCATGATATATATTAAATACTACATTAATAATATGATATTATATGCAATAATACACTTGTAATTTAATTTAATTAATTTTTTTCTGATATTTAAGGTTAATATGGGACATTGCATAATTATGCAGTGATAGTCCAAGAAAGTAGCACTACAATTTATAAGAGATGCCTAGGGCATAATAATATAATATATATATTGACCAAATAAAATAATCTTATAGTCTACCTTTGAGGTAATAGACCCATTGTATATTATTTAATATACTTTTCTGGTACTAAGAGAGTGACTTAGTACATTGAACAATATAATTACTAGGAATCATACCCAACATTATTGGATATTGAGATTAATTGTGTGATTATAGTTAACAGATATCATAACTATTTATGATATAGTTCGTATTTAGATACAATATTGTTACAAAATATTGTCTATTAGTTGAACTTAGACATAAGAGTTCAGTACTATTGTGATTATTTATATTGAATATTCCTAAGTTGAGTAAGTATAATAATTACTCTGAAGCTACTATTGACTATTTTAATCAGTAATTATCAATAATTACTTACCATATAAAAGTCAAAATGCTTACTATAGACCATTTCGTTAAAATTGGTAAGGAATATGGTTATAAATCTCAAGAACTTCGTCAGTTTGCTGAGGCAGAACTGGAAAAACATAAAGCAGAAATGGAGGAACGTGAGATGAAGCAAATTGACAAGGAAAATAGATTGAGAGAGATTGCTCAACGTGAAAGAGAAGAGCAAAGAGCAATCGCCAGACAGGAAGAAGAGAATAAATTGAAAAGAGAGGAAATTATTTTACAACAAGAAATGGAATTGGCGCGTATTAAATTGGAGACAGCAAGATTACAAGCACAAAGTGCTGATGCAAACCAGAATAATAACGCACAAAATGGATCGTCATCCAGCCAAACTAAACATTTCTACAACTTTAAATTACCCACTCTCAACTTAAACGTGGACGACTTTTCATCGTTCCTGTCACGTTTTGAACAGACTTGAAAAACAAACCATTTGCCTGAAGAGTCATGGGTACTCAAGTTAAATGAATTCTTGGTTGGAGAACCACTGACGGCTTCTCAAAATGCTGACCCATCAATAGCAAATAACTACGGTGCTATTGAGTCCTTGCTTTTACGAAGGTTTCACCTGGACGAGGAACACTGTAGGTTGAAATTTAAGGGAATTATACCTGAATCTCCAAAAGATTTTGCAGGATTCATTGCGAACATACGCAATACATTTAATAGATGGGTTGAACTGGCAGAAGTCAACAAATCGTACGACAAATTAGTTGATTTACTACTACGGGATAAGGTATTATCTTCGGTTAGCCAGCCATTTTTTGCATATTTGCAGGAGCGTAAACCAGGTACTATGGACGAGTTAGAAAAAATTTCTTTAAACTACTGTTCGGCACATCCGAATGCAACCATTTCTAACTCCTCATTAAGAGAACCTCTACCTGTGGCGTCTAATATGGCCTACAATCATAATAACAAACAAAGACATCACAGTGTAGACAGAAGTAGGTTCCAAAGAAATCACAATGTTAACTTTCAGAAGGGACATAATAATGATTTCAACAATAAAAATGAGTTCAACAGAGGTAGATCACGAGATAGAAATTATTCACCTCAAACAAACTACCACAATGGTCAACATAACACTAATTATAATCGATCACATACTCCCAATAATAATAATAACTGGAATGGTAATAATCATGGCTCGAGACATCGAGATAATAGTTACTATAGAGGACGACGAGATAATTCTAACAATTATACTCGGAATCGATCTCATTCTCGGGGATCATCTCATTACAACCATAATACAGGGGCGGCAGTTACAAATAATACTACCCCTATAGCTCAGGTCCCACTTGACAATAATACAACACAGTCTTCTGCTGCATGTTTTGCTATTAATTATAATGTGGCAAATAGTTGCCAAGATTGTAATACTATTTTTCAGAAGGCCAAGGAAACGGTGCTGAATTGTGGACACCTTCATACAGCAGTTGGTCTTTCAGCGAACGATGGCAAGGGTACCCTGATGTTCAATAGAGGATTAGTCAATGGTACGGTGGTCTCAGTTTTAAAAGACTCTGGATCAACAACCATTGGAGTTCGGCAGTCTTTGGTACATCCTAGCTATGCAACAGGGGACTATGTCCGGTGCATGACCTTCGGGGGTACTATTGAGTACTACCCCACTGCCATAGTACATGTTAATACACCATTTTTTTCAGGTAATGTCAAGGTGTGCATGCTACAGAATCCATCAGCTGATCTTACATTAGGACGCATACATGGGAATAAAGATTGCACTCCTAAAGAAATTAATGATTGGGAGAAAAAAATTTGCATTCTTTTAGCAACGCTAACGCTGTTGTTGATATGGCTACACTTCGTGCCAACAACATAAATACATGTGGCACAGCAGTTTCCAACTTCACTCTCAGTACTATCCTGGAAATTGATGAAGATGATAGATCTATTGGACAACATACTAAGGATATAACTGATCCTAATAAAACTGTTGACGTTGTCAACATTGACAAAAACATTATGAGGAAGAATAATAGGTTAAATAATAATGTTGGACTTAAAAGGAAACATAAAGTTAACACAAATAATTATGATGGAAGAGTTTTTTCTTTGGCCAGCAAAGACAGGTCTACGACATGTTGGACTTAACTTAATCTAAAACATGTCAAGAAGTGAAAGCACAATGTGGGTTTTTTCACAACTTAATACCTTTTTGACAAGATGGTATGATTGATAGGTATCATCCTCAGTCCAGTCAGGATGATACGACATCCAACAGAAAGACAATGTCGGTGTTAAAAAGGAAGGTTTATATCTTTGACAAAGAATACATATCATCATTGTCCACTATTTCGTGACAATGATACTAATATATTGGGAAAAGTGCGTATTCTCGCACAGTGTTAGTGCGAAATCTGCCGCAGGATACTACCTGGCAGGCACTTAGAATTTTTTTTTGATTATACAGCAAACGTTAAGTTTGTTCGTCTTCTGCCATCATGCAATGGGCAGAATAGACAGGCGATGGTTACATTTCGTAACAATCGAGACGCTCGTTGGGTAATCGAGCGTGATAATGGTGTTTATTTTCATCACCGTTATCTAAAGTTACAATTAGTACCTGATTCTGCGCCACGCAGATAATGGTGTACGCTCACCCTTTTGTCTTATTTCTTGATGACTCAGCTCTAGTCAGTCATCATTTCTTTTCCTTATTGGTCATTTATTCTTATACGTCTTAGATATCAAGGGACACAAAAAGATATTTCATATTAACATGCTCAAGCAATTTCATACACGTCCTGAACACTTACAGTCAATTTTTCATGAACTAGATGACAACACAGTATCTACTTGTTATTATTCTAACTTATCCGTCATCCAGGAAGAAGAATCTTCTTTTCCTGAGGTACAGTTACCGTTACCGGTACCAGTAGTTCAACCTACTGAATCTTGGCGGGATGTAACCATCTCTTCAACGGTTACACCGCAACAGCGTCTACAGATTGCTAATCTATTACAATCTTATCCAGATGTGTTGACCGACGTCCCGGGTCGCACATCGGCTATCAGTCATGACATTACTCTCAATGATGATACACCTATTCGTGTACATCCCTATTCTGTTCCTTTACATTTCCTTGCTAAAACTACTAAGGAACTTGAACAGATGTTGTCTCTGGGAATCATTGAGACTAGTAATTCGCCATTCTCTTCTCCATTAGTGATTGTCCGGAAGAAGGACAATAACATCAGACTATGTGTTGATTATAGAAAATTAAATGCTAAGACTATAGTTGACAGCGAACCACATCCACTTATCGACGACTTACTGCCACGTCTATCCAACGCAACTATATTTAGTAAGATAGACTTAACTAAAGGTTATTGGCAGATACCACTGACCGAAAAGGCTAAGTACTACACCGCATTTTCCACTCCACAAGGTCTATACCAGTGGAATGTGATGCCTTTTGGGCTTGTTAATGCGCCAGCTACCTTCATTCGCCTGATGCGACAAATTTTATCAGGTAGACCAGACATTATTACATATATTGACGACATATGCTTGTTTAGTTCGTCGTTTGAGGAACATGTTTCGGGACTTAGATATGTTTTCGACACTCTAAGGAATTATCATCTAACTGCTAAACCTACAAAGGTGCAAATCGCGTGTAATGAGATAACCTTTTTGGGACATATCATTGGATCGGGATATATCCGAACGTTACCTAGTACAGTCTCCAAAATTCTAAACATAGCAGTTCCTCAGACGAAGAAACAGGTCAGGAGTTTGTTAGGACTTGTTCAATATTACAGTAGATTCATACCAAACTTGTCATCCATCACGGCTGTATTGTCCTCATTGTTAAAAAAAGACATGCCGGTGAAGGTGACATGGACTGGTACATGCAATGAAACGTTCAACAAAATTATAAATTTGTTCTCGCATGAACCAATTTTAAGACTTCCCGATGCTTCCAAAAGATTTTTCTTACAAACAGATGCTAGTAACTACGGCATTGGTGCATGCCTGCTCCAGAACCATGATGGCATTCTACATCCTACCTTATATATTTCAAGAAAGCTAAAGCCGGCAGAAACAAAGTATTCCATAGTGGACAAGGAACTTTTATCAGTGATATGGGCAATAACTAAACTTGAAAAGTTCTTGCTTGGTGCTCCCTTCACCATACAGACGGACCAACGTGCTGTAGCATCTTTGCGTCGATCTAACCATAAGAGCCAAAAACTCGCCAGATATGCAATCATCCTACAGCCATTTGAATTCTCCATTGAACATATTCCTGGCACTGAAAACATTGTGGCGGATGCGTTGTCACGTAGTCCTATTGACGACGAATAATCAACATTAACATTCCTAAAACATATCAACTATAAGGGAACTAACCTTGCCTTCAATTTAAACTTTATAAACACTATATGCATTACAGAATTGAACTAAAGACAATCAAGGTATACATATTGACATTGAAACTTCGTCTAACGTCCATACACGATATATGAATATTCGTTGAACAATCATGGAACAATATCTGACGACAAGTCGAACTTATTATCCTATGTGCACTTAATTCTTGGATGCTGGGATAAATGACATTTCTTTCCAACGTAAACGTTTGAACATTTTTGCCTAAAAGAATTCATCAGGATCAAGACTACGGATGGATCATCATATCCTATACTAATTAATTAGCTAACTTAACTTCTTAATTGAATTATTATCAATAAAATGAAATGTGAGAAAAAAATGAAATGAAAGAACAAAAAAAAAAAAGAGTACGAAATATAAAAAGAAGAAATTATGAAAAGAGAAAATAAATCTCACACAAGTATTAGATTAGTATTTTTTTTTAATGTACCTATACATTATTTAGTTAGTTAAATTAGATAGTTATTATTCACTAACACTTAACACACACAATTAAGTTAAACTTATATTCGAATTTCTTTCTATTTCTTCTCACTTATTTTGTCTTTTCTTCTCTCATAACATCGCGTTACATTAGAATCTTAATAATTTAACTCTTAGTTTAATTAATTAATTTAATTTTAATTAGTCAAATTAATTCCTATATGACATACTAATACGACAGACCTTACTTTAATTTAATTCTATCATTCACTATTAACATTGGACATTTTATTTAGTTGATATAATAATATGTATAATATTGATATATAATGTGATTAATGTTAGATGACTATGACAAATAGTTAGTTGACATGACCGCGACACGGTTCTACTCAGAACATCGTCGGCCATATGTCACGATTGTGTTAAATTTTTTTTTTTGAAAAATTGTTAAGTCGGATAGATCTTGAAAAAAAATCTATCGATTTTTTTTCCCCGGTGTACAGGGAATTGTTACGGTATATGCTATTAACGCCGTCTGCTAAAGGTTATCAGACGTGCAATCGTAAAGGTTAAGACATTTAATATATTGCGAAAGATGTTTCAATTATTGAACGCTCCATACACGATCGATTATGACGTGTCTAGCGTTGTTTAGGACACAGTCGGTAACTAGGAGACGCTACCCTTTGTTACTTGACCGCCAAGCTGAATAGCTGCGTTTTTCTAACCTTCCAATTCAATGGCATGATATAGCCATTTATATGTGCATTTTTGATGGACCAGGGTCAGTCCTAGAACTCTATATGAGAGGAAAATTTATGGAGGTTAGTATTTAACTAGAATTCTCAGAAGGAGGAGAATAATCGTCAAATTCGTATGAAATATTCAGACTCGCAGTCTCACTGTCGGCAGGTAGCCATGTCTAGCTGCGCGTGCATATAGCTGTGATGTTCTGACGACAATACTGCATTGTATCCTTAAACGGACATTGACACGTAAACCAGCAGTCTACGTTATTGATTAATTTATGCATGACTTATAAGGACTTATGTTCTGTTCCTGTTTGAAATGATCATCCTGTGTGTACATGTGATTAAATATTACGGACTCAATCTGAAGGCATTAATTACTTCATTAATGTTGCTGAGTTCAAGTTACATGAACTACTTCTTCATACCATGCTACTGAGTTGTATGAACACCTTCACCCTAATTCGCGTAATACTAAACAAAGCACGATGAACAAAAGATCACTAAAGTAACCATACTCAGTGCATGATCTTCAACCGGCAAATAACTCAGCAACAATAATACACATGTATACAGAGAACCTTTCCCGCACTTTTTTGTTATTTCAATTTCGTTTTATTTATTTTGTTATTTCATAATTTAATGGTTTTTTTAAATATATTTAATTTCTTGTAGGGTTTATTAGAAATGGACAGATTTCTAACTAAAAAACATAACTTAGATGATGACAATGAATCAAGTGTAGCTGGAACTAGTTCTGGTAGTATAACACATCGTACAGTTAGTGTTAGTTCTAAAACCGTCATGCGCCAGTATAACGAAGACCATTTGTCCTTCGGATTCATTTCATCTGGAGAAGAGCAGCCACGTCCTAAGTATGTTGCTTGTGGTGAGAAACTGGCAACCAAGCTATAGTTCCAAGTAAGCTGAAAAGACACCTTTACACAGAGCACTCAAATTTATGCGAGAAAAAAATTTTATATTTAAAAAAATGTATCGTTGATCAAACACGCCAGGCTAAACATAGGACCAAAATCCCAACTGTGTCAACTCAAGAAGCAAGCTATGCCGTTGCCGAAATCGTGGCAAAAATATGAAATCATATACTATTGCCGAGTCAGTAATTTTACCAGCATGCTGTAAAATTGTAAATATTATGTTTGGCGAGGAATGTGACAGAGATTTTGAAAAACCATATTAGTCGGCTTATATAAGACATATCTCAAGACGGTGTGTTACAAGTGACAGCTAACATTTAAGAAGCCGATATTTTTGCCATCCAGTTGAACATGGCAGCAGACATCACTGGAAAAACTCAACTCCTAGCATTCAATGTTTGTTTGTAATGGAGATATCATTGAACAATTTTTATTTTGTAAACCACTTCCAGAAACAACAAAAGGCTAAGACATTTTTGATGTTTTCGACAGTAATTTTAGTTCTCACAATTTGTCATGGAAATTATGCATCAACTTCTGCACGGATGGTGATCCCTCTACGTCGGGAACCTGAAAGAATTCGTCGCACTGGTCAAGCAAAAGAACCATGGCATTGTTTTTACGCACTGTTTACTGCACAGAGAGGCCCTCTTTTCAAAATCAGTAGTAATAGAACTCTAAAAAGTATTGGATACGACGATCCAAACGGTTAACTACACCAAGAGTAGGCCATTAAAATCGAGGTTGTTTTCAGCACTTTGTTCTGACATGGAAGCTCCTACTGCAAAGTATTTATATGAATATAAATGTGTTTTTAAATCTTGGGAAATACAGATCAATATTATTTTTTGATAATAACACAATGATTAGAATTTTAGCTATTGAATTTTTAAACACAAATTTAATACTTCGCTTGTTAATGATAAAATATCTCCCTAAAATAATTTATGGTTGACAATTTTAGCGCTCTGGTCAGTGTGCCGTGAGTTGAAAAAGGTTGAAAATCACTGCTCTATGCTGTTAGCGATTTGCATTTGCTTATGACTTGGAATGTAGATTTCACTCGGATTGTTGAATAGTAATTCTTCATGATTTCTCTTCTCGTCTCTCGATCTGTAAACTACAAGAAATGGGCACACGGTGTTGCATCCCACGTTATCGCTAGTGAGAACTTTACGGCGAAATAAAGAGAGCGAAGGAGTTTGCTAGCTCATTATATAAGTTGTTGGCGACCTTTTAACATTATCTCCCTTAAAGTCATATCATTTTCATTATTTCTGTGAATTATCACCTCGCTCATGGTTAAAGTTCAGACGCCTCATTACTTAGGATTATGTCCCCTGCACTATATTTCTCCTCTGCATTATACACTTTAACAAAGCATGTTTTTGAGCTGATATGTCTATAAATATTTTAAATAAAATTCGCACTAATATTCGAAACTTTATGAAGAAAGTTAATTTTGTGAACACAATATATTCATTAATTCATGCTGTCAGTGTTCTATTTTGAACATATACATTTGAGCTCAGTATATTATACTGTCTTATCATCAGATTCGCCTTTTAAAATATCTGGCAATGTTGCACCCCCTGAAGTCAATTCACGCACCCCTTTTATGTGCGTGCACTCTGGCTTAAAAAGCGCTGATGTACATATTCATCCCCTTCGTGGTTGTACTGTCTGTAGGAAACAATAATATATCGTCTGCATTTTGTTCAGAATAAAACAAGAAATATTCAAAACTTTTTGCGTGTGGACAACATATGAAATTACTTCAATAAATCAGCTTAAATTTCTGATCTCCACGGGATAAATACGCCGTCAGCCTTTTACATTATAGATGAGTTTTATTGGCTTCCTGGAAATGACATATGGTATATTTTCTAACTTGATTAACGGGAATTCATCTGTCAAAATATATAGGCCAACCGAGATAGGGATGTATCGACAAGTTGCCTGCCTAGGTTTTTAATGGGGAGTAATGTTTACCTGACAATGAAGTTAACTATTCGCTGTGTCGCTCAAGGTGGAGCCTTGTATTCAAGACAACAATCCATTGTCAACAGCGAGAGCTACATGGAACAAAGCTTAGAATGATAGCAGAAAAAGATTATGTTGAAGGATACAATGAGTGAGAAAGGTAAAGATATAACATGACGAAAGTTTTAAACGAATTCAGACCCAAAAAAAAAAAAAAAAAAAAACGTATTTAGCTCTTTGAAGGAAATCCGTTGAAATGACCACGTACTCTCGTCAAAATAATGATGGAAGAAGATCTTACACCAACGTCTTAAACGTTCAGGATCTGCAGCACATTTAGAAGACAGAGAAGTGGCAATATGTAAATAGAGTGTAATCTGACTAATTACTTAACACCTTTGCTTGTAAATGGGCGGTTATAACTACAGTTCCTGATTTGATAACCTATGTCGTGAATATATACTTTAAGATTTTCTGAGTTTCTTCCTCGCGTGAGCACTATATAAAACTGGCTATAAACAAAAACTGGTTTTGGTAGGTTTATACCTAAATTATCAAATTATTGTCTCTGTGCTTTGTTAATTTCACGGCAAAAGCTAAAATTAATAGGAAATGGTAACGTTTCAAGATGACAGGAAGGCTAGAATCGTTTGGCTCTGAACTGATACGTGGAATGAAAATTCGTCCACCTTAATTACTGCCCGTGATATTTCTTTTGTCAATCTTAAAAAAAAAACACCTCTGTCTTTAGTCTAAACAGAGGGCTCAAGTTAAAGACAAAAACATTAAAAGGTTGTGTGTCCCTCTGTTATTATGAAAATAAATGATTAAACGTCCTTAGGCATGCTGTAAACAAATTGCTACAAAAATCAACGCTATGAGAGCATGTGCATACTTGGTGCAGGCTTCTTGCACGGGACCAGCCACGGTGATGGCTAGAGGCTTCATGAGCAGCGAAAAGCAAAATGGTGATGATGATAATAATAATGATGATTATGATGATGATGAGATAGCAATTTCCTCATCATCCTGGAGAAAACACTCGGAGCATTTTTCAAACCGAAAGGCAACACATTAAATTCGTAATGCCCCTCCGAAGGGCTAAAGGCCAGTAATGGTCTGATTTCAGGTTTGACGGGAATCTGGTAATACCCTTTGCTTAGATCCACTTTAGAAAAATATTTTGCTTTGTCCAACCTAGCAAACAGTTGATTCGTATCTGGTAATGGATCTGTTTGAGACTCTGTGACAGCATTCAATTTCCGATAATCTATGCAGAGTATGTTCACCAGAGGGTTTCCTCAGCAAAACAACATTGGTGATTGAGAGTGAGAAATATTTTCTTTCAGCAGGTAATCGATTTCTCCTGTTAAAGCTTGTTCGTTGGCGAATTGAATAGGATAAGTTCTCATGCAGATCGGTGTTGGGTCTAGTAATTTCATATCATAGTCATTGAAAGTAGTGCGCACTTGTGTGTCCGTTAGCACGTCTGCGTTGTTTTCCAGAACTTTTTGAATCTTCTCCCTTTGTCCTTTCGTCAGGTGATTACTGACTTTTACCTGCTCATGTGTTTCACAGGGTCTTAAAGGATACTTATATGAGGTGAGAGGTTCATTTTTCATCTCAGTAGCAATGGCCAGGGTCATCAAATGGGCACTTTCAGAAGGAGTTCTATCATAGTATTTCTTAAGTAAATTTACATGATAGACTTTTTCCTTACCCTTTTTGTCTATCTTGTAGTTGGTTCTAGACAAATTCTTTAGAACAGTATATGGGCCATGCCATCCTATTTGTAGCTTATTGTTACTGCTGGGTAACAGAAGAAGCACCTTCTCCCCAACAGCTAGTTCTCTATCCTTCGACTTCTTGTTGTAATATGCAGCATGTTTTCTTCTGGCTTTACGAAGATTCTCGTTTGCTAATTTCCAGCCAGTTTTCAGACGCGATGTCAACTCGTTAACATACTGATATGATGAGGTTACAGTCTCTTCTGCTTTCTCATCTGTCCATGTCCTCAATAAGGCTTCCAATGGACCTTTAATGGGCCGGCCAAATAACAACGTTGCCGGAGCAATTCTAATTTTAATGTAATGGACGGTATAATTAAGTTGGCTGTGTACCCGTCAAACGGTTCGTACAACCCAATTTTCCACTACCTATTTTGGGGGGTTTTCCCCGCAGCTTCTTTATTAAAGGTGGTTGAGTAACCACACTTTTATTTTTATTCCGGCCCTGGGTTCCGAGCTTATTTCAACAGGAATGACCTTTTGTACATTTACTGTCGGTGCACCACTAAGAGTTGCCATGGTTACTGGTTTATAAGTAGACCTTTTGTGAGTTTGTTTTCTCCTACCTACTGTATCTACCTCTTGAGTTTTATTTTCAGCCATACCTCCGCCCATAATGCTTCCCTAGGTCCTGTTGGTGTTCCCAACGTCTTGGGGGTTACCTTTTTACGTTCTGAACATACCGAGGCAGTCACATACCGAGCTATGTTTTCAGTGATACCTGGCCAGTAATACTGCACTGCTATCCTTTGACCAGTGGTACCTTTTTTTCTTATGTCCAGTGTTAGGTACAGCATGTGCTCGTTCCAAAACCTTTGCCCTATATGAAGATGGTACTACCAGCTGTCTATGGCCATTTGGTCCGGTTCCAGCTTCTCTGTAAAGCAGTCCATTCTTCATGTAAAACTCGCATTTGGTTGAGGGGTTATGAGCTTTTAGCAGTTTGCCAAAACAAGGATTTAATGTGCTATTTTCAGCCTAAGCCTTTTTCATCTCCTCTGGATGAGTATTTACTGGGCTGTCCTCCTCTTTCCTAGATTGCGACCTCGTCTGTGCTGCTGACATGACCACAGGTCTTTTGGGATCTCCCCAAAACACATGTCTACACGCCAATATCAGAGGGTAGAAAGGTCCATCTATTACTGCTGTTCTAATCACTCCTTCCACATAACGAGTCCTAACATTATCCTTGCTATGGGAAGTGTCATGGTTGCTATCTCCTTGGCTGCTCCTTGTATCTCCACTGTTTCTGTGGTATATTGATCCGGATGCACCAGGGTAGAACTCACGACCGAGTCGAAGTCCAATCCAGTATCATATAAGCACACAATCTTAGTGCCATTACAAGGTAATTCCTCACAGACAGGGGGATGATGAGGGCTATTCTTACTTGTTGTCATTTTCCCTCTTTCCCTTTTTCCCTGTTGCAAGGCATGTAGCGTGATGTGGAGGGTTTTACTTTTTACAGTCCCAACTATTGTGGTTGTTCATTTTGCAAATTTTATACCACTTTTCACCCTGTTTGTAGGGTTTTTTCTCCTGTATTTGATGGTTCCTGTCAAACTTTTGCCCGTCAAACTTTTGTTTGGATTTGTTTGGTTGGTCCATAGTATCAAACCTATTCTGGTTTTGTGGTGGCTTGAAACCTTCTCCTGGCTTCTTCTTAGTTCCCTAGTCAAAGAGTGAGCCATCTTATGACTTTCAGCATAAGTGATTATTTCATCTAGCCTCTCTCTCTTATGTTCAATTAGGAATGTCCTTGTTTCAGGAGACATGACACACTAATGCACTGGCAGACATTACAACTTTGCTTACTGACCAAACCAAAATACGTAACCAGTTAAATTACTTAATAAAAGACTACTTTAACTTTACAAATACCACACCTTTTTATAGTACTCAATGGTACTTAAAATGATTTTTTTTTAAATTTTGCTATTCCTACACACACACAAATTTCTTGTTTAAAAATTTGCCTATAAAACAGTACAGAAGATGAAAGTGATCTTATATATATCTCGTGACAAGAAAGTCCAGTGGGATGTCTCCCAAAATATCCCGGACACGAAACACCAGTGTAGAGGAAAGATATAATGATGATATCCTGGACAAATAGATGTATCAGATGATACCAAGATAGTGTCAGATAAGAGACTGGTCTTGCAAGAAATATCCCACTCTCTGAAAAGAGTAATGGTGTATCGACATCACAGGTACAGTCAAGCTGTGTAGGTGTCTAGATGAGATGGTAATGTACTATCTTAGGTTCCCATGGTGCCTCTCTCCAGACTAACCTTAGACTATGACTCTGCTAGAGGTACTTAACTAACCAACAAGAATTACGAACCAAACTAAAATAATTCAATAAAGTGCAATTTATAATTTACAGGATCTTTCTTTGTTATGTTGGATAATTTTCAAATAAACTCAAATTGATTCAAAATATATATATGGTTTCACTGTCATGTATTTATATTATATTTAAAGTTAATTGAAGTTCATCTTCATCTGTTTTCTTGATCTTTGATGAAAACTGTCTTTCTTCTGTACTGAACCTGAACAATGTTAATATTATTATTTCACAAAGTATGAAGACTGTTACTACGTTCTTACACCACAATCTTATTTTTCACCATTTCAATGTTCACTTGTATGGAATAAACTCGTAGGTTATACCGGTATGTTCCATAGTCTTTAGATTTTTTATAATCTTAAGTCTTTAATTTCTTTGTGTGGTATGATTTTATATAAACGTTAAGTAGCCCCCCTAAAAACAAGGCTACTTATCCTCGAGATTTCCTTCTAAGCCTGGCACAAAGCATTGGAACTGGAAAGAATCCCACAAAAACTGCGGTTCTTCCTAATCTTAAAGGTTAGCACTGTTGAAGACCTCTGACATTTCACAAGGGCACAGAACAACAAAGCTTCCTCAGCTGACTTAGGAACGTAGAATTTAGTAAACTCTTCAAAGGCAGTATATAACTTGAAATATAATATATATAACCTACGTAGTATCTCTCACTGACTCCCTAACCAGTCAAGAGGTAAGATGAGACAGATCAGACAAGATGTGGTTACTCATGAGAATCATTGCGAGTGAAAAATAACATACTTCACTTAATTAATAGCACATTATTCCAGAAACTCTCCGGTTACAGTTTGTCCATGATTAGCTTCCTTACAATCAGATGGCCTTGTGGAAAGAGTTATGTTATAACTCAATTTGTACAGTAAAATAATGTCTTTCATTCTTTTCATCCTTCAAATAAGGTGGTCCATTCCAGCAAGCTTAATATCTTCAAAATAGTTTCCTAAAACTAACACCACAATCTACAAAAAAAAGATCCAGAACGTCCATCTGCTTTCATTTCACAATTAAATTGAGCTAACACATGTTTGAATTCCTTCCAAGAATTACACAGTGATTTCACACACACTTATCAACTTCTATAAGGCACATATTAATAATATAATTACATATGCATATGAATTACATTCTTTCTTACCCTAAAATACATGCAGACTGGGCTTCTAATGGCTCTTACAGGACTGTGTTACCCCCCATGCAGATGGCTTTGGAGTCTGGTAGTAGGGGACGGTTTCGCTCGTGTCTTCTTCGTCTTCTTCGTAAGCACTCTCAGGACGTTCCCACTTGAATGTTCTCAAAGAAAGCAGTAGTCAGTTTGAGGGTGCTATTTGAGTCCCAGACTAAAGCTTTTCCACGAAAATAGCTGGCGTCGGCCATATGCAACTTTCTTTGTACCACATGTAAGGGGCAACTTTGAGAGATGTTCAGCAGTCATTTTATCAGTGCCACAGTTACACTGATTCGGTTAGTTCCTATCTTTAGCTTGTTGAATAGATGGTGTCTCAATTGTTTGTGGCTAGTGCGGAGTTCTGAAGATTACCACTTGTTTCTCTTTGTGGAGCTGGTAGTAAGCATTCATTCTGTGTGTGCCCCGGATGTTCTACTTCCATCTGTTTTCTGCATCTGATTTTGATAAAAACTCTTTGCCTTCTCAAAAGTTATGCTTGCATCAGGCTGAGGTAGATGTGAAACCTTCTGTTGCCATTCTGTCAGCTCTTCATTGCCGGCGATGTTACAATGAGATGGGATCCCGATTGGATCACTGTCGTGGTTTGAGTTAAGTGTAGAGTATTTGCCGAGTTGAACAATCAGTAGTGAAATCGACAAGGGATTGTGGGGACTGACAGAGTTATAGATTACACACACAGAAAGGTTAAATGTAAATAGGGAGATGGAACTTGACAGTGCAAAGTCCTGGAAGAATCGATTTAATCCAAAATGATCTCTCTCTTTTGATCTGATTTCAAGCCATCAACTCACTTTTACTGTCTAAGCACCTCCTGCTCTCACTCTTTTCTCTTATCAAACATAGAGAGTATAGTAAAGAGCTAAAACAAGTTAATTATAGATGGAAGGGTCATGAACAGTACATTAATAAAGGTGTAAACTTTATTAAATGAAGAAGCATGTATGAAAATGATGCATTTCATCACCAACAACATAAAATTACATCAATAATCAAAATAATCATCAATAGTCATCAATAATCATCAATATTGCAAATACACACCCACAAACACACACACCACCAACACTCATAAAACCTGTAGAACACGGAGAGATAAATAAATCGAGTGTCAGTCCGTCCGCTTTCGGGGACCAAATGAAATAGCTCCAGTAAGTGGTTTTTTCGTACATATCCTCCATGGGTGATGGAATTAACCTGAATAAAATCACTGTATAGGCGCTATCGTTGGTGACTCCTCCCTACTTGCGCGAGGTGGTCTGGAAGACTCTCTTTACCTCCGTTTTACCAAATGAATAAACTGCGTGTCAGCCTGTCCGCTTTCGTGGACCCAGAACCTAGCTCCAGAAAGTGTCTTACAATAAAATATCCTTCAAGATGAATGAAGTGAAATACCAAACTTTCCTTGTTGGTGCTATGCTTTGGTGACCTTAAATGCGTGAGGGAAAACTGGAAGACGCTGTTTATCTCCTGCTGACCAATTAAACGAACTGAGCGACAGCCTGTCCGCTTTCGTGGGACCAAATGTGCTAGCTCCAGAAGTGTCTTACGTGCATATATCCTTCAAGATGATTTGAATAGACTGCATAACTTTCCTTGTAGGTGCTATATGTTGGTGACCGCTACTTGCGTGAGGGGGGCTGGAACTCTGTCCATAGATGGCTGCTCATACGTGCGAGGTTTTAAGTATCCAGAAAATACACCAAAGACGAGGTTACTTGAGGACAATCGGTCCCATGCGCTCTCATCCGGCGCTTGACTCTGCTTGGCATTAAATCCGGTTTGGGCTGGTTTGACTGTGGTTTTGGACTGAGTGCCCTTTTAGGCACACAAAGGCTGGTGATATGAAATTCTGCTATAATTGCTGGGGGAGGCCTGATTGATATGCTGGAAGCCGCCATGCTCTGACTGGCAATCAAGAGGCGAGTAAGGAACTACTACTGCATCAGATGATTCTCCAGGATTTAGCGTGGGCTCGTTGCACTGCGTGAGCTTAACTTGGCGATGACAAAAGGGGTTTTGATTCAGGAACGAGTTGACGACTCGTGACGCTAGCGGTATTCAGAAACCCTCTAAAGAGAACATAACGTCCTTCGCCTGACTGGAGTCTGCTCTAGCGATTGGGTCTCACTGAAACCCGAAGAATGACAAGAACATACGCAAACACATTCTAGTTCTGCCGTGCTAACTCTGCCTAAGTCTCATATGGTCATCTATGGGCCAGGAATATTCACGAGTGTGTTTACCTGATTAAACCCTTCACTCTTATAGTTTACAAAAAAATACCTGGCATGGCTTGAGTCTACAGATGTATCGGCGTGCCACGTAATACCGAGTAAGACAGAGGTTTCTCTTAGAGACTACATCAAAGACAACAGAAATCGTGCGAAAGTTCCCCAGATAGAGAAATGCCTAATATTATGCTCTACCTTGTCTAAGGGGCAAAACCCAGACTGACCGCGATTGTTATCCCCCCCCTTGTTGAGGATCAAACTCGTGTTTCGTTTGTAGCTGTATCGATATATATATACTAAAACAAGAGCTTGTTCTGTGTAACATTCGAATTCAGCAGAGTCCATTGTGCGTGTTCAACATGAATGATTAAGTAGTTTTGTTATCATTTTTAAATGTTCACATCATGCTTAAAATACGTCGTCAAGCGAATTTAAATTGTAAAACAACTGCATCGACATATGTAAAAATGAAACTTACTTGACAGTCTCCTTTTCTTCGGTGCAATTAGTTTTAAGTCATTTTATACAAAACTATAAAAAACATGCATGTTTAATTTGAATGAAAATCTATAAAGATTTATAGTTCTGTTTTTTATTTTATTTTTATTTTTACAGCATTTTAAAAATACTGCATCAAGAAAATGTAAATTGAAAAATAATTTGGTTTCTACCGCTTTGGTTAGAAAAAAAAAAGCATGAGCTGGTTCAAAAGATATTCAAGTGAAAAACTGTGAATTTTCGCCTCAAAGCATTACACTTCTGGAGAGACATTTAGAAAATTTGACTGACCGCCGATATGCAAGTTCATTCATTGTATTTTATGTAAGCGTAAATTCTGAAGAAGGGAAATAACCAGAACGCTAAAAATATTTATTTTTGACTGCAAATAACTACGCCAATTGATATTATTTTATAACACAATTAACACCTTTTAATGACAATTTAAAACGTTACGCAAAAAATTAAAGAAAGTGAAGTTGTGTGTAGTATTTTTGCTTTTTTGAATATTTAAATTTAATATAATTAATTTGCGAAGGCGGATTTTGATTGTATTCTTGGAAGAACAAGAGATAAAAAGCAATATGTAAGTGTGATAAAAAAAACAGAAAAAACACAAACAGTAAAGTTGCAGAAGAAATCAAGTCTCTTAAAGAAAAATTAAAACTACTAAAACATTTGAACCAAAACAGCAGTCAAAAGAACAGGAAATAACTAACAAAACAAAAGAAAACAGCCAGCCAGACATTCAGCTAACCACTGGAAAATGTGAAATCACTGAAAAGTGCAGAGGCATTGCTTCAAGAAGTGAAAGCCATACAGTACCAAATTTCCCAGGATATAGCTAAACTGACTGTACTGAAAGAAGAAAATGAAATGCTACTAGTCAAACTGTCCGAACAAAAAGAAAAAGTGAAATAATACTAAAAAGAATGGAAAGTGAAAAACAGGAGATTAACATAGGGAGAGAAGGGAATGTAGCATTGGATGAAAATAGGAAAGTGGTCAAAAAGAACAAAAGACAACAGGAAAACAAAAGCAACCTAGAAGAAACTATCAAAGAAACTATCAAAAAACATTTTGAGGCACATTTACCACCCTTAGCGGAAGAAGTTAGGGATATAATGACAAGTATAAATAGGGATTTTCTTGAGAACTTGATGGACAGTGGGACCACAACTACAGGAAATGCAGAATAAGAACAATTTGATAGTTAACCAAAATAAAAGATACACTAGATGATGTTAAAATTCAATTTAGAAAGATTTAGAATTATCCAGTGGAATTGTAGGGGTATTAAAAAAAATTTTGCACCCCATACTATCAGAGACTGGAGGAAATACTGATATATATGCTCTTCAAGAGACCCATTTAAACCCAAATAATAGATATAGTTTGTAAGGGCTTTAAGATACTTAGACACGAAAGGAAAGAAGGTAGAGGAGGAGGTGTCACAGTCTTAGTTAGCGAAAAATTTAAAATCATAGACTGTGAAGTATTTAATACAACCAATATAGAAGGTATCCAGGTTACTATAGCAGCTGAACCAAACAATCTAACAATTCTAAATGTATATGCTAAAGATGGCACAATTAAAGATGAAGAAATACTAGCCATAAGCACCAGACTAGGCCCCAAAACAATCATAGTAGGCGATTTTAATTCCCATCATTTTGCATGGGGTGGACAACATGCAGATAATGCAGGAAAATGCCTACTTGACTTCATAGAAAACAATGAACTACTAATACTAAATGATGGATCTGCAACTAGAATTAATCCACAAGCTAATAGGGCAGACTCAGCAATAGACATAAGTATAGCAACTAACAACCTAGCGAATGTAAATTGGGAAGTGTTACAAGATAAACTCAGATCATCTGCCCATTGTAATAACCATGCATGAAAATGTCATTCCAAACCCAGAACCAGAGAAACCTACCTTCAACTACAAAAAAAGCAAACTGGGAAGCTTTCCAATCAGAGCTGGAAGTGATGGAATATAAAGATATGGAATCAGATGATACTGATTTGTGGGCAGAAACACTGACCAATGAAATTTTGAAAATAGCAATAAAGTATATACCAAATAAAAATATGCCACAACACCTTAAACCAATAAATAACATTAATAAGAAAAGAGAAACTCAATGGAATAAAGAACCAGTTGCCTGGTGGAATAAAAGCAGTGCAGAAATTCATGAGAGAAGAAAAAGGGCCTTACAAAAATATAGAAATAACAGAGCAGAAGAAAACTATGATAAGTATAAACTTATTAGGAATGAATCTAACAGAAAATAATATTCAAAGCCAAAGAAACTAACCCTGGAAGGAGTTTTGTCAGTCACTTAAACCTAGCACTCAAATTAGAAAAGTATGAAAAAGCTTAAGGCAATCAAAGGGAACAATAAGAAAACAATAATGACAACAATCAAACTACCAAAGAGAGCAGAAACAGATAAAGAAAAAGCTAATGCCCTTGCCGAGTATTTCTATAAAGTCAGTGCAAAAAGTAGCCTTGGACAGGAAGAAAATGAGAGAAGAGAAAGACTTAGGATACAGTTTTTAAAAGAACTACCAGACCAGATAGATGAAACAAACTATTTAGATGCTGATATAACAGAGGAAGAAGTAACTAATGCAATAAAAGATAAATCTAATACTGCCTCAGGGCAAGATATACTTAGTTATGAAATCCTTAAGAAAGTACCCAAAAGAACTATAAATATAATAACTTCACTTTATAACAAAATCTGGAGCTTAGGAAAGAAACCAAAACACGGAAAGTAGCTATGATAGTACCCATTCTAAAACCCAATAAGGAAGCCCATGATGTAAATTTCATATAGGCCTATATCCTTAACATCTCAACTAGGTATAATAACTGGAATCTGTTGTGAACTAAAAGAAGTTTTAAATTTCTACCTAGAAAAAAACCAGTTTTATAGTCCAAACCAAGTCAGGGTTTTGAGCAGTCCAGAAGTACAGTAGGGACCAGCATGTAAGATTAGAACATATGATGTAAAGCCGAGGGTTCAGAGAGGATAGAGAAAACAGTGGGCATTCAATCCATAGTTGTAGCGAAAAAACGCTTGATGGACCATGTTTACAAAAAACTTCAAAATCAAATAGACAAAGTTTCAGAGTGGATGAAAAGTTGGGGCTTCCAAATTAATGTAAACAAAAGACAGTAGGTATGATTTTTCAGTCAAAGGAAATTTTTAAAAAAATAACAAAATATCAATATAACCATTAAAGGACAGATAAAAATAGTTTACCACCTCCTCAACAACAAGATTTCTGGGCATAACTTTAGATAAACAACTAAATTATAATAAACATATAGACAATTTGGTAGAAAGCTGTAGGGGACCCCTAAATATACTAAGGATTGTAAAAGGTAATGGATGGGGGGCCAGCAATAAAATAATGCTGGCTTATGTTACTAGCAAGATCGGCTTTCATCAGGGGGGAAACTGGATTATGTGCGCGCGAGCATATAGTCTATGACTCAGCTGCCAGCTTCTAACAAAGCACGGATTACTGGACAGGATTCAAAAATGCAGCCATGAGAAACCATTACAGGTGCATGGTTATATGTCGACACCAGTAGAAGCTCTAGAGAGTTGAGCTCTTCTGGCATTACCTCCCCTATGGTCCTAAGACGGAAGAACTGAGATTAAATTATTTGGAGTAAAAGTAGCACAAGAAGTGAGCCCACCCAGCACATAAAGCATTTGTCAAAAACCAACCAAGTGTATGGGACGTCCCCTTAAATAAAGATAGATATCCAACAGGGTGGAGAACTATAGAAGACCTACTACAGTTCAAAGAACTATCAAACACAATTGAAAATAGTAATAAATACAGCAGCAAAATACCACCCTGGGAACTAAAAACACCAATCATAGACTACTCACTTACTGAAAAAGATCAAACAAAAACATAGAAGATAAGGAAGCCAAAAATGATAAGTAGAAAGTTCATGATAGAACAACTAAACAAAGTCCTGAAGTTGCGGCATGTCTACACTGATGGATCCAAGGGTGATAGTGGGCAACTAGGTGCCGGAGTTTTAATACCACGATGGGGAGTAAGAGAGATCTACAGTGTATACGGAAGGGGCATCGAATTTTTATACTGCAGAGATGGTTCTAGCAATTCTTAAAAGTCTAGAAATAATCGAAGATAACCCACAGAAGCTGTTACGATATTTACAGACTCACTATCATCACTACAAGCACTAGAGCACCCAGGTAAATGTAGCCGGCCAGACATAAAGGAAGAAATTCTAGCAATTAATACATCACTAGAGAACAGAGGATGTAGTGTGAGGCTAGTGTGGGTTCCAGCACACATAGGTATAGCTGGCAACGAGTTGGCAGACCAGAACGCCAAGAAGGGAAGAACAAGTAAAAACAAAATATTAAAGCAGGGACTGTGGGAAGGTCAGGAGATCAAGAGCGCAAGTGAAGGAAACTATAATACGAGGAATGGAAGAACAACATGGAAGGAAAGTAGTAATAAAAAAGGCAGACACGCGTTCAAACTGCTGAAAGAACCAACGAGGAAACATGCCAGGTCAGAGAAGAATTAAAAAGTATACCATCGAACAAAAAACTGTGCGTCTCCGACTCGGTGCAGCATACTTCATGGTAGAAGAACCACACTGCCAAGAATGTCAGGAAGAGAATGACATAGACCACTACCTGATCACACTGTAAAAAGTCTATGAAACAACCATAAGGCTTGAATTAGAAAAACTTACATACAGAAATCACAATTTAGGACTTAACAGGTGATAAAGGTTTTAAGTTAGATGACCCTAGGAGATGGCCCAATCAATAATTATAAAGGATATATACATAAATACATAAGGAAGAACATTATAGGTTGTACTTCAGGAAGAAAATCTTCCAAATAATAGATATTAAGCAGAAGAACTAACAAAGCATTAACAAACAAACTAACTACTCATAGGAAAAAGGAAAGCCAACAAGTATAAATAAAGGGCACAACAATTAAAAATGACCCAAATACTCTTATACAAATTAAAACAAGAGTTAAAAGGATCAATAGTTATCTATAACCAAAACAAAAATAAATAAAATGACAAATACTATATAAATAAAAATCAGCAACTGCAAAAGACAACTGTTTCATTAAATTGAATACAATTAGTAAATAAAATGGATCACTATTATCCAAATTATAAACTAACATTCAGGATGAACAGGGTAGACCAAGTTGGAACGAGTAAGAGGCATACGGTACAGTATGTTAAGTGCCGATCTCCTACCCATTCAAACCACATCAAAACAACAACAATATGTTGTTTGATTTTCACCTAGAATGGAAGGTCTTTTCTAATTCGACAATGCGACAAGTGGAATGCCACATTGATTTGGAAAAATAAAAGTATTATTTAATCAATATGCCATTTAAATAAAATTAGACATACACCTTAATCGGGAATCATGTGTCTAGGTTGTAACTGGGCGACGCCTTGCCAAAAAAGTGCCACAACAGGCAATTTTGTTTATTAAAAATATAATACTTATTCAAGCTAAGCATATACCAGAACGAATGGTCTTCTTTATTTGGACTTGTGTCCGCTTATAACGACCGTATCAGTGTGTCTAGATTGTTCGAGTCGCGTCTCCGCCGAAAAGAGAATACTTTTTTTTATTATATGCAGCTCAACACAATCGCTAACTCTTTTAATTAGAAGTTGTGTATCACAGAAAAAGATATTATTTTTATGTTTGAAAAGAACGGGTATGAAAACCAGTAGTAAACTCGTTATAAAGGATGAGTCTTGGTCACCAGGTAGGAAAAAGAAAAGGTGTCTGTAACGGTCAGTGGTATCAGTATTAGTATAGCCCTATCACTGGGCAAATGATTGTAATCACTCTGTTTTGCCGATGTCATAAAATTAACCTGATACAAAACGTTAAAATAATCTCACACAATGATACAAACGTAGGGATAATTAAAAAACTAATATGCGGTAAGCTACTTAGCGGAAAATACACATGATCCGCCCACGCAACGGCAGGGTCATTCACCGCCGAAATGGAAACAAATTGTTAGGACGTTGAAAGGCACAAAACGTTACCATTGGAGGGATGAGACATTACGAAGATCAAAAGGAAAAAAAAAAAAAAATATGAACTGAACGCGGTGCTTGAAATCTCGAGGCAAGGCTAAACTAGACGAACCGCATTTGGTGGGGAAAGGAGGAATAGTCACGTTTTCCCAAGTTGACACAATAGGTAAGAAATCGACAAAAGGGACCTTAGCTATTATACGACAACAGTAATTTCTTGGACTGCTTTTGCGATAACTTAGTCACCCGTTTATTTGAATTCCAGCGGGCAAAACGCAGCTATAGAAAGATGCTAGAAATTATTTCGAAAAAACCAACTACAACCTTGAAAAAGTAACTTTTCTCTTAATAATGATTGTTAGGAATATAAACCTAGCTTGCCGGATGGCCCATCTTGAGCAATGTGAATTAATCCATGACGTTTCATTTTTTACAGACGGATAGATTATTAAGAAAGATCATTGACAAAAGACTTGTGGTGCTTCATATCATGCGAGCGTCTGCATTGAAAAAAATAAATTTGTCCCTAATTTTCAAAAAACAAAAAAAATAATCTGTAGCCTTTGAGACTAAGGGTTTTGCTAACATATAGCGTGGAATGAAAGAGGAGACGGGTTGGAGGTGGAGAAATGTGGCTAAAAATATCTTTAAAGGCATTATAATTGTGTAGGGGATAAGGCGGGGTTGGTTCAAAAATAATACAAGGTGTTTTTTTGTGTATACGCATGTAGTGATCAGATCGGACACAGGACAAATCAAGGCATATCTTGACTGTGGTTGACTGAAAGACTTTTTGGTAGGATGCCGAGGTTGGAATTTGTAAGGAATAATAAGGCGGTTGATTGGCCTTAGACTGAATTTATTTTACGGCGCTTAGACGCGCACTTTTTTGACCCCACTTTCGTTATATGTTGCTAGTAGACACAGTGTATTATTTAGTGGGTGTAATTACCAGAAGCTAATTGAAATATTTGAGGGAAGCACATACTAATGCCAGCAGCTCAGATTGAGTTTTGCTAGACATCTTTACCCTGCTCGTTTCACTATACATCTCATAATTCTGGTCAAGGATCTGGAAATTAATTTCTTTGTAACTTGTATAATTTATTTGTTTATTGGTTTCGAAGTGATTTGTATACTGCACAATAGCTTAATTCTGTACCATGCCTACAAACAAGTAGGATTTCGCCCTCTGAGACCCCAGACCGCCCAAGTTCAGGTGCTATAGAGGCAAAATAAAATACATAAACTCCCAGCCCCCGGATTATGAAAGGACAGATTCAAGTGTTGGAGATCAGTGGAAACATATACCTATCCCTATTTATATGGCAGGAAGCTAAGAAATATATTCAGGATATGTAGTCTGGTAAGAACTTATCTATGTAAAACCAAATTGGTAAGTTGTGTTGTATGGTAAATGTGATGCTGACCCGTTTTTTGGTGTGTTGTTGTGAGTGGTGTTGTCGTTACAGAATTGGTTTAGAGGATGGAATTCTGGACATCATGTCCAATACATCTATTGCAGTAACTGTGAGTTTTTTATTTCGGCACCATATGTGTGTCAAATTGAGGTGTTGGAATATTTCAAGATGTGGGACCCGTGCAGTTTTATTTTTTGGCCAGTGAGCCCTGTTATTGCACCCATAGAACGGAGAGGTGGGGCACCTGATTCCTAGCACCAGATTACTCATCAAGATAACGTGTGCGTCTGGTCTGCTGAATAATCACCAACTTAAATCTAACACACAATTACATTACCCTCCATAAATGGACAATGTGTTAGTCGCCATTAGGACAGGGAGTGATGGAGGCCACACCCAACAGCACATTCCACTGATAAACATTCGTTCAGTACCCAGAAAAATTTACTACTATCATACAGTAGTAATATTAACTAGTCTTGTAAAATACATCTATGTATCAACTCCTTTCATTTATTATGCCATAGATTTTGCATGGGCATTTTCAATGGCGAATACATTGCTTAAACCTTTCATATGTTCTGACAAAATAAACCGTGCCTCAGAACAATAAACGTATAAGAATATTAATTTCAATAATTTTACACTGCTTGATTGTTAGTTCAGTGTGTCATAACTATTTTATTAATATATTAGACGTATTAAATAATCTGTGTGTGTGTATCGTAAACTCCACAACAAATACATATCATTACCCTGATTTTTACGTAGCCACATTCATAGAAAAAAGTTAGGTGTGAGGTCGTAGTGGTTGAAAGAAGTGGCCTTCTGAAATTCACAGTACATTTATCTCAGGGAGCCTTCTACAGGCTGACTCATGCAATCTCTTTAAGTTAAGATCACAAAATCATTAAATTACCATATACCACTTCATTTATTGAGGGTCTCTGTAAATTAATATAAGAAAAAAAGAAAAAAAAAAAAGAAATAAAAAATAAAATATTAAATTGGGGCAACAAAATTTTAAATATTAAAAGTGTCCCATGAAAATAAAAGTTTGGTGAATCTTTCACAGACAGTTGGTATTGTTAATGTATTAATTAATTAATTAAGATTTATTTTTGGTATAGAGTATTAGAATTACTTTAATGGTTGGAAATTTTACTATGTATTGTTAGAATTGTTTAAAAAGTATGGCGGAGCAGCCAATTTCAGATCAGCTGCTGTGACTAACGGCAATGGAATATGGAATCGGATGGTCAGGTTTTAAGTACTATTATATAACGGCTGAATCGTGATATGTATATTGAACGGGAAGAAAGAAAGATTAGAAAAAGAGGCTGAGAGAAAATTAGAGTCTGAAAGGTTGGCTGCCGAGAAGAGGATAGAGGCGGGTAGAGAAATTAAGAGGCTGCAGATTGAGGCAGAAGAAAAACGACAGCAAAGGGAGGCAGAAGAAAAAAGATTGACTGCTGAAAGGGAGACAGTAGATAGAAGGTTGCAGAGGGAGCACGAATTACGACTAAGGGAGCTGGAATTACAAGGCCAGGCTCCTGAAAATGGTGCCAGCCCTTTTGCCTCAGATGCTACGCCCAGTCTGGGAGCCTCAAACTCAGCTATGGGGTTTCATTTTGACCATTTTGTTGAAAAAGACGATGACATAGAGGGGTACCTAGGACGTTTTGAGTTATTAGCTACTACATATGGGTTAGAGAGAGAGAGGTGGAGTTTAAAGCTATCACAGGGATTGAGAGGTACTTCTTATGAAGTATTTGCCAAAATGAACAGGGAAGACCAAGACAATTATGACATGTTAAAGCAGGCTTTGTTATTAAGGTACGAGAAGAATGGTGAATTTTATCGTAAGAAATTTAAAAAATGCCAAACTGTTGTCTGGGGAGACATACCACCAATTCTCTGCCAGACTGGAAACCTATTTGGAGAAATGGACTGCTCTGGGGAAGACCCAAGATCTTAAAGAAATGATCATGATTGAGCAATTGAGAGAGTCCATGGCTCCAGACATGAGAAATTTCTCATGGAACAAGGTGCAGAGAAGTTGGGGGAGGTTTTAAATGTCGCTGAGAGGTATCAGGCAGCCCAGGCAGAGGTAAGTGGTGCTAAAAAGAAGCACATAGACAATTTTAAAGCTCCACAGCAATTTAATAAATTTGATAATAGAGAGCAGGGAAATAAAGGTTAGGACAAACTTTGAACGGCCAAGAAATGACTACCGAGACAGAAACTCACAGTTCAATGACCAAAAATCCAATGAAAGAAAACCGTTTAACCAAGGAAAAAGATGGTGCAAATGGTGCAAGAAGGATAACCATAACACCGAATTTTGTAGAAGGAAACCTTCAAACATTGCTGCAATGAAGTCGGGGACGCAAAGATTAAAGGTTAATCCTAATGGACAGCAGGAACCTTATCACCCCCCAGTTTGTGAGGATGTTATTTGTAATGGGGTTACCATAAGGTGCCTTTATGATACAGGTTTGGATTATGATTCAGTTGTGAAGTCTAGCCTAGTGGACCCAAGTCAGTATACCACAGAAACAGTGGAAATACAAGGGGCGACTAAGGACATACCACTCATGACACTTCCCATCGCAAGGATAACGGTGAAAACTCGCTATGTGGAAGGAGAAATCAGAGCAGCAGTGATAGATGAACCAATCTACCCTCTGATATTGGGGTGTAGATACGTCTTCTTGGGGAATCCCGAGAGACCTGTGATCATGGCAACAGTGCAGACCAGGTCACAGAAGAAGGAGGAAGAAGGTGAACCTATAAATGCTCATCCAGAGGAGATGAGGAAGGCGCAGGCTGGGGATAGGACACTCAAGCCCTGTTTTAAAAAATTGCCCAAATGCCACACACCTCCGAGCAAGGGGGAATATTTCATGAAGAACAAACTCTTATACAGGAAGGCCGGAACTGGAACAAATGGTCACAACCAGCTGGTTCTTCCCACTCCATATAGAGATAAAGTGATGGAACTCGGGCATGCGATTCCCTTCAGTGGTCACATGGGGATCAGCGCCACAGGACAGCGTATAGCTTGTCATTCCTTCTGGCCAGGGATAACGGAGGATATAAAAAGATATGTCAAATCCTGCCCAGAATGTCAAAGGGTAGCTCCAAAGCACTGGACTGCTCCTGCAACTCTAGGGGAAATGCCCATAGTGGGAACACCTTTTGAGAGGGTTGCAGTGGATATTGTGGGACCTCTCACTCGGACCAAGAGGAGGAACAGTTACATCCTTACTCTGGTGGACACTTGTTCTATGTGGGGAGAGGCGGTAGCCATGCCATCAATTGATTCAAAACATGTAGCAGAGGCACTACTTACAATATTTACCCGATTAGGATTCCCGCATCAAATCTTGACGGATAATGGCTCTCAGTTCAAGGGGAAACTAACGGAAGAAGTTTTTAAGCTATTTCAAGCCAGACACTTTCATTGTAGTCCGTACCATCCGCAAGGGAACGGCCAGGTAGAGAGGTTCAACGGGACTCTCATTTCTATCCTGAGAAAGCTGGCACACGAAAAACCGGATCTGTGGGATCAATTCCTGCCCGCCGCATTGTTTGCGTATCGGGAGGTACCACATAGTTCAACCGGGATGGCTCCCGCAACTCTGCTATTTGGGAGGCCAATAAAAGGTACATTAGAAGCTCTATTAAGGACCTGGACAGATGAGAAGGCGGAAGAGACTGTTACCTCATCTTATCAATACGTGAACGAACTGACCACTCGTTTGAAAGCTGGATGGAAACTGGCAAATGATAATTTGAAACAAGCCAGGAAGAAACATGCAGCATATTTTAATAGGAAGGCAAAGGACAGGGAACTGGCAGTCGGAGAGAAGGTGCTGCTTCTACTACCGGGAAGCCAGAATAAATTACAAATTGGTTGGCAAGGTCCATATACGGTTCTAGAGAAGGTGTCTACAACAAACTATAAAATTGACAAAAAGGGGAAGGAAAAAGTTTATCATGTAAACCTGTTAAAGAAGTATCTGGACAGACCACTCCAGGAAAGCACCCCCTGATTGACCTTGGCTATTGCAACCCAGATGCAAAAAGAACCACTCACCTCACATGAATACCCATTACATCCTTGTGAAACAGCAGCACAGGTAAAAGTCAGTAAGCACCTGACTAAAAACCAGAGGGAGAGAGTTCAACAGGTTCTGGAGGAACATACAGATGTATTAACAGATAAACCAGGCCATACAAATTTGCTACCAGTATGACATGAAACTGGTAGACTCAAACCCAATCTGTATGAGAGCCTATTCTATTCCGTTCGCGAAGGAGAAGGCATTGAAGGAAGAAATAGAGTATTTGTTGAAGGAGGGGATTATTTCTCACAGTGAATCATCTTTTAGTTCTAGTGTCGTTTTGTTGAGAAAACCGTCTGGGGAACACAGACTGTGCATAGATTACAGGAAACTGAATGCTGTCACAGAAGGACAAGTGGATCCATTACCAGACACAAAACAGTTATTTGCCAGACTGAACAAGGCAAAATACTTTTCAAAGGTGGATCTTAGTAAAGGCTATTAACAGATCCCAGTGAAGCCTGAAGTGAGACCTTATTTGGCTTTTAGCACTTCGGATGGACATTATGAATTCAATATGCTACCATTCGGACTGAAAAATGCTCCGAGTGTATTTTCAAGGATGATGCGCAAATTGTTGGATCCCCTGAATAACCCATGTATCACGAATTTCATGGATGATATTCTCGTCGCCACAGAGTCATTTGAAGAATATCACTTTGAAGCTCTAGAAATGTTATTTTAATTCTGGCTTAGGGCGGCAGGCGAACTTAACTGCTAGGCCAACAAATGTTTTGTATTGGATGCAAAGAGTTGGAATTCTTGGGACACACTGTATATCAGGGTTCACATGACCCCGACCCTGATTCCCAAGAACTTGGATAAAAAATGCAGAGAGCACCTAGACCACCAAACACAAAAAAGACGTGCGATCATTCGTGTCGTTATGCGGATTTTATCAAAAATATATATCAATAGAATTTTAACTCTATTTGTGCTCCTCTGACTGATCTGACTCGCAAGGGGGACTTCCAGATAAATATTATTTGGACTGCGCAAAGTGAATTAGGTTCCTAGGGACTTAAAGGGAAAAAACTCACTAGCAAGCCTATTCTCAAACTGCCTGATTTGGACACAGGACTTTGTCTTAAGAACCGATGCAAGTAATGTAGGACTCGGAGCGGCTTTGTTGCAAAGATCATCTTCACCTGATGGGGAACTGAAACCAGTCGCTTATGCAAGCCGCAAATTGAATAAGGCGGAACAAGGATACTCCACAAGCGAAAAAGAATGTTTTGTTTATGCGTTATTATGGGCAATAAGAAGTTTCAAATCTATATTGATATGGTGCGGGCTTTTGTGGGTCGAGACGGGATTCATCAGCCTCTCGTATTTCTTATTCTCAGGCTAAGACAATGAAATACGCAAGATTGCTGAGGTGGTCTTTATTGCTTCAACCTTATCAGTTCAGTATCCAATATATCCCAGGCAAATTGAATGTCGGTGCAGATTTCCTCAGTCGGCACCCCTGTGATCAAAATTAGAGTAGTGGCAGACGTGAGGAGTAATTTTACCTATGTGTATCGCTGGTTTTGGAACTTGCCATAGGCATGTTTTCAAGTGGGGAGTTGTGTCACAAAATTAACCGTGATACCCTGTTAAGATATCTCCAATGGTCCAACGTAGGGATAAAAACTATATGAGTAGCTACTAGCAATACATGTTATCGCCAACGGAGCGGGTCATCTCCCGCCATTGGATAATTAATAATTGTTAAAACGTGAAGGGCAAAAACATTACCCTTGGTAACGGGAAATGAGAACGAAGATCAATAGGAAAAAATATGGACTGAACGACCGGTGCTTGAATCTAGCAAGGCCTTAAAAGACGAAATTGGTGGGGAAAGGAGGAAAAAGTCACGTTCACCAAAGTTGAATACAAGGTTAAAGAAATCGACAAAAGGGACCTTTGCTATTTATTACGCAACAGTCATTTCTTGAACGCTTTTGGCGATTAAACTTAGTCCGTTTATTTGAATTCAGCGGCAAACGCCAGTATAGAAGATGCTAGAAAATATTTCGAAAAACCAACTAACCTTGAAAAGTAACTTTTCTTTAATAATGATGTTAGGAATATAAATAACTAGCTGGCGGATAGGCCCATTCTTGAGCAGTGAATAAATATGCTTTCATTTATACAGACGGATAGATAATAAGAAAGATATTGACAAAAGACTGTGTTGTTCATATCAGCGAGCGACTGCATTGAAACAAAAAATGTCCCTATTTTCAAACAAAAAAACTGTAGCCTGAGACTCAAGTGTACTAAAATCTAGTTGGAATGAAGAGACGGGATGGGGTGGAGAATTGTGGGCTAAAAATAACTTTAAAGGGCCAAATTGTGTAGGGGAAGGCGGAAGTTGGATTCAAAAACAAAGTGGTGTTTTTTGATGAAAACGCAAGTAGAGACAGACGGACCAACAGACAATAAGGCATACTTGACTGGGTATGACTGAAATGACTTTTTTGGTAGGAGGTTGAATTTGAAAAGGAAAAAAAGGGCGGTGTTTGGGCCATAGATGAATATATTATCGGCGCTCAGACGCGCATTTTGTGCCATTCATTATAAGTTGTCCTAGTAGACACGTGAATTATTTGGGTGTTAATTCCCAGATGCTATTGAAATATTTAGAGGGACGCCATACTAAAGCAGCAGCTCAAGCTGAGTTTTGCTAGCAATTAAACTGTGTTCTATATTCATAATTCTGGTAAGACTGAAAGTATTTCTTTGTATATTTTAATATTTGTTTAATGTTTCGAGTGATTTGATACTGCCATATCAAAATCTATCCCTTACAACAACTAAGGATTCGCTCTAGACCCCCCGCCCCAGTTCAGGGTCTAGAGACAATAAAAATAATAAATCCAGAATGATTATTGAAGACAGATCAAAAAGAATGAGATTTTGGAAAAACATAACAACCTATCCTATTCTATGGCAAAAGAAAAATTACTGTAACATATTTCTTAGACTAATGATAGTCTTGGAATCCCAAACTTGCTGGCCGGATGAAAACCATCAAATTTTAAGCAGTGAAATCGTATGCTTTCATTTACACCTCGATATCTGATACCCTTCTATTTTGAATGTTTTTAGACACAAATTGACTGTGTTGTTTCCATGATACATTGTGGCGCTATGCATTGAAATTTGACACATTAAGTCCCATAACTTTATTTCAGAACTAATTATATTTTAGCCTTGAGGCACTCAATTTTTTTTCAACATCTAGTTGGATTCATAGAGGACAAGATGGGGTGGACCGAATTCCTTTTATATAACTCTCAGCGCCGCGCCCGTCCTTCTACTTCGCCCCCAGCCGTACTCCGGTGGTTCCCCCTCGCTCTACCGCACCCCAGCAAACATCATACTCGCCAATCTGCGCATGTTCCAATTACCCCTCCCCCCCCCCCCCCCACTCTACCCATTCACTCCTTATGCCAACCATCCCCACCCCTACTCCTAGCCCTCTAAACCCATGAAACCCCCACCCCATACTCCTCTCCCCACCCACTCCCACCACACCACACACAACTTCCACACTAGACTGACTCACTACCAGTCTCTCCCACCCCTTGCTATTATACTGTCGCATGTCTACCTAACACCTCAACCTCCCACACCTCACCCCACTCCCCCCACCACCCAACCACTCCTCCCCCCCTACACCCACACATACATAGACTACAAAACCACATCCCCAATACACCCACACCAATACCCACCAAAAACCTCTCACCTAAAAAGATACCTAAACCCATTCCACCCACCCCCACCTCGATCATGATATATATCTAGACTCTCCTCAGATACAATAGAGAAATATGACGTCTCCCACTCAACTGCACACCAATCTCCCCCCACCTTTACTGACTCCCTCAAGTACAGACACTCCCACTAACATGTCCGCAGTCCTCCTATGGTCCAAGGTATAGAGACACATAAATTCAGTAATACACACCTAAGATTATCTATGACTGCACCCATGTGTCACTAACCCATTACCGCCCACCCTCCACCCTCTTACACCATACAACTCCAACAGCAGGTAGACTCCAATGAAACATATTTCACACTCTATCTGTCTATATCTGGGATACCAATCCTCCAACCTATGTACATCTCACCACATCTGGTCCATGATGTCCTATCTAGGCAATATAGATAACTAACACAACTTGTGGTGTTGTCCACATGTGTGTACAGTCTGTGTACTCAGAAATCCCTTTAGCGGTGGGAATCCTGACTCATCATGACTATACAATTATCTACTACAGAGTACTGTGAGTCTCTCACTGTCGTCACCAATGTACCTCCCTAGATGAGGTGTCGCATCTACTATCAAGAGTGGACACACTACCTAACCCTCTAAACACAACTCTCTCCTGGCAGACCACCCATGACATCTGCACACATGCTACGGAGAGGTCACTCTCACCTAGAGCTCTCTACAGACTCCCCACCACATAACTCACCCTATACATATTTCACCCACTTTAACTGATCAACGTATCTCTCTCCATCTCCTCTCTATCTCCTCACACCACCCTCCTTTATACCTACCATCATTAAATGGACACCTACATGTGTAGTCGCCATATGACTGGGAGCTACATGTGGAATAATCAAAAGTCCACCGCTGCCACTAAACGTACTCCAGATAACTTACAGACATCAACCTGTTGTAATTTTAATTGTATTGATACGCAACTACGTGTGTGCACGTCATACTAGAGAGAGATATAGCGATATATATCATACCAGTCAGTAAATGATTGCATCATCCCTCTTCTATGTTCTGACCAAACGTAAAAACCTTCCCCTCCAAGAACAAATAAACTCTAAAGAAATTAATCGTATCAAGCTCATTTGTACTACATGCTTGTGTTGTAGTTCCCTCGCTCCAGTAAGAAGCAAGTATTCATGTAATCCACCTGCATCACCCTTACTCTAATCACAGATAATCTGTGTGTTGTGTATGTCAACTACCACAACACGTTGTTTCCTGATTCGATATTGACACTACATTAATACGTAGCGCTGTGTTCACTAATTGATACATTAGATAGCTAGTGAGGTCCTTAGATCGCTCAGTCACAGATCTGCAAGTCTGACCTACTGACAGACTATAATAGTAACTAATAGAGCCTTAACACACCCTGACGTGTCACTGTCGTCCCTACTTAACGTGAAATTTACCAAATATGCGTTACCTTCAATATGCACTACCGCTTACCCGACTATAACTCTATCACACATATAAAGTATCTATATGCCCCGTGTGGAATTCAAGTATTGTCTACCGTGCTAGAACCAGTGTACGCTCGCACCATCTACCTAGCCTCCTATCTATACACTGGGACACCTGTCCAATCATGAAGTGTAATCATAGGTGCATAAACTTGCTAGGGCGATCTCTATATCTTATGTTGTTGCAGTCACACTCAGTGTCTGCAGAAGAATCGATTTTCATAGAATTGATGCTTAGAACTAAATGGTCCTAAGGTGTTGTAGCATAAGTACATGGTCTCGCTCGTAGACTGCAGATCGCGATGCACAGAAGTTGTATCAGAGCAGTCTTATCCTGGGAACACACAAACTTGACTAACACATGTCGTAGTCTAGGCAGACGTCCTGTCGTTAATGCAGATGCCCCCCCCCTCTCCCCGTTTATTTCAGCAATAGTAGCAGTTATTATGTGACAACGGACTCTCAGTAGATGAAGGAACATGCGTGCATGCCTTGATGTGGAGTAATAGCATCCAGACCATCGATTCATAATCAAACCTGCTTAGACATCGTAATCTTTCTGATGCTGAGCCCCCGTTGGCTTGATTATATATACTCCCTCATAATGTACCCTCAGATCCGTGACTAAACGAGTCAGGTAGAAGTATTAGCTGACGAAATCGACTAGTTGCTGGAGATCGTGCGCGGTTTTAGAGAGCCCTCAGCGGACAAAGTCAGACTTCCATCTCTGGCGTAACACCCGCCCAGGACCCCTCAATACACCACCTCTACCACAGATACCCGCCGTAATGCGGCCTCCGATATATAATCTCGTCGGCCCATGCTCACTACACCCCCCGCGCTGCGCATTCTTCACTTGGACTCAGGCATTATCTTCCGTGCCAAAAACATTACCGCCATTATAATGTCGGGGTTTCATATAAATATACGTTCATTTTTTCTTCTGTAAAGTTTTAATTCGACGAATAGACATTAGTTAGCTACGTTCAAGCACACATAATGGGACTCTGTGATCCAGGAACGGTGAGCGCTTACTTCAAACAGGTTCATACTAAATGGTCTGCAATCTTGGCTATTATTAAATGAAGTTTATTTTACCTTGGACAGAATCCGAGTAAATAACACAGATAATACCACTGTCGTCATTCTTGGACGAACAGAATAAATCTTGGGAAGAATCACTAAAGATCACTGTTACACCGAAGACTATCTTTTCCCCTAGATAATGCAGAGAAGACAACCATACGGGACATCTTGTCCGTTACACCAACCCCGGTCAGGAAAAAAACTGCTCCATTTCACAGCACAGACGGGAAGTCTTCTCGGTTCGCGGCTATAAAACTAGGCAGTGCATAGACAGAACAGATTTGAGAACAGTTAACCGGCCCTCTTAAGACAGATCAAACCACGCGAAGAATAAACACAGGGAAGATTACCCCAATCAACCTGTCCCAGAGGAGTTAACATATAGGTCTCATAACCTTTCGATCGTCAAAAGTAATTATATTGGATTTACGTCTTATGAATCCGTCAATAACGACAGGCAAACAGTGTCTTTATTAATTTTCTGCTTCGCTAAAACATGGAAGCAAGAATAACGTTGCTTTTGCGGTGTCCACCATTATGAAATTTAGGGGTATTCTGTTGTGGATATATAGCTCAACCACAATTTTTTCACATCTTTTATTTTAGGATCAATTTTATAGCGCGTTATTTGAACAGATGGCATTTGTGTCTTGGATGAACATTTAAAAAGCTGTAGTCATTAACTTAAAACGAAAATTCACTTTTACTCGAAGATTCAACAATATTTATAGTTTTGATTTGGTCTTCATTTTTCTTAAGTTTCCTAAACAAGTTTCTATGTAAATTCGGGCAACGCCGGGGTTACTTTACAGCTAATATTAGTGGTGTATATATTTGTATTAGTATTGTTCTTTTTTCGAGGTGTTTTTTTTTTTTAACCTCGTTGTTCTTTCCGTGTTCCTTATGAGTAGTTAGTTAATATTTTTTTTCTGTTCTTGGTTTTTTTAAAAAAGATTTGTTAGTTATTGTTGCTTAATTTTCTATTTCTGTTGAATGGTCTTTTCTGAAGTACGAACTTTATATGTTTTCCTTTGTTTATGTATATATCTTAAAAGGTTATTTTTTTTTGATTAAATATGATGTGCAATTTATTTTTTTCATTAAATACCGTCTTGGAGATATCCAATATGATGAAACAAGATTCTACATTTATGCTAGTCGGTGCATTTTCCATGTATAATCAATCATACAGTGGAGAAAATTTAAATGACTTACGGGAAATTATAGATTTGTCATCAGTTGTCGTAACATTTAATATTATCCATCATCATTTCACTGTTGTTACCTGGTTTCAATAAAATATATAATTAACTACATGTTTAAATCTCATCTGTATGTGAATTGTCTTTCACCATCATCCCTTTTAACTTTCTGCAAGCTTTATATGTTATATGTCTTAACTTAATAAAACTGTTATTGCATACGTTGATTCATTATTTGATTATTTATGGTATCAATCATGCTGTCTGTTGTAAGTATTTACCTATAGGCCATAATCATTCTTTTAGAAGGTTGGAGCTATTTCAATTATCGATGATTATTAGGAAAGACAGAACAGACTATCGCTGGCTTGGCGATAGTCCGCCGCGTCTGAGGAAAATGCTTGCATCCCGTAAAGTTATCTTCTACTGACCAACTGGCGGATGGCAAAAAGAATACTTCCGGCGACCACAGCTGGAGATTCAAAGATGTCTGCAGTGAGACATGAGGGCACTGAAACATAATTTTTTTTTTTAATAACAGCTAGCCGGGGAGGATTGATGAATCTGCCGATCGCACTAAGTGGCAATACTCTCTACGGTGAACCTTAAGATTGGGTGAAAAGAAAGCTCTCTCTGCCAACAGGAAGAGAGGCGGTAAATACGTCAAAAGATAACAAGGAAATTAAGCAACTGAGCGGTTGTCACCTCAGGGGCTTATTCTCCATAGTCTGTTATGACTGAAAGGGGCTACTTTTATTATTATTACTTATTATTTGATTATTTAATTATGAAAGTACGTAATGTCGTAAGGAGAAAGAAATTCTTCCATATTACTGTATTTGAAAACACTATCTAGTGGAGAGCAATCGCCTTCTCTTCTTCGTGTCCTTATCTCGTATAGATCTGTTTCTTTCTTATAATGTAGCCAATTTCTGGAGACCTTCTTGAGATACACTCCATGTGTCATTCCCCATTATTCTGTATGTGCTACGACAATTTGTGCCATGCCCAGTTTAACTAACGACAAACGATTGCTTTTCCAGGGACCTTTTTATTTCCTTTCCTTCTCTTTCCAAGAAGAGCGCGCTTATTCTTTATATATCTAAATGATCAAGGACCTAAAATCTTTCTTACAACTGCATGTTCATTGTCTGTGATTTTTCATGAGTTATAAGAAGTATATGTAGATGATTCTGACATGTGTGAGTAGCTTTAACTATATGATATATTCTCTACACTCAGTATTAATGGACGTAAGATGTGGATAACGTAATGTACAAACACACCTGTTGTTATTAGCACTTGACACAACAATAACGTCACATAAAAAAGATAACGGATGACATGACATGGGCTGAATGAATTGAATAATCAACGAGGTATCCCAGGGGATATCTGATAATATGTAAGTGCCGGACACATTTATCAACTGTTATTCTAGCTGAAACTGGTATCGATTTCTCTGTATTAAAATATTTGTTTTTGCTTATCTGTGTCTCTGTATCTATTTCACCCCCCCCCCCCCCCCCCATTTGTAACCCACCCCCTGTTTTACCCCTCACCCAACGGATTTGTTGGTGCCCACATCCCATACAACCACCACCACACACACACCAGTAACCTCCCCACCAGCCCGGTTTACCAAGTACCACGCACCATCCTTTACATATCACCACCACTTTTCTGTACATAAGCCCCATGAGAGTGACAGTTTTCACATACAGTAACCCGCTTTAACCAGGTTTTCTGAACAGGAACCTACATTAGACAGTATTCAGTACAGAACCAAGCTTTATATTCTGGTACAACCAACCCCCCCCACAAACAACCCCAGCAACCCCAACCACCCACCCACCCCACCACACCACCCCTAGACATTGTTTTCCTACTCACAGCCTAACTACCTAGCGACCATCTCGATTTCCACATAAACCTGCTTCTATACCGAAAACTGCTTGCACAACTCATTCTAAATAATTCCACCCTACACCTCGAACCATTAAGACCAGTTTTCTGGTCGGTCCACTGAACCCTTGAATTCCAAACTGTTGAATGTTACATACGTGAAAATGCAAGCCGATAAACCACGTAAATAATTTACCCGCTTCAGATTCCTAGGGGTTTTTTGAATTTAAAAGCAGTTAATGTCTTAATAACCCATACTTTAAGATGCTAGTTTCTTGCATTATCCACACGATTACGAGTCCCCTTTTTCACCAAACCATGCACATAACTCAGGTCACCTCATTCCTGCAACCTCTTTTATCCCTTGCTTAACCTAAAGGTCTAAAAACTTCATGTACATACAACCCTGGTTACGGCATTCAATTTCTGAAGATATGTGCCCTGCGTAGACAGTTGAAGGCGGCACTAACCAGTTCATATTGTTTTATGTAGTCCTAGTTAACCCGTCCTTCATATGTTTGTGGTTCAAGTGCTGACTGGCGTTCCGCCAGAGATCGTAATACTTGACCTTTTGTTATTTTTTTTCAACTCAGGAATGTTCTTCCCTTTAAGTTTGGTGATAAGCAAAACAATTTCAGCACAACAACGTATATCCACAAGAAATTATTGTAAAGTTCCACAAACAGCAATGTAGAAAAATTCAATTAGAGTTTATTGATGTAATTAGACAAACACTGTAAATTTTCACAATGATGATTGGTTATCCGATATGAAAAAAATATGTAATCCCCAACTGAATAATGTAGGTACATCCAGAAGAATAGTATATGTATATCTACAAGAAATAATTTACTTATTTGTTTACTCAAAAAAACTTGTCTTGGTATCCTCAAAGACGAAGTTTCCTCCTAACGCTAATCAGTAAAAATCCTCTAGTCTAAAATCATGGTATCCTTGGAATCATAAGTCCTGAAATCGCTACCTATCGCCCACAACTCTTCTATTTATACTATTTCTCCTTTTTTTCCCGCCTTTTTTCCACACGACCCGTCCTTTTTTTCACACGACACAATAATTAACATTTGCACTCCGTTCCTCAGCTTTTAGACCTTTTTGCACACGACATACTGTTATTTCGACTTTATTTTCACATGTGTGATCTTTTCCAACTTAACAATAGGATAAAAAAAACCAGATCACACAAACATTCATTTCCCACTTTCGCGCTTATAAAACCCATTCATTATTATCTGAAATTGACCTACGTTTACCCTGTGAGAGCCGTAACGGCCACTGAACTTTGAATGAATACTGCGTTTTGTGTAAAAACGTCTTATTTGCTTTTAAGGTCTGTCATTCTTACTTGTAGCATTTTCTAGCACATATAAATGCTTATCGTGAAGTAGGAGGGACAAAGCTAGCGTGAAAGGTCAAGCGGTCACACTTCTTAAGCGATCCATTTCTTTTAGAGGTCAATATTACATGGCTTTGTGCCTGTTAATTTGATGCAATCAATTTCTTCAATTTTAAGGCCATCTAGAGATCGAACTCGACTTTCCCTTTATTCATAATTGTATAATTTTTATTGGTTGCCTTGATTGAGCTAGACACGTTTTACGCATAGAAAAAAAATAAAGCACACCACGTACTCTTGAATTTTTAATTAACTTCATTATGGCCCCTGATTTGATTACATTTCTTTACGAAAAACTATAATTACTCATAATGTCATAATTGCAAAATTAAATTATTAAATAAATTACTGATTATTGTTTTGTCATTAGGGAATACACAAATACGCCAAGTTTCAGAGCTATTGCTCATCTGGAAGTGATTGAAAAATCGATAGCCAGATTTGAAGTGACCTGAAAGTGACATGAAAGTGACATAAAAGTGAAGTTGAATAAAAGCGTGTAATAAAAATAGCAGCAAAGCAGTTACAGACTTTAATAAATTGTTGCTTATGTGATAGTGTACACCATGATCTACCTGCATCATCAATCTGTATACGTTACAAGTGCTCCACTTGGGGCATTACTCTCGTATGGTACAGGGTTTAATTTATACATTACAATTTTAAAACTAACACATTCTGAACGTTAAAATTCACTTCTCCTGTTAATTTCACGAAAGCTAAAACATTTGTTGACACTTGAGGTCAGCAAGGTTCATTTTGCTGCAAGCGGTAGTCAAAACACAATGCCCCGATCTCGTGGCATGGTAAATTTCATGTTGATACACTCTATGCTGCACATATGTGCAGTATATATGGCACCTTTGAGTGGCAGTTCTTTAGAACGTACAGCGGTTCTCACAATTTGGGGAGCATTCTAAAATAGCCCTTGAAACAAAGTAATATAATTTTGAGTGACGTTTCATTACATTTATAGGAAACGAAATGTACATTTTGATATAAACATATAGAATGCATTGAATGTAAAATCCATGTCGTATGACGTAAAAGCATGTGTTGGTTCTGGATATTGATCCAGCGCAAGGATATTGCGCTTACGTTTGTACTTATTTTTTAGGGCCAGAAAATATATTAATTTGCTTATTGTGTTTATGGCCTGAATTCATATGTATTACATATTATTAGTACAAGTAGAATCAGTCCTATATTGTATATTTTGGATGGGTAGGAGGGACTAGATTCTTATTATTCCGGTCTAGCGGAAGTATGAGTTGTCTTGACAAGTCGTGAGGAGTTCCGATGTACCGTGATAATGGCGGGTACGCATTTTTCAAAGGGCTGGTAGATTCTTAAGGAAATATAATTCATGAAGTGGTTTTCTTCTAAAGGAGATGGTCTCTCTACTATAGTTTATGTTAGAGACTCTCCTAAGGTACGGTACAATGTATAATTCGGACTCCATGTATTGCCAGACCCTATTTTGATGATCTCATGTCGATTCGACCTAGATGGAACATTGTGCTTCGTATCGCTAGGGTCGTGTTTTGTATCGACGAAGATGACAGACTTTCCTGCAGCGGTTATGGCTACGTGAATTAACCTGATCACCGTAGAGCTGTATGGAAACATTTATGAAATCATTTATATACCCATTATAAATTAACTCTGGCTTATATTCTCCTTCCTATGAATGAGTGAACGACAACTCAGGGAGGCAGCCATGTTAGATTTCGGTCATCATATGTTTTGATCACTGCCAGAGAACAGATTATTTATCCTATTATCGGACAGTGACAGGGAGATCTCAATCTTGCTAGAAACCCCCTCTTTCGTGGTTTCATAATATATGCTACAAACTATGGACGTCAAATAACTTTAATTATTTACCGATCTGCCTTCACTGACGCGTTTAGTCAGATAGGGGGATGCGGCCATAATATATCATGACATTGAACTTTTGATGTACTGCCCATTATTTCTGAATGTGTCATGACTTCAGATCTGCTATGTATACCTACAAATTGATATGTCAACACACCATGATGTACTCGTATGTCCCAGTGTGTACGTCTGAATAAATTGAGTAAACAAAGATTCCAGCAGTCTGCATTGGTGCCTTGTAGACACAAGTGTATGAGTGGTTATATTGGTCAGCACACGAACAGTACACCATTCGCGGTAATCACACTCTACACTTCTACTTCATACATACACCATCCTGCGTCGGTTGGAGTGACCAAGTTTAGGGCCTGCTTCCCCTGGAGCCTTTGCCTTCCCTAACTCAGGACTAGGGTGAGTTACCCATTTACAGCTGGGTAGACTGGAGCATGCCTGATCTCAACAACACACCACTCTTCCTTACAGAGCATACCGACTGACACTTTACAGAGTGGAAAGAAGAAAAGAAACTTTACAGTGGCGAGCCAGATTCCTGGGTCCAGCTTACGCAGTTTTGTGTTGAGAATCACAGTTTACAGCTGAAAGAACATTTGTTTGAACACATCAACACCAGTAGGACAGCTATACAGTCGATGTCAGCTTGACCTGTATTACCGATAGGATGCTGTATCTAGGTCAGCGCTTGTTGACAGTTTTTTTTCGCTGTACAGACAGTATTACACAGGACAGTGGTATCAAGTGTAGAAAATATCTGGAGCAGTATTGTTGACATTTCTCAACGTACAGAAGAATCACAGTGTTGTTGAACATAAAGTGCATAGTTCATCGTTGGATCTTCATATGCTCAACAGAGAAAAATTGACAGTGTAATAGTTTAAAATTAAATCTATTACTGAATAAAGTGGCAAGTTATTAGTATTAAAATAAACTGTGCCTGCTTTACAACACTATACCTGCAACACATTCCATTCATGACATAAATTATATTGTATGCTATATGCTATTTATGCTTACATGTTATTTGTTATGTATTAAATTAGTTTATGTTCTGTGTGACTAGTACAAGGTATGCCGAGTGACATTGGTCTGGACTAGTATTCTATAGGTACACATTTTCTTAATTGGAAATTTGTTAGCAACAATTTGCTGCTATTTCTGTTAGTTGTGATGAGGTGTTCTTTTCTTCGTTGTTTTTGGTAATAATTTTGTGTTCCTTAGTTTTGTTTGATTTGTTTGTATAATTGTAGGTCTCATCTTTTCTTTCATTTCAGTTTTTTACACCCTTATGTTATACACTGTGGCGTTATTTGTCTTGTTATCTTATGGCAGTTATCATCACGGTTTCTGTGATCATTTTTTTCATTTCTCCTATTTAATTTAATTTGATCTCTGCAAATGTGTTCATATTGTCTTTTCGTGTTTGTCCTTTGTAATGTCTTTAGTTGACATAAACGTATAGTGGTATACACTGATAGTATAGTACAGATCAGTACTTTATGATTGTTATTGTTATAAAACAAAATGTACAAGACCTTTGTAAGGCTTGTCTCCCAAAGTGATTGGTAAAGGGAAATATTTTTTCCACAGGTACTCAAGTGATCTTTGATTACATTGAGGTATACAAGACCTTTGTAAGGCTTGTCCCCACAGTATTTGAGATACAGTTATTGTTGTCCACAGGTACTCAAGTTATCATTGGTTATTATAAACCATACAAGTTTGGACTAAGACTAAGTCTATGGTATAGACTTGTCTCCCATTAAAGTGAAATAGGGTAATTTATTTACTTTTTCAGGTTTCTGATTTAAGAAGACAATATGTCTACATTAGATTATTTCATTGCACAAGGAAAATCTCTTGATAAGACTGGAAAAGACTTAGAACAATGGGCTGTTGCTCAATATGACAAAGCATTAGCTGCTGAGGAAAAAAAAGCTGCGGCTGAGGAGAGAAAACTTCAAATAGAAGAAAAAAAAGCTTTGGCTGAAGAAAAAAGATTAGAAAGAGAAGCTGCTGCTGAAGAAAAAAAAGCTGCTGCTGAAGAAAAAAAAAGCTCTGGCTGAAGAAAAAAGATTAGAAAAAGAAGCTGATACTGCTGCTGAACTTAAGAAATTGCAGATGCAAATGGAGGAAAGGAGATTTGAGGCAGAACAGAAGAAATTAGAAGCTGATGCAGAACAGAAAAAACTAGAAGTTGCTGCTGCTGCAGAACAGAAGAAATTAGAAGCTGCAGCTGAACAAAAAAAATTAGAAGTTGCTGCAGAACAGAAGAAATTAGAAGTTGCTGCAGAACAGAAGAAATTAGAAGCTGCTGCAGAACAGAAAAAAATTAGAAGCTGCTGCTGCTGCAGAACAAAAAAAATTAGATAGAGAAGCTGAAGAGAGAAAAGCAATAAGAGAACATGAGTTTGAATTAGAGAAATTAAAATTGACATGTATGAGTAATGTTAATCAGGCATCTGGTGGTAATGGTAAACCCTTTGTGTACAAGGTCAAGGTACCAGCGTTTAACCCTACCAGTGATGACATAACATTTTGGCTTTCTAGATTTGAACGGGCTTGTCGATCTCATAATGTTGACAAATCACAGTATGTGAATCAGTTGTCTGAAAATCTAAAAGGGGAGTCTCTGAGTAAGTTATATTTTGTTGAAGAGGCCGACAAAGATAATTATGATGCTGTTAGGGCAGCTTTGATAAAGAGATATCAGCTGTCTGAGGAAGGTTACCGTCTTTTGTTTAAAACAATGAGACCTGAGGTAGGTGTAGAATTCTCAGATTTCATCTCAAAAGCACGAATTACACTTTCACGATGGATTGAATTATCCAAAACAGAGAAAACATTTGATGGTCTTACGGATTTATTGCTAAGAGACAAGGTCATGTCTTCTGTAAATAAATCATTCCTAGAGTTCTTACATGAGCGTAAACCTGGTACAATAAAGCAAATGGAGAATATTGTGACCAGTATGCCACGGCACACCCTGACATGATTCTTAGTAACTCTAACATTAAAGAGAGTATGCCAGTTGCTTCGGCAACAGAATATAATCAGAATTACTCACACAAATTCCAAGGAGCTAAAAATAAATTTGATAAAAAGGTTAATTGGAATAAGTATCAAAACCAAGATAACCGCTCAAATCAGAGTTCTTCTTTGAAGAACTGGAATCGGGCTGATAGTCCTCGACACGCGAGGGGTACCCATAATGTTAGAAATTCTCGGAAAGGGAGTAGCTATAGGAACTACCCAAGTGCTTCATGGAGACAACAGAAACAATATTACAGGGATACTCAATATAATGAGCATGATGATTATGATCATGAATGTTATGATTCAAACCCAAATAGGGGTTATAACAGAGGCAATAATAATTATAGAGACAATTATAACCGAGGTAGATCACAACACAAAAGACATGGTAAATCGTATTACCAGGCTAACTCTGCACAACAGGAGTTCCACGACACCGATAATCAGAATAATGATAAAAAAGACTCCAACAGTGTAGCAAATTCCGCTTTCGATTTTGCTAGAGCATCTGAGTGTTCGCAATGCAAAACATTATTCGATCCAACCACAGTTTCTACTTTAAGCTGCGGTCACCCGCTTCCCGCTCTCCATGCGTCAATTGCGCATAATGGAAGGGGTGCTCTTGTCTTTAATAGGGGCCTAATAGATGGTACTCCGGTATCAATTCTTTTCGATTCGGGGTGCACTACCATTGGAGTGAGGCAATCACTCGTAAATCCTTCTCGAGCTACAGGCAATATAGTCAAATGTGTAACATTTGGTGGCACATTGGAGAAGTACTCCACTGCCATTATCAATATTGCTACGCCTTTCTTTACAGGAGAGGTGCAAGCATGTCTCTTGCCGAATCCGATCGCTGATCTTATCATCGGTCGCATTCACGGGGTGAAAGAATGCACTCCACAGCAAATTTCTAATTGGGAAAATGTTAATATGCAATCGGCTAATGCAGTAATCACTAGGGCTCAAGCTCTTAATATGCCACAATCTTCACATTCTGAAGATAATGATGCGCAGATCCAAGATGATCCCTTGGAGATTTCCCACGATTCCTTTATCAAACAGCAGGAAGATGATCCTACTCTAAAGAAATTCTTTACTCTGGCAACAAAAGGTGATCCGAATAAGGATACTAATCGTAAATCTTGGATTACGATGAAGAATGGCGTACTTGTACGTATGGTACAAGACTCCGCTAAGTCCATTCATTCTCAAATCCTTGTGCCTAAAAATATGAGAGTTAAAATCTTACAGCACGCTCATGATTCGCAGTGTGCTGGACATATGGGTTTTTCCCGTACTAAAGCTAGAGTTCTTCAATCTTTCTTTTGGCCTGCTGTGAATAAGGACATACGAATCTATTGTCGATCTTGTAAAGTATGTCAAGAGATTAAATCCAGAGGTCCACGCCATGATGCACCTATTCAGGCTGCAGACATTCCCATTCGGCCATTTCAAAAAATGGCGATAGACATCATTGGTCCATTTAAGATAAAGTCTGCTAGAGGACACCAATTTATTTTGACGTGTGTTGATATGTGCACACGTTGGCCGGAGGCTGTTCCTCTAAAGAGCATAACTACTGCTGATGTCGCAGATGCTCTTTGGTTAATATTTTCTCGTCTGGGGTTTCCAGCAGAAATATTATCCGACCATGGTACCCAACTCATATCGGATACCATGTCTCAAGTAATGTCGACTCTGAAGATAGAGAGATCGCTGAGTAGTATTTATCATCCTATGTCCAATGGGATGGTGGAACGTTTGAATAGAACTCTGAAAAACCTACTAGGTAAGATAACAGAAGATCATCCTCAGGATTGGGATAGGGTTTTACCCGCGGCTCTCTTTGCATATAGAGAGGTCGCCAACGAACATACAGGATTTTCTCCCTTTGAACTTGTCTTTGGCGCGAAACCGCGAGGTCCTATGTCCTTACTTCATGATCTTATAACTGCTGATAATATTGTCGATGACACAAAATCCTCTTATGAATATGTCATCGCACTTAGACACAAGATTATTGAAGCATGCAAATTGGCAACTGCTTCTTCTGAATTTGCGAAACAGAAGGCAAGGGAATTTGCCAATAAAAAGAGATGTTTGCGACAACTTTGTCCAGGTGACAAAGCATTTGTCTTGCTACCTTGTAGGGAAAATAGACTTCTCATTTCTTGGAAAGGTCCGTACGATATAATATCAAAAGTTTCCGATGTTGACTATATCGTCGATATTGACGGGAAGCGTAAAACCTTCCACATCAACATGCTCACGGAATTCCATGAACGTCCTGATTATTTACAACCTGTTTTCCAGGCAACGGACGATTTTCCAGTCCAACATGGACAGTACTCATCTCTGTCAGTAATACAGGATGAGGAAACGAGTTTCTCGGATGTAAATTTACCTTTTCCAATGATTCCTCTTCACTCTAATGAATCATGGAAAGATGTTGCAATTTCTCCAGAATTATCTCCAGGAGAGCAGAAACAAGTTTCTACTTTGTTAGAACAATTTCAGGATGTCCTTACTGACATTCCTGGTCAAACTGATGTCATTCAACATGACATTATTCTTACTGACCATAGTCCTATAAGAGTCAGACCGTATCCTATCCCGATACATTTTCAAGCACAGGTAGAGAAAGAGTTAGATGAGATGATAGAGTTAAAAATTATTGAACCATCCACATCAGCATATTCTTCGCCGATGGTTATAGTACGGAAAAAAGACAATAACATACGTCTTTGCGTGGATTATCGCAAATTGAATCAAGTGACTAAATTCGATGCTGAACCTATGCCTTTACTAGAAGAGCTACTTACGAGACTATCGAATTCTCACTTCTTTACTAAACTCGATTTGTCTAAGGGATATTGGCAAGTTCCACTATCCGAACACGCCAAACCGTTTACTGCTTTTTCGACGCCTAGGGGTCTATTCCAATGGAATTTCATGCCTTTCGGTCTTATGAACGCCCCTGCTACATTTGTACGCATGATGCGTCGAATCCTATCTCATCGCTCAGATGTCATTGCGTATCTTGATGACATCTGTCTTTTCAGTGATACTTGGAACGATCACTATAATGGTATAAATGAACTATTGTCTATCTTACGCGAGCATAACCTGACAGCGAAACCATCGAAAGCATGTATTGGTTTTAGCGAAATATCTTTCTTAGGACACCGTGTTGGTCATGGGTTCCTAAAAACAGAAGACCATAATACAAGTAAGATACTTAACATTTCTATTCCTAAGACTAAAAAGCAAGTACGAAGTCTCTTAGGTCTAATACAATTTTATGGACGATTCATCCCGAATCTGTCCTCCATTATGTCACCTCTTTCTTCCTTGCTAAAGAAAGGGTCTCCTAATGTAGTCCATTGGACTCAAGAATGTCAATCCTCTTTGGATAAGGTTAAAACTATGTTTTCTACTTCACCTATCCTAGTATTGCCTTCTAAGGATAAGACATTTATTCTTCGTAGTGACGCTTCATCCACCGGGATTGGAGCTGCACTAATGCAAGAGTACTCTGGAACTCTGCATCCTGTGATGTATATTTCTCGGAAATTAAATGCCGCAGAGAAGAATTACTCGGTCCTAGACCGTGAATTATTGGCTATGGTTTGGTCAATCCTTAAACTGCAAAGATTTCTTCTGGGCGCGCATTTCATTGTGGAAACTGACCAGAAAGCTCTTACGGCTATTCAGAGTAAAAATCTGAAGAGCGCGAGATCAACGCGATACGCGATTGCTCTACAGCCATTTCATTTTTCGGTGCGAGCTATCCGTGGGTCAGAAAATGTGATGGCAGATATTTTGTCTAGATGCCCACATGATTCATAACTGTTATACAACTTTGATACAGTTGTTTCTATGTTGAAATGTGTACACATATGTAATATATCATATATTGATTGTAACACTACTTAGCGGTTCATTGATATTTATTCACCGCTGATCTTTCAATGTTTTTCGTCTTTGATGATCATGATGTTAAGATATCTTAGATGAAATTTATGTATAAACTAATGTGGAAATTGTGTCATTGCTAATATTGTAGTATGCGTTGGTGACACCTCTCTGGAAATATTTATACTTAGAGAAGTACTTCTCTAAGGTCATAAAACTTATGCTTATCATCTGCGCATTGTATTGGTGCGTTGTGAGCCTATTGTATGTTGCTCCTAGATGTATTTCAAAAAAAAAAAAAAGTACCATTTTTTTTTTCCCGAGGGGTGTGGTAATCTGTTGCGTGCATATTTTGACGCACATATTACAAAAATCGATATGGCTATTTAATATGGAAAAAATATAGACATTCATTCATTTGTGTATGAAAATGCTGTCTATGGTAAAGCGAGAGAATCCATGTTTGATTCACACTTTTGATTATAGGAGTAATCGTTCTGGATATTGATCCGGCGCAAGGATATTGCGCTTACGTTTGTACTTATTTTTTAGGGCCAGAAAATATATTAATTTGCTTATTGTGTTTATGGCCTGAATTCATATGTATTACATATTATTAGTACAAGTAGAATCAGTCCTATATTGTATATTTTGGATGGGTAGGAGGGACTAGATTCTTATTATTCCGGTCTAGCGGAAGTATGAGTTGTCTTGACAAGTCGTGATGAGTTCCGATGTACCGTGATAATGGCGGGTACGCATTTTTCAAAGGGCTGGTAGATTCTTAAGGAAATATAATTCATGAAGTGGTTTTCTTCTAAAGGAGATGGTATCTCTACTATAGTTTATGTTAGAGACTCTCCTAAGGTACGGTACAATGTATAATTCGGACTCCATGTATTGCCAGACCCTATTTTGATGATCTCATGTCGATTCGACCTAGATGGAACATTGTGCTTCGTATCGCTAGGGTCGTGTTTTGTATCGACGAAGATGACAGACTTTCCTGCAGCGGTTATGGCTACGTGAATTAACCTGATCACCGTAGAGCTGTATGGAAACATTTATGAAATCATTTATATACCCATTATAAATTAACTCTGGCTTATATTCTCCTTCCTATGAATGAGTGAACGACAACTCAGGGAGGCAGCCATGTTAGATTTCGGTCATCATATGTTTTGATCACTGCCAAGAGAACAGATTATTTATCCTATTATCGGACAGTGACAGGGAGATCTCAATCTTGCTAGAAACCCCCTCTTTCGTGGTTTCATAATATATGCTACAAACTATGGACGTCAAATAACTTTAGTTATTTACCGATCTGCCTTCACTGACGCGTTTAGTCAGATAGGGGGATGCGGCCATAATATATCATGACATTGAACTTTTGATGTACTGCCCATTATTTCTGAATGTGTCATGACTTCAGATCTGCTATGTATATCTACAAATTGATATGTCAACATACCATGATGTACTCGTATGTCCCAGTGTGTACGTCTGAATAAATTGAGTAAACAAAGATTCCAGCAGTCTGCATTGGTGCCTTGTAGACACAAGTGTATGAGTGGTTATATTGGTCAGCACACGAACAGTACACCATTCGCGGTAATCACACTCTACACTTCTACTTCATACATACACCATCCTGCGTCGGTTGGAGTGACCAAGTTTAGGGCCTGCTTCCCCTGGAGCCTTTGCCTTCCCTAACTCAGGACTAGGGTGAGTTACCCATTTACAGCTGGGTAGACTGGAGCATGCCTGATCTCAACAACACACCACTCTTCCTTACAGAGCATACCGACTGACACTTTACAGAGTGGAAAGAAGAAAAGAAACTTTACAGCTGCGTTTAGTAGGAAGCAAGAAATGTGTAAATTCTAAGATGGATTTATGTATCGAATAAGATGATGTAATGACAGAAAATGATGGAAGTTGTTTCATTTTTCGAAGGATAACTCCAGATCTAAGCATGCTTAAGGAATATTGGTAGAAATGATTACTTTTGAAAATATGTGCAAGTGAAGGTGTCATTATAATGAACGATGCTGTTTGGTTCATCTTTAAAAATTGGTTTTAAATCGAAATCAAAACCAATTGTGGAAAATTACATGTAGAAAGAAAGCAACAATTCTGGGAAATGGAAGAATATAAATCAAAACGTCATGGATAACCAGGTTAAAAGGCACGAAGAAAAGGTTTGGAATGTAGCTCACACACTCGCTCGGAACTGCTAAAACCAAGGACTGAGACTCAGTTACCAAACCTTGGCCTTCGATACGTTCGAGACTGGCCTATAAAAAGAGGCACCGGATTTTTCAAAACGCACACTCAAACAACAGAAGCCAGAGATAGACTGAAGAAGGAAGCTTGCCAAGGCTACAACTTTGCCATCTGTTTTGCCGTTGCCGTGCAGTTCCACTTCACCAATTCAAGAGTCTGTTCTGTGCTTAACAGCTATCATAAGAGGGTATGTAGGTTTATGATTAATTAATTTGTTTCATTTAACACCAGACGGCGGGGCAGGCAAAGACATCAACATCAGAATGGACAAGGCAAGAACAGCATTTTTTAGCCTAAACAACATCTGGAAGTCCTCTCAATACAGCACAAGCACAAAATGAAGATTATATCAGAGCTGTGTGCTTTCTGTGCTTCTCTATGGTGCGGAATGCTGGAGAGTTACACAGAAGGAAATGTCGAAATTGTCCTCTTTTCACACAACATGCCTAAGAAAAATTCACCGAATCTTTTGGCCGAATACCATCACCAACCAAGATCTGCTTACTCGGAGCAAGCAAGAGGACATGTGTGGCCGGGTAGGGTAGTGGGGGTTGCTGTTTTGAATCGAGAGTATTAGATTTTGATTACTAGCTAGCCTGCTAGAGGTGATGATTTCTCTCTACAGACTTACAGGAATTTACCAGGTTCGGGGATAATCCTCTAAGATGTTTTATTTTTAGAGCAGATGGTTACTGTTTGTGTTGCACCTGCAGCGATTAGCTTTGGTATGATACTTTAGTAATTTGTATGATGGCCACTTGCAAAACATATGATTCGTCAACAGCATTTGTGTTCAATGAAACAACTGTTTTATTTAACTTTCAACAAGAACTGGGTTAAGTCAAATGGTAACCACATCAAATTTTCATAATAGCATGTCGACATTTATAAACCAGCATGAAGGTTCAATATATTATTTCTAGGATGCAACATTCCTTTTTCCCAACATCAGGATCTTCCTTGGTAAGCATATCTGTCAATTATATGCCTAGTTTGTTTTCATTGTTGCACATCTTGGAACATAGCCCTACTTGGGTTATGACCGTCAGCTCTAACTGTTTGAGCATTGTTAATGGATAGTACTTACTGAACTTTAGAATTTCACAAACACTTCCAAGAATTAATTAAATATACACAACTGTGTCTGAAGTTGATGTCCTCAACTGAAATCTACACTGATTAGACAAAGCATGTCCTTGCTTTCACGTTCTCAGTTCAATACTGCCTAAAACATGGCTTCGTCTCCCGTTCATTTCTGGGAAAAAAGAAACTGAGCCTAACCATTGGTGGGAAATCACGTGACCAATGCTTGGCGTAAGCGAAGCTACCCTAATTAATGCTTGGCGTTTCGAAGCGAAGCTTAGCCTTAAATAAATGCGTGGCGTTTCGAAGCTAAAACTGGCCTAATTGAACATCTGTGTTAAGATTTTCTTTTATCTTCTGTTTCTATAAAAATTTATTTGATGTTAACATAGTCTATATCTGAAAACTCACGGTATACGCGGTTACATACAGATCCCGGGGCCCTGCAAATGTATCCCGTAGGGAGACATTTGAGTACTATCAAATCTTAAAAAATTTATCCCAAAAATTTCTTAAGTTCAAAAAAATGTTCAGAAAAATTTAAAGTTCAAAAAATTTTCTAAGTCCAAAAATAATTCGGAAAAATTTAAACTAATTCCTAAACTAGGTTCCTATATCTATGTGCGATCAACTTCTCTACAAAAACTTAGGGATGGACATCAACTCCAAAATTTTTTTTTAACTATCCAGCATTTTCATCACATTTTTAAATTGGCAACCCTGACCAACAAAAATATTCATTAAGTCATCACTCAAAAATATGGGGAGTGGCAACATTGGGAACATGAACAATAATATCCTATTTCATTATCATAATCCACATGCATGTTATTCCAACAATATAGTTGACACACTGTATTGGACATTGTGGGTGAAAACCTAATTCTATCTCTGTGTCCTCCGAGTGGTTCAAAATTTTATGTTATTTTCACTTCTGGTGTTCTAATAAGTTTTGGTCCTAACTTATTTATTGAGTAAGCACTCCATGTATATTGCAGTAGAAAGTATTCCCATTTTTTTTTAAAAATATCTACATCATCTTTGCAAATGACGATCCAATTGTATAAGTCAGTTAATTTATCCGTGGTGATCCATCATGCTTTCTTTTGTTATTTATTATTGCATATGGGAAACAATTTCAGATCTGTACATAATCATTTTCAAACCTCAATGTAACAATTTATTCTAATAATCAATTACAATGTACCAATTAAAATGATTAAAAATCTCATTACTTGTACATGTTCATTTATTTTTGAAATAACCTGGTATCCTTGACAATATGTATCTGTTATCACTTGTTTATCCTTGTATACCATTTTGTATTTCCTTTATTTTTTTTTTTCATAAATCCCATATTCTCCATATATATGTGGTGCTCCAATATTTTATAGGTGTGGATCTTTCCTGGTCCTCTTGTTCTGTACTGGAAATATATCCTTATTAATTGTCCATGTACTATATCTGCGAATATTTATCATCAATATATCAACTAATCATTTATAGAACCATTAACATAAATGTCTAGACTTTACCAAAACATGAACAAAAACATGTCTTTTTACATATGTGCAAAATTTCGACACCAACTCTGCCTTCGCAGGTCGAGGGTTAGTCAGAGTTATGTGGTGCCTGTAACATCCGCTGACTACAGCCAGATGGGTGACTTATGGTACTTATAATACAAAAATCTCGTCCGTCAGTTATCTTAAGTGTGGGGCGGGGGTCTATTTCCTGGTGTCCTTGACAAAGTTTGCTGCATTTCCAATCTAGGTATTCTTTTTTTTTGTCATAATATCTCCATGATATATCTGTGACATGTCTGTCCTTGGGATAACGTTATTTTTTATCCAATATCCTCGGGGTGAGCAGAATCTCAGTACGTCCAATTTCATCAACCATGTATTTATTTTCTCTCCTGTAATTCTGGGTATGTTATGAGTATTTTAAATTGTCAATTTATTCCAACTATCTTACAACATTCTGTAATTCGTGATAAGGAATAGTCATTTGTTATACAACAATGTTCATATTACAAAGGCAATGTGCAAAAATCAAAGAGATATCTTCTCCAAAAATGCGGATGTATCTCTATTTCCTTTACCTCTGGGCATAGCAATTATTCAGTCATTATTTTTTTTTTCCTCCATTATTTAATCTCCATTTTGTGTCCTTAGTACCTGTGGTTCCATGGGATTATCATAATTCATTTGTGTCTCTTTTCTACTGATAATCCTTCAATAATGACTTCAAATATGGTCCTCATATGTGTAACAATCATCTGCTCTGATTTGTTCCATGTCCATGGTATTCATAAAATATTCCATTATCTCTTTGTCTTATCTCGTAACCACGAAAGACTAAGATTATTCCTCCAATGTTAATGTGGGGGATTTTGTGCATAAACATTACAACAAAATCTCAGTTGTGACAACATAACGTTTCACCTTAATATAAAATGGCATTTTCATCATACATAACCAGTTGCTTCTTCATCTCATGTGTCATTAGTGGTTATCATCCAGTAATGGGGTGTTCAATGTGGGTTCAGCATATACAAATGCTGTAGAGGGGTATTTCATTTGCTAGGTCAGCATGTGCAAATGCTATTTCTTTAACATGGGCAAAGGCATCATCAACAAATAGGTGCAATTTGTTCAATCTGGGGTTAGCATATACTAATGCTCTCAAATGATTCTTCATTTGCAGAAATTCAGCATGCGCAAATGTCATTGGGGTATTTGTGATATGCAGTATCAACAAAATATTGTTGGAGTATCAGAGATCATGCTGGTGGGGTGTATGACAGGCATAGGGTGATTTATTTATTTTCTTCTTCAGCTGCCAACTTCAGGGCAGTCAATGTTTTACAATATTGGCTTATCATCATCAAAATGTGTGAGGGTGGCATATAAACATATAGCAATCCTATAGAATGTTTTCTCTTCTTTTCATTTTTTCTTTTTCATTTCTTTTTTTTGTTTTCTTGTGATTTCTTTTCTTTTCTTGTGATTTCTATTCTCTTTTCTTTTTGATTCACAAGTACTAAAGAATGATAAAAATCAATTCACTAAACACTAGATATACTATCAACATTCCTAATAGTAAATCCTAACCAATAGGGCTGCAAGTAATAGTTTAGGTTAGAATAGAATGAATATTGTAGCAGTATCTGTTGTCAATAAGTGGCGAGGAAAGGGTACATCAAGGATCTCCTGATTACAACATGATTGTAATTCCAAGGAATGAATATGATTGGGATTGAAAAGATCACAAGTCTTAAAGATGTTGTAACAGTGGGGTAAAGGAAATCTTATTATAGAGAGTCAAGGTTGGGATATGGAATCTCTATAGGAGAATGTTTAAAATTCTTGACAGTACTAATATACATCTGGGTCTAAAATAATAATGTACATTGGGGAAATAAATAATCCTGTGGAGAAAGATAGCATAACATGCAATACTAGTATTGGGTATGAATTATATGCTGTTAAGAGATGTTATAGTAGGAACAGTATGATTGATCAAGGTGATAGAATAAAGGAGTTTAGCATAATAGAGATCAAAGAAATATTAGTATGGGGTAAGAAAAAGTACTGGTGTAAAGTGTCTGCATGAAAATACAGGACTCTGGATCTGCAAGGACAAGAAGTCTGGTGAATGGAGCGTGGAATATGATCAGTTACAAAAGTGTAGATCAATGTTACAACAGAATAGTGTGACACATGTGTTATAGGTAAGGTTGTGTAACATTCTAAATATTAAAAACTGTCTGACTAATAAGTGTGTCTGTAAACAAAGAACATTGTATCATCTGTGTCATCTTTATTTCAATAATCCAAATAAAAATGTCTAACTAGAATCCTCCGTGGGCTGGTCTTGATTTCTTTCTGGGCATCAGTATTCTAAGGCTGGAAAAAATAACTTTCTCAGTGAGGCTTTGACATCTTAGTCTGTAAGCAAGTCATTTGAACTGTCAAAAACTGAAAATAGAGTACATGGGGAGAGTTAGTACATTGTTAAACGTAAGTGCACATTCGCGGTGACCGTACACGGGATGGCATGTACATTGAAGACTCGAGGGGCGTGTCTCAGCAAAGCTTCAGTAATAAGTCCTTTAGTTGTGCCGCCATCTCTAACTTTGCAATGTCACGACTGGTTAGGCGAGCATCATACTGAGTAACTGTGGGTGACACTGCATTTGCTGATTGTTGGGGCTCTGAGGACATTGGCGAATGCGGTGATGGCTTAACATCTTTTGATTGCGGTGATGGTTTCACTGTGGTAGGGGTTTGTATGGCTGGAACATCTGTTAGTTTTGAGGCAGGTATATGTTTCGCCTTGATTTTTCTTCTGACTTGGGCCTGTGGTACGTTAACGTCTTTGACAGTGGGTGCAGTAATTTGCACACTGTTGTTTTTGACCAGTAGAGCTGAGGCTAATACTTCTCGGCTTGGTTTGGGCACTCGATAGCGTTTCTTCAGAATCTTTCGTCTGATATAGTTGTGCTGTATACGCGGAATTTTGTTGCTAGGGATTGAGTCATCAGATTCTGTTTTATAGGCGCGTTTGACGCTGGAGCTGACTGGTACAAATAATGTACTATCCGCATCACTGGTTTCAATGGAACTAGCTGTATCAATGTCTGTTTCTTGTTCGTATAATTCTACCATTTCTCTGTCATTCTGTTCGTTGGGGTCTGACAAAGCTGTGCCGGGGTTGACACTGTAATTTCGCATTTCTTGTTGCGTTTCGTCTTCATACAGATTGCTGGTATATGGTTCAACAATCTGCTTGGGTATCGTTTCTTCAGGATCTGATTGTTCTGAACGAGCAATCTTGTTCTTGTGGTATAGCAGTGTTTGTCCTTCGCTGGTATTCCAAATGGAACTGCCTGAACTGGGGGTGTGATAGGTATCAGCTGACGATTTTTCACCGCGGGAGTAAGTTTGAGTGTGAATAAAAGGTGTTTGGTTGTTGTCATCATGTGACGTCTGAGGCATTATTTCTTCATTTCTAATGCGCAGGTCTCTGTCTTGGAGTCGATTACGCAATTCAAGTGGTGGGATATCTTCTTCGCTTTCGGACGAGTCTCGTTGTTGTCTTGCTCGATGTAGTGCATCGGTGGGTGGTCTGGGTATGCGGTCGTCTTGGTAAAATTCAGAGTCTGTCGTCTCTGACTCTGATATGTCAGACGGATCTGTACTGGATGGATTATAATTTAGGGTGGCCTTTCTGACTGGTCTTGTATTTGTCGTCAGAGGCGGAATGGGCCGGTGATTATCAATTTTGATTAGTTTTACGTGAGCTTTTGTTTGGTGTTGTTTCTCTTCATTCCAGATAATGAAGTTTACAGGCGTAGTTTGTTTCATGATTTTGTAGCCATCTAACCATCGGTCATCGAATTTTGAACTGCGTACATGTTTCTTGTAGTATACTCTGTCTCCTATTTTGTACGTTGGTAGCTTGGCTGATTTATCATGTTGTTTCTGTTTCTTGTGAAATGCCTTCTGCGTATTTCGTTGTGCAATCTGGTGAGCCTTGTACTTTTCTTGAAGGATTATTTCGATGGGGTCTTCTCCCATGTATTTTCGTTGTGGGCGAAGTAGGTTGTCTAGCGGAAAATTTGGTTCTCTTCCGTATAGCATGAGAAATGGTGACATTCCTGTGGTATCGTTCACGTTTACTCGGATGGCTTCAAGAGCTTGGTTAATGTATAAGTCCCAGTATTGGTGGTTCCCCTTGATATATTTGCTAATAATATCATGTAGGGTGGCGTGCATGCGTTCATTTCTGCCATTTGCATTTGGGCAATAAAAAGTGGTTGTAGTATGCTCAATATTCAGCTGGTGTAAGGTGGCTTTAAATGGGTTACCGATAAACTGTTTACCGTTGTCTGAAATGATTCGTTTTGGACAGCCATGCCTGGGAATGAATTCTTGTAAAAAAATTTGCGTGATGGACTGCGATGTGGCATCACTGAGTGGGTAACTTTCTGGCCAAACAGAGTATTGGTCAACTATGTGCAGGAGGTATTTGTTGCCTGATTGGGTGAGTGGGTAAGGACCTGATAAGTCAATGCTTACTGTTTGCATGGGGTAATGGGAAGGTTGCATTTCTTGAAGGGGAATTAAATGTGGCTTCATGTTTCTCAATTTACATGTTCTACAGGTGGCTACATATTCTGTAATGTCTTTGTAGAAAGTTTGCCAATAATACCTTTTCTTTATGACATCAATTGTTTTGTCTCTTCCCATATGCCCGTTGTTATCATGAAACTGTAGCAATACTTCTGGGACTAGATGTGCTGGAATGACTTTTCTTAGTGTCCCTTCTTGTTTATGATCAATATAGTATAGAGCTCCATCCGTTGGGTGTACTATAAAATCTTTACTTTTTGTTGGGTTTTCCTTCACGTATGTGAGCAGCTTAACAATTTCTGCATCTTTCGCTTGTTCTACTCTCATGTCAAGCATATCTTGACTTTCTTCTTCTACTTGTGTGGCAGAATCTGAGGTACTTCTTCGACTTGATGAAGTAATTTCATTAATTTCTTTAGCATTATCGTCAATCTCTGAGGATGTGCCATCATTTTTGACTCTATTTGTTTTCACTTCAGTTTCATCATCATATTTAATCCTGGATAAGAGGTCTTCACAGGTGTTCATTTCGCCTGGGATATGTTCGATAGTGGTGTCGTAGGACTGCAAATTCATTGCCCATGTCTGTAACTTCTTTGGCTGTTCTTGTGTTTTGGTGAGCCAGTTAACCAAAGGTTGATGATCAGTTCTTATAATGAGTTTGGTTCCTCTGACGTAAAAGTCAAACTTTTGTACTGCATAGTGAATAGCATATGCTTCTTTCTCAGTGGTGGTCCACCGTTTTTGTGACTTTGACAATGCGTGGGATAGGAATGCAATGGGTTTCTCATTGGGAATGTTTGGTAGGATGGGTGTTTCATCTTCTAGTACTGGTTGTACCAAACAAGCACCAATTGCGTTATCTGAGGCATCGGCGTATAGTATCATGGGCTGAGAAATATCTGGATGTCCAAGCAGTGGGATGGTGGTTAGGGCATTTTTAAGATACTCAAAGGATCTCTGGCAGTCTTCTGTCCATTTGAAGCGTGCATACTTGCGGGTAAGGGCTATCAAAGGCTCTGCTGCTCTGGAGAAATTGATGATGTGGCGCCTATAGTACCCTATTGTACCAATAAATGAGCGTGTTTGTCTCACCGTCTTGGGGCTAGGCATTTCTCTTATGGCTTTGACTTTATCTTCATCAGGTCTGACGCCATGTCTATTGATGACAAAGCCTAAATATTTTGTTTCTGTCTTTAGAAACTCACACTTCGACAGTTTTAACTTTATTTGGTGATGCCTGAATCTATCAAACACTGTTTCAACCTTGCGGAGGTGGTCTTCCATCGTGCCTGCGGTATGTATCAGGATATCGTCTATGTATGCCAGGGCAAATGGATGTAGACCCTTTAACACTTCATCCATGAGTGACATATATGTGGCTGGAGATCCTTTTAGACCAAATGGCATAACATTCCAAAAAAAACTTCCCATATGTGAACAGAATGTGGATTTCTGTTTTGCCTCAGGTGTCATGGGGATGCACCAAAAGCCTGACCTTGCATCAAGTGTGGTAAAGTATGTAGACTTTCCTAACGTCGCAAGTAGATCGTCTATCCTGGGGAGGGGGTAGGAAATGACTTTTGTGATTTTGTTAAGGGCACGGTAGTCGCAGCAAAAGCGACTGGAGCCGTCTTTCTTTGTTACGATCACTATGGGTGAGGACCATTGGGAACGGGATCTTTCGATGATTCCTGTCTGTAGCATTTCATTTATAGACCTTTCCACGAGTTCTCTATTTTTCAAGGGCGTATGATAGGGTTTCATATGTATTGGCTCCTCTGTGGTTGTTTGAATGTCCATTGTGACAGTGTTAGTTCTGCCTAATTCCATGTCATTGAGTGCGAATACATCTTGGTGCTTTTCTACAAACGTTTTCAAACGTTGCTTATTATCTTCTGTGGCATTCAGGGTTGCAAGTAACTGAGCTATTCTCTCTCTGTATTTATGATCTGCTATGATATCTCTGGTCTGTCTTGATGCCTCCGTTTCATTCCCATAATCTTGGGACATTTTTTCTTGCATCTTGTGAAAATATCTGCTCTTGGTAATGTGGTTTTCTTTTGGGCATTTCTTTGCCGTGCACTGGGTTGTGCTTGGTATTGCCTCCTCTGCCATGTGGTGCGTGCCCTTCCATTTGTCATTGCATGTAATGGATGTAGTTTCTAGTATTATTTCTGGGGTAGTCGTTATTGTGCCATTGTTTCTGATTATTTCTGCCGTAACTGCGCTTATCCGCGTACGTTACTGTATTTCTTCTGTTTGTGCTATAGGGCTGTCTTCTTTCCCTGGGCGAAAATTTTTCATTCTTTCTGTTTCCAACTTTGCTGCTATAGTATCCTCCTGTGGTATAGTCATATAAGAATTCTTCCTTTTCTTCGGAAATTTCAATTGGTTTCGGGACTTTATCATATCCACCTGTTTTTGAGTTATATTGATACTCCATGGGGCATGTATCACTGTCTTGTCGCTTTGGATATCCTCCTGGCAAGACAATTTCTGTTTCTCTGTTACTCTGTGATATACAGCACTTCATCTTTTCTCTTGGTGTGCTGGGGCGCAAGAATGAGTAATTATAGTCATTTTCATACTGTGGCCTTTCTCTTCTTATGTATGGATGGTTCGTTTCTGCCACCTGGGTAGGGTATGCTGTGGTGTAACATAGCTGTGACTGATGTTGCTGCCTTTTTCTCCATAAGCCATATAACTGATTACTTTCCATATACTAAGGTTATTTGTACTGCGATTTCGTGCATGATGTCCAGTGGGGGTGGGTTGAGACAATTTGTGGATGGTCCCTATGGGTTTTGGTTTGTCTTAACGTTGACTTATCCACTTTTGCGACAATGGTGCCTCTAGGTATAGTGGTAGTTTTTCCTAACATATGCAATATCATGATGGGAAATCTCTAGCCTTCGAGACTTCAATGCAATTCCCTCTGTAATTTGCAACAATGGGTCATCAATAATGCTTTCTTCTGCTAGGGGCTGTACTTGAATTGATTGCCCTGGTGTTTATGTATCAGAATTTTTTACTCTGCCTTTTGCTATGACCAGGAGTTTGGCCGCCACCGTTATGGGAGCTGTAAATCCTTACCAAAGACGCTATGTGGATATCGTCCTGGAGATCTATGTATGTATTGTTGACTTTGATTTTCTGGAGGTCATAGTATATTCGAACTTTGTGTTTGTTAAAGAAATCCCTCCCTAGGATAAAATTTCTAGACATTCCTTCAGTAATGACAAATGGGTGTTCAAAATTTGTTTCGCCTAAGGAAAATTTTAGCCATGCTGTCCCAACTGAATTTAGTCTTTGTCCCGTGACTGAAGCTAGGTGTGTTTTGGACGGTTGAAATCGTACTAAGTGTTGGATCCTCTTGAACAGCTGGAACCTAATAAGGCTGATGGATGCTCCTGTATCTACCAGTGCCCTATATTGTTGGCCCTGTATAGACATGATGCAGGAACTGGGGTCCGGATGTATTTTAGTTCCATCATGTAGCATTTCTTCATATTGTATTTTACTGGATGGGCCCACTTGACAATTTCTGTTCTGTGTTGTTTCTTTTGTTTTGGACCATTTTCTGTGATTGTTGCCCTCACTAACGGTCCTGTTTAGTGAGTGGCGCGGCCGTTTCCCTGACGCATGAGCGGTTGAGGTGCGCCTCTGGTATACTGATTTCTGGTGTAATTACGTGGGGGTGGTGCGGGTTGTTGTGGTTGGTAACCTCCTCTTCTGAATGGTGCATGATTGTAATTTGCTCTACAGGACTTGTAACCATGTCCGAGCCTACCGCATGTGAAGCATCCGTTTGTACTGACATTATTGACGTCGTTTTGCCTCTGTGTGGGGGGTCTATAATTGCGGGGCCTATCATCTCGTTGTCGTGGGTGAGTCCATTGCCTCCTGGCATGGTCAACTTCCATAGGCTCATGCTCATCATGGTCCCTATATTCCGGTCGGGGTTCCCTAACTGCTCTTTGTTGGAACCTTCGGTGAAGATTTTCCTCCTGTATTGCTGCTTGGATTGTTTCAGCAATGGTCTTGGTGTCCTTTCTAATAAGATGCCTTCTGATATTTTCTGCCCTAAGGCCATCGGCAAATATCCCCACTAACTGTATTTCTACATCATGTGTGGTAGGGATTTCTCCGCAAAACGCCTCTTCTGCCATATTGAGGAATCTATCTCCAAAGAGTTGTACTGATTCGTCCCTTTCCTGTTTCATGCTTCTAAGGACTGACCAAGCATGCATTTTGTCTATTATTTCCCCATATCTCTGGGTGAGCTCTTTCTTTAGGGACTCGTAGGTTTCTGTGGGGTACTGCTGGGACCTCCTTCTTAAAAAATCATTTACAAACGAATCAGAGCTCAACAGAGCGATTTTCTTTTTCTCTTCATCATTTGTTGTTTCTGCTATTGCCGCAAATTTTTCTATGTCGGCCAACCATCTCCTGAATTTCTTCTTATCTCCCTCGAATGGTTGTACTATGGACCTAACTTGGGATAATTTTGCATAATTGCTATTCTTTTCTAAGTTCTCAGTAAGGCGCTGTAGCGCTATCAATGTGGGTTCCTCCATATTTGGATTGACTGGGGGCTGCAACGGTTGTGCATTTACAGGTTGGTTCTGTGGTTGTTGTTGTTGTTGGTCCACACCAAGCTGTTGAAAATTATGTAGTAAATTTTCCATGGTCTGTGATCTCTAGTTATTCGCTTTATCAAAGAGAAGTGGTAACAGGCACCAAGTTGAGATGTGTGGCCGGGTAGGGTAGTGGGGGTTGCTGTTTTGAATCGAGAGTATTAGATTTTGATTACTAGCTAGCCTGCTAGAGGTGATGATTTCTCTCTACAGACTTACAGGAATTTACCAGGTTTTTGAGCATTGTTAATGGATAGTACTTACAGACTTTAGAATTTCACAAACACTTCCAAGAATTAATTAAATATACACAACTGTGTCTGAAGTTGATGTCCTCAACTGAAATCTACACTGATTAGACAAAGCATGTCCTTGCTTTCACGTTCTCAGTTCAATACTGCCTAAAACATGGCTTCGTCTCCCGTTCATTTCTGGGAAAAAAGAAACTGAGCCTAACCATTGGTGGGAAATCACGTGACCAATGCTTGGCGTAAGCGAAGCTACCCTAATTAATGCTTGGCGTTTCGAAGCGAAGCTTAGCCTTAAATAAATGCGTGGCGTTTCGAAGCTAAAACTGGCCTAATTGAACATCTGTGTTAAGATTTTCTTTTATCTTCTGTTTCTATAAAAATTTATTTGATGTTAATATAGTCTATATCTGAAAACTCACGGTATACGCGGTTACACATGCACACCATCATAGCTGGCAGACGCTGGAGCTGGGTTGGCCATGTCTTCAGAAGAGACCCCGATGCCATCACAAGAACAGCTATGCTTTGGACCCCTGAAGGAAAACGAAAGAGAGGCCGACCAAAAACAACCTTGCGGAGGACTGTGGATGCTGAGATGCAAAGAATGAACCAGAGTTTGGGCACTGTACAAAGGATGGCCGCCGACCGAGCAATGTGGAATCAGTTTGTTGTTGCCCTACAAGACGCCACTAGGCGTGATGGCCACTGACTGCTTTGACGGTCGGCGACTAAGGATCAAAGAAGAAGAATTTGTTTCATGGCAGCTTTAAATTAATAGACTTGTGTCAGGATCAGACCAGAGGACTGAACAGCACTTTAGTTGTGAATATGTAAAAGAAATTCGATAACTACCCGTGATTATCAGGATTGTTATGTGGAGTAGTCAATTACACTATTATATAGGAACCAGAGACTTGGCACTCCATAATGTGAAAGGCAAAGAAAGCATCATACCTATGTATAAAATGTATTATATTCATGTATTATCTTATTTCCAAAAAAAAAATGTTCTGCAGATAGACACCTGTCTTGTCTCGCTATTGCTAGTCAGGCTGATCCATGCAACATCTGAAACACACTCATCTCATGAACACATAGGCTTGTGTGCTTCATGAGCAAAAGCTAGCCACATGTCCACTATTGTCCGCAGGTTCATATGTGTCATCAGAAATCAGAGTTCTAAGAGTCCAGATCAATCTGTGCTATCTGACATAACACAGGAGCCTCTGCTATTGTCATCAGGATTTCATCCTGAGTCCCCATCAGCAGTTGGTGGTCTAGAGGGAGGCCTACACTGATAAATCCATGCCCTTCAAGTGAAGAAAGTCATACGACTTGAAAGTTGAGTAAAGTATATGTTCAGATTCATGCAACCAAATGAGAGCAGACCAGGACAGCATTTAACAAAGTAGCAAGTAATGGTCCTTGGAACCTGCATCAACCGATGCAGTACAATGCAGCGACATGTGAGCTGGGAAAGAAACATCTCGTGGCGACGACTTTCGGAGACAGGCTATGAATCGAAATCGCTCACGACCCAAAATCGATAGAGTTAATGAAAAAGTCAATTTACCTTGCTTTCATGAAATACACAGAAATATCACGCCTCCCGACATGTGGGAAAACACTAGAGGTATTATCTCGACTAAACGAAATATCCATAAGAGGACTACACATCCCTGACAGAACAAAAAATAGCGGAGATCCCCTCTTCAACGAGGCATCTCTTTCGCCATTCCAAATCGCTCACTCCACTAGTGGTGGGCGGAAACCGATCGACCAAACAACAAGACAAGTCATGCGCAGTCCAGCGCAAAAATGACCACAGCTCAAAAGTTAACTGCATTCGATACCAACGCGAGAAGACAAATGCTTACCGAGAAAAGTGACTATAAATTTCAAGCAGTTGTTGCCCTTGCGTTATAAAACAGATATTGAAATAAAACGATGTTGCGAGAATTTATCACGCAACATATCACCACCTCCTCCCGATAAAAAAAAAAATGTGGAACATATTTTTTTTTTCAATATCAAAGAGCAAGCGATAAGCGGCTCAAAAACGCACGAATTATGCGCTGATAATTAATTAAATTGCCAAACAATAGGCTAATTATAGAGTGTCTGGTGAGGATATACCTCAACAGAAAAATAAATATGTCTCAAAAAATATTCACATCGGGGAGGTGTCACCAACACACATCACGTTAGCATGTAAACACAATATACGTATGCAAGTTACTATAATCATCATTAAACAGCATACTCTAATATTGTCTTTAAAAATGGATGTACAAATCTGATAGGAAAATTTAAATAGTACATTCTTTGACATGTAATGACATAAGTACATAGTAAAGTTAAACTACATGACGATCCAGGACATATGCTCTGGTATTCCGAGGGTAAGTACACAATCTAGAACTCGTAAGGTAAGTCCTCAGCTCAACAATGACATTCTGAGAAAGTACAAGCAATATAATGCTAATTAATAACTAATATGCTTCATAAGGTACAATACATTATTAATAATTGTGGCTGTTTAGTAAACTAACGGCCCTTATATTAACTACTCAGTCCTCCTCTATCATTTTAAAAAACGAACAGAAGAAGATGACAACAAAGCACGATAGTGTGTACATATAAAGTAAGTACAGATGTGCTAATCTATTGTAGAAATATAGGTGTGTTATGACTCTGTAATATATAGAAATATAGGACAGAAGTATTAGTTGGAGTCATGTGGGCATCTAGACAAAATGTCAGCCATCACATTATCCGCACCACGGATAGCTCGTACCGTGAAGTGAAAAGGTTGAAGAGCTATAGCATATCGAGTGGATCTCTGAATAGCTGTAAGAGCTTTCTGATCAGTCTCTAGAATGAAATGTGCGCCCAGGAGGAATCTTTGTAGCTTTAGAATTGACCAAACCATCGCTAACAACTCACGGTCTAAAACCGAGTAGTTCCTCTCTGCCGCATTTAGTTTTCTAGAAATGTACATAACAGGATGCAGAGTATTTGCATATTCTTGCATCAGTGCTGCTCCAATCCCAGTGGATGAAGCATCACTCCGAAGAACAAAAGTCCTATCAAGAGTAGGTAATCTTAAGATGGGAGGAGAAGAAAATATATTCTTGATTTGGTCTAGTGAAGATTGGCATTCTTCAGACCAAACGGACCAGATTAGGCGAACCTTTCTTCAACAATGTTGAGAGAGGTGCCATGATCGAAGATAAATTTGGAATAAATCTCCCATAAAATTGAATTAAACCTAAGAGACTCCTAACTTGTTTCTTCGTTTTAGGAACAGAGATGTTCAGTATTTTGGAAGTATTGTGGTCTTCTGTCTTCAAGAGACCATGACCAACACGATGACCCAGGAAAGAGATTTCACCAAAACCAACAAAAGCTTTAGAAGGTTTTGCTGTCAAATTATTCTCACGTAGAGTGGACAGTAAGTCATATAACCCTAAATAGTGATCTTCCCAGGTATCACTGAAGAGACAGATGTCATCTAAGTATGCGATGACATCCGAACGATGTGACAGAATTCGACGCATCATGCGAACGAAAGTGGCAGGGGCGTTCATGAGACCAAAAGGCATAACATTCCATTGAAATAGACCCCTAGGTGTAGAAAAAGCAGTAAGAGGTTTGGCATGCTCTGCTAAAGGCACTTGCCAATAACCTTTAGACAAGTCAAGTTTAGTGAAGAATCTAGAATTAGAAAGTCTAATCAGTAGATCTTCTAACAAAGGCATCGGTTCAGCGTCGAACTTTGTGACCTGATTCAATTTGCGATAATCAACGCAAATTCGTATGTTCTTATCCTTCTTCCGGACAATAACCATGGAAGAAGAATATGGTGAAGTCGATGGTTCAATTATATTTAATTGAATCATTTCATCCAATTCCTTTTCCACTTGCGACTGAAAGTGTATAGGAATAGGATACGGCCTAACCCTAATTGGATTATTGTCGGTAAGAATTATGTCATGTTCTATGACATCTGTGTGTCCAGGAATGTCAGTGAGAACATCCTGAAATGTTTGTAACATCGACAAGACTTGTCGATGTTCGTCACCAGAAAGATTAGGAGAAACAGAAACGTTTTTCCAAGATTCCGTGGAATGTAATGGAACCACTGGAAGGGGAAGGTTGACATCAGAGAAGGTAGCTTCCTCATCCTGAATGACAGACAGGGATGAATAATGACCGTGAGGTGCAGGAGCATCATCCGTTGCCTGGAAAATAGGCAGCAAATAGTCCGGACGTTCGTGAAATTCCGAAAGCATGTTTATGTGGAAAGTTTTATGCTTTCCATCAATATCGACCACATAGTCAACATCGGAAATCCGAGAGGCTATTGCATACGGACCTTTCCATGCAATAAGAAGTCTATTTTCCCTACTGGGGAGTAGGACGAATGCTTTGTCACCTGGACAAAGTTGTCGTAGACATCTATTCTTGTTAGCAAACTGCCTTGCCTTCTCTTTAGCAATTTCTGATGAAGCAGTTGCTAGCTTACATGCCTCAATGATCTTTTGTCTAAGAGCAATGACATACTCATATGAGGATTGAGTTTCATCGCTAATATCATCGGCAGTGATGAGATCGTGTAATAAAGACATAGGGCGCGTGGACGCGCGCCAAAGACAAGTTCGAAGGGAGAAAATCCTGTGTGTTCATTAGGGACTTCTCTATAGGCAAAGAGAGCCGCGGGTAAAAACCCTGTCCCAATCTTGAGGATGATCTTCAGTTATCTTACCAAGCAAAGTCTTGAGCGTTCTATTCAGACGCTCAACTAACCCATTAGACATAGGATGGTAGATACTACTGAGAGATCGTTCAATATGTAAGGTAGACATTACCTGTGACATAGTGTCAGATATGAGTTGAGTGCCATGGTCTGACAATATTTCTCTGGGGAACCCCAAGCGAGAAAATATCAACCAAAGAGCATCTGCGATATCTGTAGTAGATATGCTCTTAAGAGGAATAGCCTCTGGCCAACGTGTGCACATATCGACACATGTAAGGATAAACTGATGTCCTCTGGCCGACTTGACCTTAAAAGGGCCAATAATATCTATGGCCATTTTCTGAAACGGCCGAATAGGAATGTCAGCAGCCTGGATAGGCGCAGCATGTCGTGGTCCTCTAGATTTGACCTCCTGACATACCTTGCATGATCGGCAGTAAATACGAATGTCCTTATTGACAAAAGGCCAAAAGAAAGCCGCAAGGACTCTCGACTTCGTACGGGCAAAACCCATATGTCCAGCACATTGCGAGTCATGAGCATGTTGTAATATTTGGACTCTCATGCTCTTGGGAACAAGAATTTGCGAATGTGCCGACGTAGTCGAATCTTGTACCATACGTACAAGTACGCCGTTTCTCATTGCAATCCAAGATTTTCTATTTGTATCCTGATTCGGATCACCTTTCTTCGCAAGAACGAAGAATTTTTTTAAAGAAGGATCTTCTTCTTGCAATTTTATGAAAGAGTCACGAGTAATTACTAAGTGACTATCTTGGCTATCAACTTCATTATCACTATTCAGTGAAGTTTCGGGTGTTTGTAGAGCTTGTGCTCTTGTAACTACTGCATTTGTAGCTTGCATGTTATTATCTTCCCAAGCAGCAATCTGCTGTGGGGTACACTCCCTAACTCCGTGAATACGACCAATAATAAGGTCCGCAATAGGATTAGGTAAGAGACAAGCATGCACATCTCCAGTAAAGAAAGGAGTGGCAATGCGAATTACAGCAGTAGGATATTTTTCTAGAGTGCCGCCAAATGTGACACATTTAATAACCCTTCCTGTAGCACAAGATGGATCTACAAGCGATTGTCTAACACCAATAGTGGTGCATCCGGAATCGAAAAGTAGTGAGACCGGAGTATCATTAACAAGACCCTTATGTAGAATTAAAGAACCCCTCCCGTCATGCGCAACAGCAGCAGGAAGAGCGGGAAGTGGGTGACCACAACTCAAAGTAGTTATGGTACCCGGTTCGAATAAAGTACTGCATTGGGGGCATTTGTTTGCTCTCTCAAAGTCAAAAGCAGAACTAGTGACAGCGTCAAAGTTTTTACTATCAACAACATGATTACAGGCTCCCTCAGTTTCCTGTTGTACAGCATTAGCCTGCTGATATCTCTTTTTTTTGTGTTGAGATCTACCCCGACTATTATTACCTCTGAAGTTATCAGAGTTATTATTATCTCTGCAGTTATTATTGTCTCTATTGTAATTGTTATACTGGTTCGAATTCCAGTTTCCACGATTACTATCATGTTCACATTGATGCGAACATCTATTTGTTTGGTTCTGAGGTCTTCGGCAGGAATAACCTCTATTACCATATCCTCTTTTGAAATGCTTATAATTATTAGGGTGATAGTAACGACCACTATCAGGTTGTCTCCAATTCTTCGAAGAAGAATCACCATGAAATTGGTTTCCATGATTTTGACAGAAATTACCGCTGCCCTTTCTATCAAAATTTTGTTGGGATCTACGAGCAAAGTTTTGACCATACGGAGCTGCCGAAGCAACTGGTAAACCTTCTTTCACCTTAGAGTTACCCATGGTTATGTGTGGGTGCGCAGTTACGTATTGGCAACAGAAATCTTCCATTTCTTTTATTGTTTTAGGTTTACGTTCATGAAGGAAAGCAAGGAAAGACTCATTGACAGACGACATGACTTTGTCTCTAAGTATTAAGTCCATAAGTCCTTCATAAGTTTTTTCCGTCTTAGATAGTTCAACCCATCGTGAGAAAGTAATGCGTATTCTTGCAATAAACTCGGAGAATTCAACTCCATTTTCAGGTAACATGTTTTTAAATTGTAGACGATAGCCGTCTTCGTTAAGCTGATATTTCTTTAACAAAGCGGCCCTGACAACCTCATAATTGCTCTTGTCAGGTTCATCCACCATATTTAATATACTTAGAGCTTTACCTGTCAGTATCCCTGATAACTGATAAACATATTTTGCTTTGTCTATGTTATGAGCTGTACATGCTTGTTCAAATCTGTCCAGATAGAACATTATGTCATCACTGGAAGGACTAAATGTTGGTAACTTAATCTTAAAAGTATCATTATTAGCCTTCCCAGAAGATGAACCCTTGTTTGAATCATTACCATTACTCATGCTCGTCAATTTCAATTTCTCCAACTCTAAAGCTAAGAGTTTTTCTTCATGTTCCATTTTTGCTTTCCTCTCATCAGACTCTCTTTGTAACTTCCTTTCTTCAGCTTGAGCCTGCATTTGAAGTCTTTCATTTTCAGCTTCTTTTTCAAGTCTTTTATTTTCAGCTTCTTTTTCAAGTCTTATTTTCAGCTTCTTTTTCAAGTCTTTTATTCTCAGCTTCTTTTTCAAGTCTTTTATTCTCAGCCTCTAGCTGTAGCTTTCTTTCCTCAGCTTCTGATTCCCTTTTTTGTTTTTCCATTTCCATTTGGAATCTCTTTTCATCCACCTGCATCTGCAGTTTCTTTTGTTCAGCTTCCATATGCAGTTTCTTTTGTTCAGCTTCCATTGCTTTATCATATCGAGCAGTTGCAAATTCTTCTAACTTATCACCAGTCTTCCCAAGCAATTTACCCTGCTCAATAAAGTGCTCAAATGTAGACATGTTGTCTAACATATGAGTCCAAAACCTGAAATAATTAACTAATTTATTTCAAACCTAAGTGTAACAAGTCTTAATTAAGCACTTGTATATTCACATCACATTATATTATCCCAGTCTCTGTGGGAAACAAGTCTCCAATCAAAGAACTTGTATATGAAATATCAGCACTCAAATTCTTGATCATAAGTGCACTTCTCATTCAATAGTGCACGACACTATTCATCATTCATTTATCATCAGTATAGTAGTAACAGTGCATTAGCATAGCCCATTAACTAATTACTATAACTGTAAACAATGACTATGTAAACACATGCAGAATGTAAACATTGAAAATGTAAACAATACAAACAATGTAAACAATAACAATGTAAACAATAACAAAGATCAGCAACAATACAAAAACTTTCGCAGAATCAACTAAAAATAAAGCAGAAATTAATGAAATATCACAAAAAATGTGACGATATCTGCGATAGAATTAAACAAAATACATGACACCACAGTGTATAAACAAAAATGTTGTATGAAACTAAATTATAGACAAGAGTAGGCTAACAAATACAAACAAATCACAACAAAACTAAAGAATGTGAAATAATAACGAAAACAATATTAAAACATGTCATCACAGCTAACATAAATAGCAACAGAAGTCGCTTAGCAAATTCCAGTATCGGAAATTTGCAAACCCTACAGAAAACGCTCACAATAGACGACCTCTATGACGTGGCATAATCTAACGGAGACACCACCCAACCGAGAACCCGCTGAAATATAAACATATAAATATACAAATAACATATAGACATATAACATATAGAATGAGATGATACACAGAAGACTCAGCAGAAGTATAAGGGCACAGTTTACATACAAACAGGCCACTTAACTTAAAGGCTTCCAATCGTAGAACAGCAGAAAAAACGGATGTCAATCAACGTCCTAAAGAGCGAAGCTCCAACGATGATGGCACATCTGAACTGCTTCCACTGCTAACACGATGGTACAAGAGCTTCTGAAATACTGTGTGTTGAGTTGTTTCGGCACTTGACCTTCTAATCCAAAAGTAAGTTGATGGAAATCGGTACTTGGCCTTCTTCAGAAAACAACCCGTTTCAACCGGCACTTGACCTTCTCAAAAAAAACGACAGCACTGGAACCTTGACAGCAGCAACTTGCTTGACTTGCGTAAAAGATAACAGCAGTCCGAGTTATCCGGCAACATGTAACAACGCCGGGTACTGTCAAATTCTTGTTTCCGTCAAAAAGTTGAAATTTTGACTTTTACCGGGCAACGCCGAGTACTTTGAAAATTTTGAAGATGTTGACTGTATTGAAGAATGTTAATTTCTTGAAGGATGCTGATGAATTCTTGTTGAAAATGAAGTGGGTAAGGGACCCCGTGTTTGCTAGTACCAGAATCAAACCAGCTTATGGCCACCAAATGATGCGTGATGCCATATGATGATGGATGGCATCCGCATGTCTGGTTTTGTGTAGTGTGTAGATGTGTTCAGTCAAAACAATGTTCATGCAACAATAACAGGGCAATCCACATAGGACGTCAGTAAACTCACGACGTATAAAGTCAATGAGTCTTGAAACAGCCGTTGACGTTTTTCTTCATTATTTATTGTGGACGCCACAGTGACAAAATGGTTACGCAAATGTGTAGGCACATCAAACAGTCATTATCACAGCAACATTCAATACAGCAATAAACGGTAGACAGCATTACAATGATGAGTCAGATGCATGTTATATTTCAAAGTGCTGTAAATGTAGTCAGGTGAACAACTCCATCCTTTTCTATAACAGCCAGGAGATAACCAGATGTATGAGATCAGTTCACTCTCCTTAGTTTGACTTCAGCAAGACAGACACGTCTGCCGAAGTATAAATAATGTCCTCAAGAATATCCTCTAGATAATAAAGGTTTTCTAAACCTAGTTCATTTAACAAAGTAGCAAGTAATGGTCCTTGGTACCTGCATCAACCGATGCAGTACAATGCAGCGACATGTGAGCTGGGAAAGAACATCTCGTGACGACGACTTTCGGAGACAGGCTATGAATCGAAATCGCTCACGACCCAAAATCGATAGAGTTAATGAAAAAAGTCAATTTACCTTGCTTTCATGAAATACACAGAAATATCACGCCTCCCGACATGTGGGAAAACACTAGAGGTATTATCTCGACTAAACGAAATATCCATAAAGAGGACTACACATCCCTGACAGAACAAAAAATAGCGGAGATCCCCTCTTCAACGAGGCATCTCTTTCGCCATTCCAAATCGCTCACTCCCACTAGTGGTGGGCGGAAACCGATCGACCAAACAACAAGACAAGTCATGCGCAGTCCAGCGCAAAAATGACCACAGCTCAAAAGTTAACTGCATTCGATACCAACGCGAGAAGACAAATGCTTACCGAGAAAAGTGACTATAAATTTCAAGCAGTTGTTGCCCTTGCGTTATAAAACAGATATTAAATTAAAACGATGTTGCGAGAATTTATCACGCAACACCATCCTTCAGATTTTGTAAAATATTTTATTCATTGATTTCCATCATCATCCATTCAAAATTTCACCAGAAGAAAAGATAGATGTACATAATGAATTTAATAATACTAAGCTGACTTATTAATTTTATATTGTTAGAGATTTATTGAATTGTTTAATTATCATAGGTAGGTACATAGCTAAAGGGCACTTTAGGGTCTGACTTTACTTTGAATACTTTCTGAAGCAGATATCTTCACAGCCGTGACTATCTGTCACGGAGAGTTATGTTCATTGAATTTTCTATATCCTCTTCTTTTTCCTTCACCCATATTCTCTAATTTTATTATCGCAGTTTACCTTTTTCCTGTATTTTTTTTGCATTCATTCGTTTGCGAAAAATATTTTCCTTTCTGAAGCAGATATCTTCACAGCCGTGACTATCTGTCACGGAGAGTTATGTTCATTGAATTTTCTATATCCTCTTCTTTTTCCTTCACCCATATTCTCTAATTTTATTATCGCAGTTTACCTTTTTCCTGTATTTTTTTTGCATTCATTCGTTTGCGAAAAATATTTTCATCCTCATTCCTAACGTTTACCTGTTTCGTTTCTAATACTAGTAAAGCAATTATTGCATAAGACGTGAAGTCCCTGGGCGGACTGACATTAGTGTTAGAACACATCCCAGCAGACAGCTGTCTACAGTTTCCCCCTGGGACGGTGTTTCTTAGGCTTAGTTTCTGGGCCTGTAGCGTGAAAATTCACTCCGCCAGACATGGCCGGGAGACGGATTGTCTACATTTTGCAGCAATTATGAGAGCTTTCGTCAGAATAGCTGCGGCGGAGTGTGGAAATCGCCCATGCACTGCAGACGGTTGTCTGAGATTTGCAACTGACACACGCACTCTCGGTCACTGATGGTAGTTACGGCATGCTGATCAGCGGGAGGCGTGAAGTAGTAGAAGTGTCAGTTCATGGGTGTCTTCTAGTTGACGTAAGGTGTTTTACACGTACAAGGGGAGATTATTTCGTTTGCGAAATAAGTTGGGGCTTTTGTCTAATTTTAAGATATTGGCCCGAGTTTGAAACTAACTTCACTCATTCTCCATTTTACAGTAGACGTGGTCACTTCGTTCTAGAACACTTAAACTTATAAGTGATGTCTCTTAGTTTCGTTGTGATACGTAGTTCTGTTTGAGGTAAAATATTATATCTAGTATTTTGCGAAATGTTTAAAGTGGTTAATCGTTTATTTATTTCCCTAGTTAGATTTGGTGCAGAGCGATTAATTTATAAGTCTGTATTATTTTCTAGTGACGCATACAGTGGAAAGCAGAATAAACTATATTTCTAGCTTAACAAACATGTAGCCATAATGAATTTAATTTAACTGCTAACTACTCAGTCGAGTATATTTTTCTAAACAAACTTATAAATGCTAGATGCATCATGAGTGGTGACGGAAATACGCAAATATTCCTAATTCATGATGAGGGATTTTTTTTTTATATAACTTATTTCACGGGAAGCTTTAAATATAAGTCAAGCTGTAGGCTTGCCGTTTAAAATGTAAGTTATAACGAGTACATATTCTGTATATTATATTATATGTTGTTTTTCTTCATTCAGCGAATACTGGGGTAAACCCAACTTGCCGGCGTTTAGTAAAGAGACATACTTGTGAGAAGCATAGACATTTCCTATCTGTAACCACGCGGGTTTTTTTTTTCAAGTAACACTGGTCTGACAGTGCATGTGCCATCAGAGATAAACAGTAATACCAATCCCACTAACGGTTGCTAAAGACTAATGTTTATACTGGGCTTCTGAGCCAGTTCATATTTCTTCTCAAATTGAAATATACATGCTGCCTGGCGGCGAGAATAAATTTCAAGAAATAACATTAACATTTCCGACATTATCGAAAGAGTGGATAGTGAACCAAGACTATCTGTTGAGAGCAGTTGTCCACTGGTCAACTTTTTCCAAAGTAAGGGAATCCTCGTGTTTTAGACTCTGTGTGCCCGTTTAAAATCGCTTACCCAAAACTGATTCAAATGACATTAACAGTAAATCTAAAATTTAAACTGGTAAAGTGAACGCTCCCCGAAGACAGTGGAAGAAACCTGTATTTGCAGAGCTGGGATTCGCTTTATCCAAAGAATCCAGATTCACTGTAGAGAAGTGTCCTAAGGTTGCGCCAGACGGTGATCAACATCAAGTTTTTTTTTAGGTAAGCATGAAAGCCAGGGTACCCTGATGAAAGAACCGAGTGAAAGTGACGGAAGGATGTTCGTTGTTTAATGCACTCACTTTGTAATTTTCCCTTATGAAAAACTTGCTGCTTAATTTAATTGTTCCTTTAGAATAGATACTGCTGTCCTAAGTCAGTTCTTACCTTCAAGAAAGGGGACAATATTAGACCCTAACCATATGCATCTATAACTCTTTGGGCCATCATCTGTCATCCTAACGGGGCTGTGGGCTAAACCTAGAGTTAAGATCATAACGGGGCTATCATCCTTGTAGCATTTTCTTGAATTTTATGACTATTTGTATATGTTTTCCTTGATGTATTTTTTTAGGTGTTGTGAGAAGATTTTTTTAGATGATAATTAAAATCTCTCTTGAACTAAATCAGTGCGTTGGTCAGCTCGTTCTAGTATATATATATATATATATATATATATATATATATATATATATATATATATATATTCATTGTTATAGATTTTTCCCACGTCTGTGTGTTTAACTGTCGTCACGTGTATGTGCGTGCCCGTGAGTAGATAGAAATATGTGTAATATTCTGTGTTTAGACTGTCTGACGCCTTAAAAGCTGTCGTAGAGGATAGGTGAAAGAGAGAAGATTTCCTCGATTTTTCAGAGACAGCCTCTATATCACAGTCTATCATCTCACTTGTGGAAATTCTATTTTCTTTTTTACTAACTCTCACTGTGTCTATCACCTATTCTAACCTATTCAGAAGGGACCAACCCAAGTCTTAATTCTCCTATCTAAAAAAATCTACGACACTATCCTGTCATACCAGTGTTTTTCTCCAACACTGGGACTCCACTCATTTCAAGACAAAATACTATGTCTGCTCTTTCAGTATCTACTACTGACACTACACTTATACAGACCTCTCGCTACAATCCAAAACATCAGGCATTGCACCGTACACCTGTGCATGTGAACTAGACATTGTACATTCAGAGATACGACGTACATTTTGATTGACGTTTTTGCATTTGCAGTTAGCTGAATTTACTGTATAATGGTAAACAGCGGATATCTGTCCCTGAGAATATCCGCATTAGTATATTTAGGTTGATTGACAGGGACGTGAGAAGAGTTAGGAAATGTGCTAAAGTCAGCTTTCGCTCTGTCAGCGAAAGGTGACAAATTGTCAGCAATTTTTCACAAATATCCTGAAAACATGTGCAGGCAGGTACATGACGCAGGTACATTAATACCTATGCGTGCAAAGGGATTTTAGGGATCTTAGAGAGATTGCGACTTAGCGGTAGAATTAGCAGAAATCTAAGGTTTTCTTTTATAGGCCCGCGTGCCGGATCACCTAGTACGTTGACAACGTAGGGTGAGAAAAATATAGCAATTTGTATAGAAGTTTTAGAAATAATAATTTCAAAAAACCTTTTTTTTTATTTCTAGGAAAAACAGTAGGTAGTTTATTAAAAGGCGCGAAGAATCTCAAGATGTAAAGATTTAAGAGATTGAATAATTGGAGCTTTCGTTCTGCAGATGCAGATTATGTGAGATTATAGATATAGTGATTCTCAAGTTGTTGAACAATGATCTTAATCCGCTAAGTTTGAATAGTTATTCACAAGTGGCTCATAAGTTATTATAATGATAATTGTCACGGTCTGGTTGTAGTTTCCGTGACTTCGCTGCTTTGTCTGGATTGCTGGTTCAGATTTCAAAGGTGAATTATTTTAAGTCGGCTTGTGGATGGCCGGTCACGTGATGTCACGTGATCTAATTTTGTGTGTGTGAAAAAGAGAAGCCATTATTCACTTGAGTCTTGGAAGCCACCTGAAGAGGCGTTTTCCGATATCTTCGTACCGCATAGATGGCCAACGGTGGGACAGTTGTATGTTCCCATTTAGTCTATGCCATTCAGTTATCATATTTTATCTGAATAGGACTGATATTGTCAGCGTGTTGTGACAGAGACCTATATTATGTCCTTTTCTAAGGTTGTGAGTATTTCCTTATTTTGCATTGTAATTTGCCTCCATTTTCAAAACGATGAGTTGTGGTCATTCGTGGCCGTGAGGCGTGTTGATATTATACCTGTATTCATAAATACTTACGATGGAAGCAGTCTTTTGTTAAATCCACTTATGTTATTGTTAGGTCTTGTTGTAAAGTTTCAAATAAAAGGGATAGAAGGTACATAAGTTTTCCCTCTTTTCACTTGACACGTCATCAGTATGTGGTCCCTTAGTTTATATGTGCTTATGTTTCTATCTTGTACCGTAAACCCACTACGGTGACGTTGATATATTTTAGTTGATAACCCGATATCTCCTCTGTGTCAGCTGCGGGCTTGTTCATTTGGGGGCATTTCGTCTTATTGTATTGTCCTTCTGGTTTACCGTTGTAGCAGTCCAAGTTCTATGATATTGAATTTTTTCCCAAGGATGAGTGGTTATTGTCAGTCAAAGTGTTGTTGTTTTTTCCCTATCCAGCGGCACTTGATCATTGCAAAGCTGGGGAGCCTGTGGACTTTCCTTCCCACCCGGTCAAGAGCCAGATGCCAGTGCCATCTCCGCTCCTTCCCATCAACAATGGGTTTGTGCTCAGGATCCGCAGAGCGTAATTCACACGTGCTAGGCCACATTGAGCGAGCGATACCAGGTATCTTGGTCAGTCATCTGGGTCAGGTCAATGCTGGTTGTCAGTAATTTAGTGTCTTAGTCTAGATTTGTTTCGTTATTGTTCAGCGACAACATCGCCGATGTAGAGTATAGTCTCTCTCAGGGTTAATTCTTATCGGAATCCAGCGACGTTGGTGTTTGTTTTCTGTTTCCTTGATTGTTTCCTCAGCTGATGTTAGGAGTCAGTGTTGGTTGGGTCATTTTCCCTTGGATAGGTTAAGGTAACGGGCTGATCACCCGTTTGCCAGTCACTTCGATTACGGAAACAACAGCAAATGGATTGATTTGCCGTTGCCCTAAAGACGCCAATAGGCGTGATGGGAAACAATGGCAAGGAAAACCTATCTGCTGTTGCCCTAAGACGCCACTAGGCGTAATGGCCACTGACTGCTTTGACGGTCGGTGGCTAAGGACGGAAGAAGAAGAAGAAGAAGAAGGTTAAGGTAGTTACATGACTGGTTCAGACAAATTGCTCTGTCCGCACAATGCTGACATGTCTTCACCACTAGAGAGTGATATGAAGTTAGCGTGCCTTAAATCTACAATCAGCTCGAACCTCGCTGCTGTAGTTTGCCATACGCTTATTGCTTTGTTGCCAGTTCATGTGCGACCTGTACTGTCTGTCAAACATTGCTGAGGGCTCGTGGGTCCGCGTTCTGGAGACTACGTGTTTACCCTAATTGTTACTGCATTCAGTGCTACAGCCCTTCTGTGCTGTGGTACTCAACTGATCCTGCGTTCCAGTGCTACAGCCTTGCTGTGCTGTAGTAGTTCAGTGGTGCTACGTTCCAGTACTGCGGCCCTCGTATGCCATGGTATTCCTACTGGGTGCCTTTATGCCTGTTGTGTGTTGCTACTGTGTAATACTACGGTTAGCTAGTCTGAGAGTTATCAGGACCAGGATTTTGCCTGAGAACTACGCAGGAAAGGAAACACATAGTTAGATTAGTATTCATTGGTGATATACAATGTGGTATTATTGGAGAATCGGATTAATAGATTTCTTCATTAGCAGTTTTAGATATAATAACATACTTATAGAGTCATAACAATGTCTTCCCTAGACGACTTCATTATGACAGGAAAGAGATACAAATTTAAGGAAAAGAATTGTTTGAATTTGCACAAGCTGAGTATACGGTAACGGAGACCCATGATGCCGTAAGACCATTGTGTGCTGAGGAACGAGAGCGCAAAAAAGGATGAAGATGGTAGGACAATCCAAGCGAATAAAGAAATAGAGGATAAGAAACTTGAAGTTGAAAAAGAAAAACTGAGAGTATAATCAGATGAAAGAATTAAGAAAAAGCAGTTAGAGCTGGATTCGTGTGGTCAGTGCCCGACTCCTTGGAAGTCCTCACGTCCGCTTAGTTGCGCTTACCTAATTTTAAGGACAAAGTCGACATCATAAACTTCCTCCTCGAGAGGTTCGAGAGCGCGGGTTTTGTCTGGAAGGCAAGAAAGAGACAAATGGTCGTATCTGCTGTGTATGTTGTTGTCTGAGCCAGCTATGGAGACTTTTTATAGTCTCTTTTTGTCTGACAGGGTCAATTACGATGTAGTTAAAGAAAGGTTGTTAAGCAAATTTCGTTTAACAGCAGACGGGTACGGGATTCGCTTCCGAAACACGGTACCGAGCGCAGGTTAAGACTTCGAGGAATTAATCACGAAAAGTAAGCACTTGCTTAATAGACGGTTTGAAATGGAGGGCATTACAAAGAACTCTGCTGGTTTAGTTGATTTAGTGTTAAGGGAAGTTTTGTCCTCATGCTCAACAGAGCTAATGGTCTTCTTCCAAGAACGTAAATGGCAAGATATTGATGCCATATGGAATTGGTTCATCAGTGCTTCACAGCCCATTCATCGGTCTAGTATTCCTTACACGCTTGTCTCGTGCGATATGAAGGTCTCGAGGGGACATTCCAGCAGCAACATTCTAAGAATTCTGATAGGTTTAGTCAGATGAAATGCAACACGCCGTTCCGCAGAATAACCAACAGAGAGAAAATAATGATGATTTCAGAACTCACTGGAGTTATAAGCAAAGGTGGATAAACGACAACCGAGAAGTGAAAGCGATGGAGTGGAGCGATAACCGCGAAAACACGTTCTTTTCGGTGACTCGCGCGGTACAAATGAAGTTTAGTATAAAGGGAAATCGTCAAAACAGAGAAGTGGATCATTGGACAGTTGGGCATCCGACTCCGATGCGCGATTGCCTCCTAGGAACAATCCACAGAAGGAATCGGCTAGGCAAAAACGATGCAGTATCTGCACGGGTAAAAGGCACCTAGTGAAGGTTTGCTCTTTTAAACCAGAGAAGACCAACTCAATTTACGTCATCGACACGTTCAATAGCGCGGAGTGTGCGAGCTGTAGGCATTCTTGCCTGATGAGAAAACTGACCTAAATGTTGTCACACATTATCTTGCCTGTCTTTTCTCGATGAGTATGGGAAATTAGAGCTGCACCCTAAATTAGTGCATAAGCAGTGTTTTTCAGTGCTGCGAGACACATGTTGCACTACCAGAGATGCATTCGTCCATGCATCGATGCATCTTGTTTCATCAGTAAGACCGTGATATGCGCCACGTTTTGGGGGAAATATAGAATATTACCTCATTGCTGTCATAGATGTCGATATCCCCTTTTTGTCAAGAAAGGTGCGGGCATGTTGCCAGGAGGCACCTGTAACCGACTCGATCGTCGGCAGTTTCCGAGATGTGCTTGACTGTACATCATACGACATCGAGAAACTGCAGAGAAAAAGGTCTCTGATTGCTAACGAGGTTGTAAAAAGAGCACAGGCAAGCACAGAAGAAGAGGAGGAGGTGGCTCATCGTATTTATAACTTAACGCCGTTTTCGGAAGTGGTCATGGTGAAGGATATAGGAGACATATTATGCGATCCTGCAGACTGGCAGGTAATTAAAAAGTGATTTTATTCCTGGTTCTTAGCCTTTTATACCAATTGTAAGTATACATCATGAGAACCACTGACTCAATAGCTATTTATAATGAGGGTTAACCTAAATAACAGATGTTCATGGAATGTTTAGAGAAATGTTATTATTTTAAGAAGATTATGAGAACCAGTGTAACTTTTGAGTTGATAACGTTTTATAATGTAATAATGAGAACAATGATTCTTTAGTTTTTATAGGATAGGATTAGCAAGTTTTAGTGTTAGAAAGAAATGAAAAATGTAAATTATAATGATGATATAGTGTACAGTGCATGTTTTAATATTTTCTATATTCATTTCTTATTTGGTGGGGTGAAATTTTATTATTCTTAAATAATCAGAATAAAACCATAATATCTTATTCTGGAGTGATTCGTCGGCGATTTAGTTAATTGGTGTCACTGAAACAGTTAGTTGTGATTAGTCACATAGTAAATTGATGTCAATCTATCTCGCATCTAAGCTACAAAGTATGACTTGTAATACTGCAATTGACACGCTCTATGCAAACTGTAACTTGAATCTCTTACCTTGACACAAAAATTCTCCTAGCAACTGCCAATATAGTACCCCAGTACACTTGCAACACGTTGTCACACACTGTCCAACCATCTCTAAACCTGAAAATTACAACTGTTGCCTAACTAGGTCACTGCATTATCGAGGGCACTCGACCGTAAACAGTTCACGATTACAGACTGACCAACATACTGACTTGACACATGAACACTTCCATACTTGGCTCGTCCCGCTAGAAGACGACCACAGCCTACAATAGTTGACAATAATTAATTGTAACACCTTTAACAGGTAAGTTCCCTTTTATTAATAACTGCACACACGGAAGCTACACACGGCTAGCAATACATATGAAATACAACTCAATATAAATGCCAATACAACTTGCAATAGCCACCAACTCAATCTATCAATACTTCCAAGTACTAAGAAATACAGTGAAAGACTAAGCTACAAAGTATGACTTGTAATACTTCAACTGACACGCTCTATGCAAACTGTAACTTGAATCTCTTACCTTGACACAAAAATTCTCCTCATCATCTCATCTCAACCCATAACCCGTCATGGGTCGTAGGGGTGCCATGGTGGAAGCATCAGCAGACAGGGTCCTCCACTGCTCTCTATTCTCAGCAATGCGTACAAGTGTGGAGAAACCGTGTCCTGCCCATTCTTTGATGTTATCAGCCCAGGATTTTCTTTGCCTTCCTCTTCTCCGTTTACCTTCGACTGTTCCCTGGAGGATCGTTTTCGAAAGGGAGTCATGACGAGTTACATGCCCAAACCAGGCAAGCTTTCGACGTTTCACTATTGACAAAAGTGGTTCTTGATGGCCTGCATAGGTGTTTATCTTCTCTCTAACATAGACATTTGTTTTGTGCTCTTTATAGCAAATGCGCAAAATTCTTCTATAACATTTATGCTCGAAAGCCTGAATCCTTCGCTCCGTATCTGCAGTGAGTGTCCAGCTCTCACACCCATACAAGAGAATAGATAATACAAGTGATTTGTATAATTTGATCTTCACAGGAAAACTGATGTTACTTTTCCAGATCACATTCAACCTTGTCATGATCTGGAAAAATTCTCCTAGCAACTGCCAATATAGTACCCCAGTACACTTGCAACACGTTGTAGGTTATTGTTAACCACTTTTTTGGTGTTCGTCAATGACTTAATCAGTGTGGCTGAAAGATGACATGTGTGTCAACAAACCAAGGTGAGAGATAATGTCGCATAATACAACATCACTCATCAAGTGATATCACACATGTAGCTGCATTCACCTCCGGATCAACGTGCCTGGAGTGTTGAGGTAGTCCTTGCCTGAGCAGATTAGTGGTAAGCATCATCTGAGGCGTTTAGCCTATCGTACCACTGGACACATCATAGTGAGAACTACTGACAATATAAAGTAGTTATTGCCTCTTCACCTTAGAAGTTAAGGCATCTTCACACAAGACAATAATTGTATTGCACTCTTACAGATAGTCTTAATATGATGCTTTTCCTACGCAAATGAACTCTGTAACACGTACTGATTATAAGAGAACATTTAAACGATTGAACTGCAATCAGTAGAACATTGAACAAGAATTTGACATTAATACAAATAAGCAAGTGCGATGTTACATTTGCATAGGGCAGAAAAAGTGTGAAAGGGTCACTAATGTAGACCTGGTGACAAGAACCCGTGCAATTCAGGTGAGAAGCAAACACTGGCATTTGATAGCATACACATTGAGTAAGCTAGCTGATGAGTAAACAAGGCAATCCTTATCCTGGAATGCACAGGGTAAGAAAAGTTAATTGGGACCAAAAAGATCACAAAGAAGGGAACTAGATACTTGCATGAATATGATAAAAAGATATTTAACAAGACTGAACGGATAATACACGATAGAAAGTGTTTAGATGAATATCTTGCGTGATTATGTTCCTCGATGAGGATAGATACGTCAAACTACGTAGATCTATTGTTTGTATTTAGTGGCACATGGAGATATATTGTTTGTGTTTAGTGGTACATATAGATATAATGTTTGTATTTATTTGTACATATAGATATAGTGTCTGTATTTGGTTGTCCATATAGATATAGTGTTTGTATTTAGTTGTACATATAGATGTAGTGTTTGTATTTAGTTTTACATATAGATATAGTGTTTGTAATTAGTTGTACATATAGAGATAGTGTTTGTGTTTAGTGGTACATCTAGATATAATGTTTGTATTTAGTTGTACATATAGATATACTGCTTGTATTTAGTGATATATATATATATATATATATATATATATATATATATATATATATATATATATATATATATATATATATATATATATATATATATATATATATATATATAGTGTTTGTATTTAGTGATACATAAAGATAGTGTTTGTATTTAGTGATACATATAGATAAAGTGTTTGTATTTACTGGTAAAAGTAGATATAGTGTTTGTATTTAGTTGTACATATAGATATAATGTTTGCATTTACTTGCACATATAGAGATAGTGTTTGTATGTAGTTGTTCATATAGATATAGTGAATGTATTTAGTTGTATATATAGATATAGTGTTTGTATTTAGTGGTACATGTAAATATGGTGTGTGTATTTAGTGGTACATGTAGATGTAGCGTTTGAATTTAGTTGTACATATAGATATCGTGTTTGTATTTTGTTGTACATATAGATATAGTGTTTGTATGTAGTTGTACATAAAGATATAATGTTTGTATTCAATTGTATATAAAGAAATAGTGTTTGTATTAAGTTGTACATCTGGATATAATGTTTGTATTTAGATGTACAAATAGATATAGTGTTTTTATTTAGTTGTACATATAGATATAGTGTTTGTATTTAGTTATACATATAGGTATAGTGTTTGTATATAGTTGTACATATACATATGGTGTTCATATTTATCTGTACATATAAATATAGTGTTTGTATTTAGTTGTACATATAGATAGTGTTTTTATATATATATATAGATATAGTGTTTAATGGTACATATAGATATAGTGTTTGTAGTTAGTTGTAGGGTTTTGGAGTGGCTCGGAGGTATGGGGTCCGCCTCTAATTCTAAAGGTACCGGGTTCGCTCCCAGCACGTGGAATATAATTTATTGAAAATATTTTCAGAACTAGCAGTTCCAAATGATTTTATACTGCTCCCTGTCTCCAGGATAGTAAGACTGGATGCACAGCGTTCTCGAATAATGGCGAAAACATAGGAGGTCCCACGTGCAAGTTGAGCACGTTAAAAATCTCTCTGGAGTTTAAAATCGTAAAGTATAGGCCATACGGCCGCTCCCCAGGCAAAATGTAAAAATTAGGAAACCAACTACCTCAAAAATATTTATAGAATGTGTAATTCCTATATACTCACATTGGGGGGAGCCGCGCTGGCATAATGGTTACCACACTGCGTTGGCAATCGGGTGATCCAGGTTCGCGTCCTGGCGAAGACATTTGAAGAACTGCCTTTGATCAGGGACTGCAAAAACATGAGCGACTCCTGATCACAAACCCTCTGTGGATGGCAAGGAGCGGAGAAAGCACGGACATCTGGCTCCTGACCGTGTGGGAAGGAAAGTCCACAGGCTCCCCATGAAATTTGTTTCATGTCCTTGGGCCGAAGCCCAAGTGCCGCTGGATAGGAAAAAAATAAACACATTGGGATCCTCGCCTACGCTACGGAGTTTGTGCACTATGCTGAGATCTTCCGTGTGTGATCTAAAGGAGATTGTCCACGTGTAATGAAGTTGGTCCTTAAAACTAGACCAAACCATTTAGTGGTAGGTGTAGATGTCAAGTTTTCTTTTTGTGGTACATGTAGATAAAGTGTTAGATTTTAGTGGTAGGTGTAGATGTCAAGATTTCTTTTTGTGGTACATATAAATGTGTTAGATTTTAGTGGTAAATGTAGATGTCAAGTTTTCTTTTTATGGTACATGTAGATAAAGTGTTTGATTTTAGTGGTAGGTGTAGATGTCAAGATTTCTTTTTGTGGTACATATAATAGTGTTAGATTTTAGTGGTAGGTGTAGATGTCAAGTTTTCTTTTTGTGGAACTTGTAGAAAAATTGTTAGATTTTAGTGGTAGGTGTAGATATCAAGTTTTCTTTTTGTGGTACATGGAGATAAAGTGTTAGATTTTAGTGGTAGGTGTAGATATCAAGTTTTCTTTTTGTGGTACATGGAGATAAATTGTTAGATTTTAGTGGTAGGTGTAGATATCAAGTTTTCTTTTTGTGGTACATGGAGATAAAGTGTTAGATTTTAGTGGTAGGTGTAGATATCAAGTTTTCTTTTTGTGGTACATGGAGATAAATTGTTAGATTTTAGTGGTAGGTGTAGATATCAAGTTTTCTTTTTGTGGTACATGGAGATAAAGTGTTAGATTTTTCTTGGTAGGTGTAGATATCAAGTTTTCTTTTTGTGGTACATGGAGATAAATTGTTAGATTTTAGTGGTAGGTGTAGATATCAAGTTTTCTTTTTGTGGTACATGGAGATAAAGTGTTAGATTTTAGTGGTAGGTGTAGATGTCAAGTTTTCTTTTTGTGGTACATGGAGATAAAGTGTTAGATTTTAGTGGTAGGTAAAGAAATCCTGTGTGTATGTGTGGTAGGTTTAGATGTATTGTTTGTATTCAGTTTTAAAAGATAAAGGTAGTCACATAGTAGATAGTGCCGTAGGGGTCTGAAGTGCTAGAGACTTCACCATACTAGGTCCAGCAGGTCGGATGACCAGTTTCCTTCCTAGCTGCATTTTACTTCCCTAACTCAAAGAGTCAGGTACCCATTTACAGCTGGGTAGACTGGAACATGTCGGTACCGTAATTCGAATCCAGCACGTTTGCCGCGAGAAACTAACACTCTAACAACTCTGTCAATCGGAGAATCAGTGGTAGGTACGTCTTTTGTAGCCATCCATAAAAATGTTTAGACTTTTCACTCTTTTACCCTTAAAAAAAATTTGAGGTGAAGTCTAGAGCTTTCTTGAAAACCCAGAAGGCTTCACCAACTCAGCACGCTCAATATTGGTATAACATACTAGACCTGCTAAATGGCGGAGTGTTGTAATGCCACGAGTTGATGAGTCGTCTACCCTAGAGTGATTCAAGTGGTAGCTGTATGTGACGGTATTGCCTCCACTGCTTTGCCGTAGTGGTCCAACAGTGGCCAAAGCTCAAGAGTATCTAATATGGGCTTCAAAGATGTCTACCTTCGCACAAGATTACTCTTGGCAGAGATGTAGATATAAGGGTAATGACACTTCTATTACAAAGGGAGTATTCACAAGATATTCAGGTAAGCGAATACAATGCTGCTTTGGCTGAGCACGTTAATTCTGGAATCTGCCGACAACTTTTGTGAAGGAATTAAGCACTTATTAATTTCAGTTCGTTCAACTCCCCACCCCTGATTTACTCAGTGGAATTCTTATTATTCTTGTATACTTCTGTTTAGATTGTGTGTAGTAAATTGACTGAGACAAACATGCAGTAACTTTAAAATGATTAAATCGAAGTTAAAGTTGTAACATTACAAATAACGAAGTTTAATAATCATTTTATGTTTTAAAAGTTTGAAAATAATTTGAATAGTTTAAATAAAAGGATTCATCAGTGATAGATGATATAATTCTTATGAAGGAAGTTCACTTTAGTAGCATATATTTTTCACTTAACTGCCAATAGTAGTTTTCGCTCCCACTGATGGGTTCTGTGTACACGGCTCTCGCTCGTTGCTAGTCAAAGTTAAAGGCGCCGCACGTTCCCAGAACGTCAAGCAGTAACGGCCAAGCTTTACATTTAAATTGAATAGCTTTAGCTTTACATTACATTTAAATGAAAAGGTTAATAGCTTAGATAGAATCTGTTTACATTTACATCTCCACTGATTGAAAAGTGTTCATAATATAAATTGAATATGTTTTCCGTTATGTTTACTAAGATTGAAGAGTTAGAAACTTTCATTAATTTTAAAATGAATATTTTCACATACACATTTACAATGGGTTAAAGCTTGAAAACTTACATTAATTTTAAAGTGAATATGTTTATATGGACATTTACACTGCTTCGAAACTAAGTATTTATACTTAGAATGTACATCATTTCTTTCATCTTTCCCTCCCTGCTCCGTATGGAACTTGGGACTACTTTCTCCTTTTAGTTCTAATTTAGAAACTATCAATAAAGCAATCACCAGCCCGTGCAGTGGTGGTTCATGAATCATCATTCTTTACGCTGAGGTTGCCAGCTTCAAATGACGTGGACATCCACGAGCGATTTTCATATATTAAAATTCACATGGTAATATACATATATTTGTTAGTTCAAATGTTAGTAATAAAATATAGAATGTAAAATGACAACTTACGCCAATCCTGGCTCATAGACTTTTTGCTAAGATGAATAAAAGAGACTTGTATCGGCCTCTTACACGCGTCTGGGGTTCACTTTCTAAATTTGTGTGTGGTCCTTCAGTTTCCTCAGTCCCGGTTTCCTTATTTAACATGAAAGAGATTTCTTGTTCTATGAAAGTCCGTCCGAAATTCTCCAATAAAAGGTGTCCGGTATGTTAAGAAGGAATTCTGAATTCTAGGCTTCACTCTAGCAAGGTCTGGTATCTTTTCAAGCGATCTTCACAGTGGAATAACACTGAAACGTGTCAGGTTATATTCCCGGTCTCCCATGCATCTATTTGTTATGGAGTTAAATAAACGCTCCAATGATTTTCAAACAGGCGGGTTCGGGCGGGTTCCCTTAAGTTGTTTTTCTGTTGTCAAGTGTTCTTCTTCTTTATTTCTTACGCGTGCCTGAAAACATACCTTTATATTATTTTAGGCATGATGAAACAATTTACTATAACGCTTCTTCCAAAAAATGGTGGTTGTTTTATACTTGTACCTTTTCACAATGTTTTTTTTTTCTAATAATTTTGCCTATGTTTCTGTGTTGGGGTCCCGCGGGTTAGGTGCGTAATTTATTCCATAGATTGTTATTTTGTTTACCTGTATTAGATGAAAGGGAAACTCCGATTTGTTGGTCCATCTGCCTATTCCCATTATGTAAGATTTCTGAACATTTAGTTTAGATTCGCTAGCATGTCCAAATTCTGTGAAAATGTCTAATATATTTTTGATAGAGCTGTTTGTTGTAGGAAAAAATGTAGTGTCATCAGCATAAGCTAATAACTTCCTTTCACTTTTGCCTGGAACGAAGGTTCCCGTAATGTTTGTATCTTGTCTTATTCTTTCCAAAACAGGTTCTATTGTTACTATGTATTACTGCTAAAAAAAAAGTTAAAAGCCACTTTCAATTTTTAGGTCATTTCAACTAAGCGTTATTTTTAAAACCTGAACACTCAGTCAAAAATGTTTTGCTGCATTTCGTTGCATGCTTAAACAATGTTTGTTAATCTGACAATAAATCAAATCTGTGTTACGTGTGTGTACATCCAAGGTCAATCAAATGTAGGCCTACGTGGTGGAAAGGGACATAATGTATGTTTGAAAATGCTTCCTATGGCAAAGCCTGTTGATAACATTGCTGAAATTTGCTTTTCACGTGCAAATCGTGACTATAGTGAACACATGTCACCCACTTTTCGGAAGGAACGGGCAATGGGTATGTTTGTAACATTTACCATTTTAGCCATGGCTCAGCGAAGACGCTTGACCAATGTTGACAGATGGAGAGCGATGGAATGGCTGCAGGATGATGTAGTGCTACGAGAAGTTGCTAGGAGATTAGGAGTTGCCCACTCTGCCATACAAACTCTGCGTGATCGTTATAATGCAGCCGGCAGTGTCGCAGAACAACGTAGGTCAGGACGTCTAAGGTCTACCACAAGACGGCAAGACACATTTGTTGTTGTATTGGCTCTCAGACAAAGAACAATCACTACCAGTGCCATCAGGACCCAACTGCGAGCAGCCACCAACGTAATCGTCAGTGACCAAACCATACGAAACCGACTGAGAGATGCAGATCTGCATGCAAGGCGACCTGTCATACGACCTGTCTTGGCTCCAGCTCATCGCGCAGCTCGTCTGGCTTGGGCTCGGCGTCATGTGACCTGGACAAGGCATCAATGGAGCAGAGTTCTGTTCACAGATGAATCCCGTTTCACTAGATCATTCGCAGATGGCAGAAATCGTGTCTGGTTTCGCCCAAGAGAACGCTATCATGATGCCAACGTCCTTGAACATGATCGCTATGGCGGTGGATCAGTAATGGTGTGGGGCGGAATTAGTGTTACCTCCAGAACACCCTTGTATTGAGTGCATGGTACGTTGAATGGTTTGGCCTACAGAAATGACATCTTACAGCCGCTTGCTCTTACGGCACTTCAGGCTCTAGGACCTGATTCTATCCTGCAGGACGACAATGCCCGACCACATAGAGCTGGGGTCGTGAACGACTTCCTACAACAGCAACATGTCACCCGCTTAGACTGGCCAGTTCACTCTCCTGATCTCAGTCCGATAGAACATGTAAGGGATGTGCTAGGACGTAGACTTAGAGAAAATCATCCACCTACTACTGACCTAAATCAATTGTTCCTCTTCCCGGAGCAGGAGTGGCAAGCGATCCCACAAATGACTCTAAGAACTCTTGTCTTATCAATGAGGCAAAGGTGCAGTGAATGCATTCAAGCTCATGGTGGACACACTCGATTTTGAATCATGTTAACTTTTGTTTAATGATTCTGAATTTTCAAAAAGGGAGGTAAGACGATTGACATCAATTTTCTTACTAATGAAATCATTTGTTTTTCTTCATTTTAATGTCAATGTAATGTGCAATGAAAACTGTTTATGATATGGGAGTTTCATAATTGTATCTTTGTTTTTTTTTAAACTGCAGATGAATTTGTCAGTGGCCTTTCAATTTTTTTAGCAGTATATAACAAGGGTGACAAAGGGCACCCTTGTCTAACTGATCTAGACAACTTAAAGGATTCCGTTAACGTGTTGACTAATATTCTACTTTCAGGTTCTTTGTATAAGATCTTAATCCATGTTCTAAATTATGACCCTATGTTGTTTGCTAGTGGACTCTTATGTAAAAAAGAATGTGACACTCTTTCAAATGCTTTTTCCTGATCTAGTGATAATATTCGAGGAAGTTGAGGGGAACTGATGTAAGACGTGGAGTAAAATGGATGAGTGTGAAAAAAAAAATCGAAAAAATTTGTTCCTCTTCGTCCGACCCTAGACCCATATAATCTCCTCCAGGATGTTCATCGGTTTCACCGTCGCATGAGGCTGAAGTTCCATTTTAGAGAGGAAGACAGCACTCCGCAGTCTCAGGCTGAATCCGACATCTTCGCACGCTTTACTCACTCTACGAAACATCCCTTTACACCTAAACCTGGGGCTTCTCACGCCTTGGACCTGTATATCAAGAACACCATCCATGACATTCAGCAGCTCTGCCCTCGTAGATTGCATTATTCTAATCTCACTTCTGCAGAGTCCCGTGCTCTCTCCCTTTTTCGCCGTAGAGACGACATTGTCATCAAACCGGCTGACAAGGGAGGAGCCATTGTCATCTGGCAGAAGGACTTATACCTAAGTTAAGATAAAAACCAGTAGGCCAATGGTTCTTTTTACAGGCCCAGGACCAGCGATGCAACTGTCTCCAACAATCGCATTGTACACAACACTATTAAACAGCTCATCACCAGTAATGCTCTTCCTCCCCACGCATCTCATCTTAGGATTCATGATAGTTCTTTGGGCAAGCCTGTTTTCTACATGCTCCCCAAAATTCACAAGATCGACAACCCTGGCAGACCTATTGTCTCGGCCTGTTCCTGTCCTACTGAGCACATTTCTGACTTCCTAGATAGCATTTTTCAGCCTATCGTTGAGAATCTTCCCTCCTTTGTCAAAAGACACTAATCATGCTCTTTTAACTTTCTCCACTATCCGACTCTCAGCAGACCGCTCCTACCGCCTTTTCTTGTTAGACGTCTGTTCTCTGTACACCTCAATTCCTCACTCTGATGGTCTCCGAGCTCTTCGGTTTTTTCTTGACCAACGCACTTGTCCTTCTGTATCCACTGACACTCTTCTCCGTCTTGCTGAACTGGTCCTTCAACTTAATTTATTTGAATTCAATGGTCAGTTTTTCGACCAAATTAGTGGTGTTGCCATGGGAACGAAGATGGGTCCTAGCTATGCCTGCCTGTTCATGGGCCACTTGGAGCATCAGATATGGCAACAATACTCCGGTCCTTTCCCCGTGTTTTACCACAGATATATCGATGACGGCATTGGTCTCAAAGATATGTCCGAGACTGATTTATCCCGCTTCATCGACTTTGTCAACCACTTCCACCCCACCATCAAGTTCACCTCCCTCATCTCCACAGTATCTGTCAACTTTCTTGACATTACTATTACTATCACGCCTTCCGGCCTTAATACCTCAGTATACTACAAGCCGACAGATGCCCATAGCTACCTTCTGTATACCTCTTCTCATCCTCGGGCTTGTCGTGACTCCCTTCCATTCTCACAACTTCTCCGCCTCCGCCGTTTGTGCCTAGACGATGATGACTTCCACTTTCGAGCCAATGAGATGTTGGATTTCTTCCGTAGCAGACTTTATCCGGAACATGTTCTCACCTCTGCCCTCCAACGTGTGCTCCCCATCTCTCGTCAGGAGGCCCTCAAACCTCACTATAAACCCACTTCAGATAGAGTCAAATTGATCTTGACCTATCACCTTCACAGTACTGCAGTCAAACAGATCCTTTTCCGCCATCTCACTATCCTCCAAGCAGAGTCTGTGACCCAGGAAGTTTTCGGTGAAGTACCTTTGGTGGCATATAGGCGCGACAAGAACCTGAAGGATCTTCTTGTTCACAGCCGTCTTCCAAAGGAGAATGCCACTCAGTTTGGCACACTACCCTGTGGTCGGACACGATGCAACACGTGCAAGTATGTCATCTCAACCAACAAAGTGTCTTTTCCTGAGGCTACGTACACCATCACCAATAGCTTCACGTGTGAGTCGCGCAATGTCATTTACACGATCATATGTAAACGTTGCTGCTTAACCTATATTGGCCAAACAGGCAAAAGACTTGGGGACAGATTCAGCCAGCACTTGAATGACATCGCTCAGCAAAAATCCACACCAGTTGCCATACACTTTAATGGTCCTGACCATCATGGTCCCATCGACATCCAGGTCACGGCGATCAGATCCTGCTCCTCTGACACTGCTAGCCGAGAACAGCTTGAGAACCGTCTTATCCACCGCATGGGGTGTCTAAAACCAGCCGGTCTTAACACTCTGCACACCTTTGTCTGAGGTCCCCCTCCCCCCCCCCCCCACTCCCCCCCCCCCCACCCTTTCTTCTCTTGTTCCATTTTGACTCTTTCCACTTTTATCCTATTTTTCTATTTTTCTGCCGCCTTCTAATAATATGTATGAATATAATACACAGTTTTTAATATGTCTTGATTTTTTATTTATCTCCAACTCATTCTGTCCTCTTCTATTTCCAGTTCCCACTAATATTACGTTTGGGTAGTTTATTGTTCAGTTTCGTTTTTTAGTTTCGTAGTATGTATTGTATACATCCGGTGGTGACAGTCATTTCCTTTTCTGGGCACGCCAGTCCGTTTGCGGGAAGTTTCCTTCAGGGAAGTACCTCGGTTTAATTTTTATATTTTTTATATTTATTTAGGTTCTTATGTGTCCTATCTAGCCTTCACTTTCTTTCCTTTCCCTGACGAAGGCCTTGTGGTCGTAACGTTGGCTATTTTCTTTGTCTTTTGCCCTCGTAAGACGAATTATCTTTTTTCGATTTTTTTTTTCACACCCATCCATCCTAGTGATAATATTGCACTCTGAAACTGCCTATCGTGTGTGTATGTGATCAGATCTCTTAAGAAATGCGTGTGTCTACCAATATTTCTACCTTGTACGCTACATTATTGATCTTCGTGAATCATGTTATGCATGAGTGGTTTAACCTTGAGAGAGCTTTGGCCAGAGTTTTATAGTCAGTATTTAATAAGGAAATGGGTCTGTAATTTCTGATTGACTTTTTGTCGGTACTGTCTTTAGGTATTAACACAATGTAAGATTGATTTAAATTATCCGGGAGCTCTTCTTTCTGGAAGGCTTCTTCCAACATTCTGCTACTTTTGACATCCCAAATCCAACTGACTAACTTCTGTCCTCAATTTCCTATTACAACTTTATAAACTCACAACTCATTCATTGTCATGGACTGTTGTTTCAGAAACCCGTGCATCTCACTTTCATTCCGACTATATTTAGTCATACCTGTATATGTATTGTTTAAATTTAGTGATACCAGTAGATGTATTGTTTATATTTAGTGATACCTGTAGATGTATTGTTTATATTTAGTGGTACAGGTAGATGTATTGTTTATATTTAGTAGTACCGATATATGCAGAGCCGGATTAACGTAGTAGCACAAGTAGCATATGCTACGGGCCCCGCTCTTTTAGGGGCCCCGCGCCAATAAATATGTACATAATTTGTTGGTCATCTTCTAATACGAGCGTTGATGGGAAGGAGCGAAGCTTCTGACCGGGTTGGAAGGAAAGTCCACTGACGCCCCAGCTTCGCAATGACATGTCATTGGGCCAAAAGAGCTGGAAAGCTCGAGTGCCGCTAATTAGAGAGAAGAAAAAAAATACGAGCGTTAAAACAATGATCTTGTGATTTATGCCATTTTGGCGCCTTTTCATTTGGTGTCACGAAATTGTGAGAGAAAGAGTATAAGAGGGTGACTTAGTGTGACTCTTCATTATTTTAATGTTAACTGTTTGCGGACCGAACCCATTTAAGTGGCGTTGAAAATTTGGTCACGTTTGGACGGAAGCCACTTTTTTGGCTCTAGGCGACTGCCCCTCTATATTTGTTTCGTTCTTTGTGAAATGAATTTGCATTAACAATAAAAACTAGAATTTAGGAAACGGAAACTTCCTGTTTTAATTGAGGTATACGGCGTGTTCGCACTCTCTTTCGATCTTGATTAAAATTTCTTGATTTGTAAGGTTGGAAAACTCAAAAAAAATGAGCAGTAGACACAGAGATATTGGACGTAATTATGCTTCTGGAAGTGAAAAACGTAAAGCGAAGGAAGAAAAAGAAAGAAGAGATCAACTTGTGATATCAAAAACACGTAAGCTGACAGAATATTTTGATGTTCATGGTGGTAGTACTCTAACCGCTGAAGCTGGAAGTACAGGAACAACTAGTACTAGTGCAGGCTGTGCAGCAGAAAACATACAGCAAAACCCAGTATACACTGAGTTTGAATGTGAAAGAATAAGTGAAACGAAGAAGTACTCTAATGATATTAGTGACTGGCCGAACAATATAGATGACTGTGAGCGTATATATTGCATATCCAAGGGAAGTGAAAAATGTCAACATGTTGATAGTGCCTTCTCTTCATCCGTGCGATTGTATGACACTGAAAAGAAAACTCGATACTGTCAGAAGTCTTATTTTACACATATTCATAAACTTACAAACAAGCAACATGCAAGAAAATGGTTATGCTATTCAAAGCCGGATTAACGTAGTAGCACAAGTAGCATATGCTACGGGCCCCGCGCTTTTAGGGGCCCCGCGCCAATAAATATGTACATAATTTTTTGGTCATCTAATACGAGCGTTAAACCAATGATCTTGTGATTTATGCCATCTTTAGCGCCTTTTCATTTGGTGTCACGAAATTGTGAGAGAAAGAGCATAAGACGGTGACTTAGTGTGACTCTTCATTATTTTTATCTTAACTAATTGCGGACGGAAGCCATTTAAGTGGCGTAGAAAATTTGGTCACGTTTGGACGGAAGCCACTTTTTTGGCTCTAGGCGACTGCCCCTCTAATTTTGTTCCGTTCTTTGTGAAATGAATTTGCATTAACAATAAAAACTAGAATTTAGGAAACGGAAACTTCCTGTTTTAATTGAGGTATACGGCGTGCTCGCACTCTCTTTCGATCTTGATTAAAATTTCTTGATTTGTAAGGTTAGAAAACTCAAAAAATGAGCAGTAGACTCAGAGATATTGGACGTAATTATGCTTCTGGAAGTGAAAAACGTAAAGCGAAGGAAGAAAAAGTAAGAAGAGATCAACTTGTGATATCAAAAACACGTAAGCTGACAGAATATTTTGATGTTCATGGTGGTGGTACTCTAACCGCTGAAGCTGGAAGTACAGGAACAACTAGTACTAGTGCAGGCTGTGCAGCAGAAAACATACAGCAAAACCCAGTATACACTGAGTCTGAATGTGAAAGAATAAGTGAAACGAAGAAGTACTCTAATGATATTGGTGATTGGCCGAACAATATAGATGACTGTGAGCGTGAATATTGGATATCCAAGGGAAGTGAAAAATGTCAACATGTTGATAGTGCCTTTTTTCATCCGTGCGATTGTATGACACTGAAAAGAAAACTCAATACTGTCAGAAGTCTTATTTTACACATATTCATAAACTTACAGACAAGCAACATTCAAGAAAATGGTTATGCTATTCAGAAAGTAAAGGGCGCCTATTCTGTTTCCCATGCAAGCTTATGAGTTCAGAATGTTAATCAAAGTTTACTGTGGAAGGGTTTAATGACTGGAAAAATGCAAGCAATCTATTGCGTCGACATGAAGAAAGCTCCTCACATAGACAAGCTTTAATTTCACTGTTGATGCGTAAAAACAAAGGTGAACGTGTCGATTACCAACTTGTGAAACAAATGGACATTCAAGAAAAGTATTGGCACAAACTTCTAGAGCGAATAATTGAAGATGTGAAGTTTTTAGCAGAACGAGGCCTTTCATTTCGTGGCAGTGATGAAATTGTTGGGTCCCCTTATAACGGGAATTACTGGCCAAGTTTGACCCTTTTCTGGCAGAGCATATAAGTACTCATGCAAACAACGGATTTGGACATACATCATATCTATCTTCTTCTTCGTACACTCTCAGACGTCCACTTGAATGGATCCATCATACTGGATCACATTCTCTGTGAAGTGAAGAAATACAAGTATTATTCCGTTTCATTGGATTCTACTCCAGATATATCTAATATGGACCAGCTGACTTTGACTCTGCGCTATGTTTTGCCATCTGGACCAGTTGAAAGATTTGTGACATTTTTGGATATGGAAGGTCATAGTGCTGAACAGTTTACTAAAAGTCTACTTAATTTTTTTAAAGGCAAATGACATTGATATTAAAGACTGCCGTGGTCAAAGTTATGACAACGCCAGCAACATGAGTGGCAAGTTTATAGGATTACATACACAAATTAATTGATAATGATAATTACTATGCAAATTAAAAATGTATGTGTTCAAATATATTTGTGTTGTTTTATTGTTTTTTTTTAAATATAGGGCCCCTTTCTTAACATATGCTACAGGCCCCGCACTAGCTTAATCCGGCCCTGGATATATGTATTGTTTATATTAAGTGATACCTGTAGATGTACTGTTTATATTTATTGGTACATGTAGATGTATTGTTTATATTTAGTGGTACATGTAGATGTATTGTTTATATTTAGTGATTCATGTAAATGTATTGTTTACAGTTAGTTGTGGGGGTAAACATTTTTGTTTATATCTATAGTAGGTGTCGTTTCCTTTCTTGTATTATTGGCACACGAGGTTAAAAAAAATTACAAATTACAGACTTAATGCCTATAAAGTTAGTCATGTGACAGATACGGCCGTAGTAGAGTGAAGCGTTAGCTACCTAATTATATACTGCATTCGGTCCAGCGTTTTTTAGGAGGTGGAGTGACCATTTCTCTTCATCAGTGTCTTTTGCTGTCCTTAAATGTAGAGCAGGACCATGCACCCATTTACAGCTGGATAGAATGGATAGTGACGCTACCGGGTTTCGATCCCACAACCCGGTAACTCGGCCGCGATGTGTTCTAATTGCTTGTCAATCGAAAGCCTATTCATTGTCGTACATTTTGTCCCTCCAGTGGTCTCATTGAGTAATGAGATTTTTTTCATACTGTATCACTTTACAACTAATTTCTTTGTAACATAGAAATAGACTGCGGTCTTGCTTCCTGAGAATTTTACATTGCACGTTCATAAACAGGACCGCATCGTTTCCACCGGTCGCTCGCATCGTGTAACGCCACCGCACGTAAGCTCACTCAACGTATCAAAGTGAGAAACCTGCGCGTGTTACTTTGTAAGCGACATGGGTGGACAGAAGTGGATAGCTGGCCTGGGTTCTTGTTGTAGCAGGCGCTTGGAAAAGGAAAAAATATACTAATGTCAGGTCAGTGGGTTGTAATGTTTATGTAGTTTATACTTGTACTTAGACAATAAAATAATATTTAAAATCAAGTGATAAAGGCTGAAAAAGCATATTGTGAAAACGGGGATATGAAGCAATGAGCATAATTATTTAAATTAGCAGTGTGTAAGGCGTCGATAGCCTTTAGAGATTTCAAGTGGACTCCTGATTTATAAAAGTTGTTAAGTTTGCATTTTCGTCTTTAATTAAAATCTTTTGCTTTTCAAAGTATGCGCCTGTTGTGTTTTGCACCACCGAAATTTGAAGACTAATTTGAGATGATGCCGTGCAAATCATCATCATATTAATTCTGTCTTAATACATTTTAGTAATACCTGTTCTTCAATTTTATATGTTCGTTTGAATTTTTATATATTTAATGTAATGTATTTTTACTTGTACATGTATATATTTTTCTTTGTCCTTAATTAATAAACATTTTTCCTTGCCTAAATACATTGCCATTTCACGTGCACGAGGAGTTATTTTATAATTTATGAAGAACTGGAAAAGTGATCGCTATGAGAAATTGGGTTTGGTAGACCGCAACCTTATTGAAACAAGTAGAAGCAGATCTTGGTATGCTAACGTGTGCCTCGTCCCGATTAAAATTTGTATATTACGTCATCTCTGTATGTCTGGCAAGAAAATGTCTGTACATTTGCTTATATTTTGGACATGTAACTTCTCCGTTTTTGTTTGTTTGAATTTAGTTTTCCATATAAACAAAGCTATCTAAAACTTATATTTAGATAGTATAAATATTATACTATTACATAGCAGCAGAGTGTCCGATTGAAAGAATGTTAAAGCGTTGGTCTCTCGCGGCTAACGTGCTTGATTCAATTCACAGTATCGACATGCCCACTCTTCCTAGTTGTAAATGACTTTGCTCTTGACTTAGGGAAGACAAGGCCAGAGAGGCCTTAATCTTTTTATATAAGACATGCAGGTGTGTTTCTTTATTTCACTTGTCATAAAAGTCATAAGTTGTGCGCTTAGGTTGATCACGGGTGCCATGAAGACCACACCAATAAATGAAATGGAAAAAATCACAGGCATTCCACCTTTATTATACAGACGAGACACTAAGACCCTGATCCAAGCAGAAAAGTACAAGAACATGCCCGCACATCCAATGAAAACTAGATTTGGAGATTTAGCCAGTGGGAGGTTGAAGAGAAGCAGTTTTGTGCATCGGTCCAAAAAACTAATTAGAACATACAAGGATGAACTACCAGACATCACTAAGGAAATAACTCCCACACTCCTCCCAACCCCATGGGAACAACATCAAAATTTCAGTATTAAGACCTCCATAACTACCACCTGCCCCATGGGAGAGCTAAATACTCTCCAAAGGAAAATAGCAGCATGTGACATGATTGAAGAACTATACCCCAGAGAAGCATGGATCCAAGTATATACTGATGGATCTGCAACCAGAGCAGTGAAGAACGGAGGCGCAGGAGTTTATGTGGTCTATCCAGACAAAGAAAATGAATCCACCTGTTCACCTACTGGAATATTCTGTTCAAACTATGCTGCTGAAGTACAGGCCATAAGCATTGCTGCAGGAATAATAAATAACACAATAAGCCAATGTCAGCAGGTTGTATTCCTTACCGATGCAATGTCAGTTCTGCAAGCCCTCAACAGTGATAAACTGCCAGAATTAAACAAAGTCCTATGCGAAGTAAATATCAAAAGAAGGGTAGTGCTACAGTGGATACCATCACACTGTGGCATACCAGGAAATGAGAGAGCAGATATGTTAGCAAAAGAGGGAGCAACACAGGAACAAAAAGAACAAACAATCACATTCCAGGAAAAGAAGACCCTTATCAAGGCCATCAGGAAAATTGATCAACAAAGAGACAACTATCAATATCTTGATCGAGCAAAACAGGTGATCCTGTTCCGTATGAGAACAGGACACAACAGACTGAACAGTCACTTATACAGACTGAGATTGGTCCCATCACCCCTATGTACGTGTGGACAGGCAGCACAGACAGCCGAACACATCCTGCAAGACTGCCACATGCTTAGTCAATTGCGAACTGAACATTGGCCCACAGAGACGCACATCCACACAAAGCTGTTTGGGAGTCTTGAAGAACTTTCAACCACAGCAACATACATCCAGAAAACCGGACTTCTTGTGTAGACATTTCTAAACAACAGCGAACGAGAAGAAGAAGAAGAAGATTTATTGTTTTGTATGCAAATTTTGTTTGTTTCGTATCTCGTTTTAGAGGATAACGTTGTATCACTGAAAAGTTATTTGTTTGTCCATAATCATCTCCACGTATGGCAACATATTTTATCAGTTCTCCGAAAAATTATTTAAAAATAAAAACCAGATCTCGTTTCTTAATCAGGATATTTCCTTTTCGATAAATGTCCCTAGGAAACGCAATATAAACAATATTGCCATTGATATCCTCTTTTCTCAGCATTAATTCTAGGTCTGTATCATTTAATCTAGTATTAAGCAGGGTAATCCAAACTCGATATATTGATTTGTGGATTGCCAATCGAGGTAATCTTGCCTTTAAAATTATTTAAGACTTCACCACGGGAAACAATACGGGAAACAGGATTAATTGTTTTTCTCATAAATTTAAAAAACAAATTAATTTTAATTAAATTTCAGTTTATTTTATATGCCCGCTCCACGGAATTCGAATTTAAAATCAAATAACGTAATAAATATATCTAAAATTATTGATGATCTGACGTGTTTAATAAGGTTAATAAATGCTATAAATATCTGGGAATTTATGAACAAATCAATCATTGTACACCGATAACCGTTAGCTACACACGTGACAGAATATAAATAATTCACGTGATACTGCGCGTGCTACCTTCTTTCAGACATTGCTGCTAAATCTTTACCATCATTTTCCGTTGCGTTACTTACGGAACATCGAGTCTCACTATAACTGGTCTCCATACAGGAATCCCGCACCAAATATAATATGGAGTCTCACTATAACTGGTCTCCAAATAGGAACCCCGCACCAAAAATAATATGGAGTCTCACTATAACTGGTCTCCATATAGGAATCCCGCACCAAAAATAATATGGAGTCTCACTATAACTGGTCTCCATATAGGAATCCCGCACCAAATATAATATAGAGTCTCACTATAACTGGTCTCCATATAGGAATCCCGCACCAAAAATAATATGGAGTCTCACTATAACGGGTCTCCATATAGGAATCCCGCACCAAATATAATATAGAGTCTCACTATAACTGGTCTCCATATAGGAATCCCGCACCAAATATAATATAGAGTCTCACTATAACGGGTCTCCATATAGGAATCCCGCACCAAGTATAATACAGAGTCTCACTATAACGGGTCTCCATATAGGAATCCCGCACCAAATATAATATAGTCTCACTATAACGGGTCTCCATACAGGAATCCCGCACCAAAAATAATATGGAGTCTCACTATAACGGGTCTCCATATAGGAATCCCGCACCAAATATAATATAGAGTCTCACTATAACGGGTCTCCATATAGGAATCCCGCACCAAATATAATATAGAGTCTCACTATAACGGGTCTCCATATAGGAATCCCGCACCAAATATAATATAGAGTCTCACTATAACGGGTCTCCATATAGGAATCCAGCACCAAATATAATATAGAGTCCCACTATAACGGGTCTCCATATAGGAATCCCGCACCAAATATAATATAGAGTCTCACTATAACTGGTCTCCATATAGGAATCCCGCACCAAATATAATATAGAGTCTCACTATAACGGGCCTCCATATAGGAATCCCCCACCAAATAAAATATAGAGTCTCACTATAACGGGTCTCCATATAGGAATCCCGCACCAAAAATAATATGGAGTCTCACTATAACTGGTCTCCATATAGGAATCCCGCACCAAATATAATATAGAGTCTCACTATAACTGTTCTCCATATAGGAATCCTGCACCAAAAATAATATGGAGTCTCACTATAACGAGTCTCCATATAGGAATCCCGCACCAAATATAATATGGAGTATCACTATAACTGGTCTCCATATAGGAATCCCGCACCAAATATAATATAGAGTCTCACTATAACGGGTCTCCATATAGGAATCCCGCACCAAATATAATATAGAGTCTCACTATAACTGGTCTCCATATAGGAATCCAGCACCAAATATAATATAGAGTCCCACTATAACGGGTCTCCATATAGGAATCCCGCACCAAATATAATATAGAGTCTCACTATAACTGGTCTCCATATAGGAATCCCGCACCAAATATTCATACTCTAGTAGCAGTGGTTGCGGTTGCACTTGGTTTTACATAATGAGGTTGCCAGCTCCATACACAACCTCACATTAGTCGCCTGGTAGGACATGCCTGAGGGTTGTTGTTATATAAGGTAAAGTTAGTTCTATAGCAGATACTGCCGTAGGGGAATGAAGTGTTAGAGATTTCACTATACTAGACCCAGCATGGAGCGGCTGAGGTGACCAGTTCCCTTCCGCACTGCCTTTTCCTTTTCTAACTGAAAAGCAGAGATAGGTACCAAATTTACTGCTGGGTAGACTGGGGCGTGTCGCTACCAGGATCCATTCCCGAACCTGGTAACTGTGCCTGGAGAGGCAACCACTCAAACCCCTCTCCCGATCAAAAGCTAAAGTCTTACATGAAATAAAAAACCTGAGAAAAAAAGTAACTGTGTCTCAAATGAAAATGTAAAAACACAAATGTCCCTTATATGGAAAAAAAAATAAGAAACACCTATAAGTCTTATACGAAATGAGCAATAAACACCGAAATGTATTATATGAGAAAAGTAATAAAAACACCTATATGTCACATGAGAAAATTAACAAAAACACCTATATCATATAAAAAATAACATAAAACACGTGTGACTTATATGAACAATAAAATAAAAAACATCTGTTTGTGAAAAACGAAAAAGTAAGAAGACACCAACATGTATACACACAAAAATAGAAAAAATAAAAAAACACACGAAAAAAACAACGCACCTACGTCTTATACGTAGAAACATGTTTGCAGTTTTCGTCTTAATGCCAGCACAGCGACATAACTTACCACCTGTTTTATTTCTCTGAGCAGGATTAAGGAGAACCAGAAGGAAATGTAACACAAGATCCTTCAAGGATTTCTTAAGTGCTTATCCTGTGTGCGAAAAAGATGTTTTATAGATCCTTTCTGGTTTGCGTCAACATTTATCTTCTGTGTTCAAGAGATTCTGGATTGATCTTTTCTGGTTTTTGTAAATGCTTAACTTTCATTGCTCCAGATACGCGTACGGCTCATATCAAAGGAGGAGCCGATGTAGATAAAGAAGCATCAAGTAAATTTCATTTTCCTGTTTAGCCGATATGAATATGCCTGACATTGAAATTTTGCAACAATTTAATTGAGATTCTCCGCTACGGCAATTTCACTGTTATAAACATGCAAAGTGTAAAAATTAAGGGAAAAAAAAAGAAACTGACATTGATTTGCATTTAGAGATTGCTGTACCGGTACTTATTTTCTAAACACTAATGATTACTGAACATTGACAGAATGAGAAATGATGACACACAAAAAAATGTACGAACTGCATCCTGCATCAAGTATGTTGTCACAGGTTGCCCCCCTTGCTCTCTGCAGTAGTGGTTTAACAGTGGCCAAAACCTAGAGTATCTAATGTGGGTCTTCAAAGGTGTCTACCTTCGCACAAGATTACTCTTGGCAGAGTTGTAGACAGAAGAACAATGATGCTTCTATCTCTAGGGAGTTTTCACAAGATATTTCAGAAGTCAATAACAATGCTGAATTTGAGCAAGTTAACGTTTTATCTGACCCGCCGCCTTATGCCGCCTTGTATGATTTAGCTCGTTCAAGCCCCAGCTCAGTATATTCAGTGAAGTTACTCTTATTAGCTCGATATATATATATATATATATATATATACATACTAGGGGTTCTGGATCATACGTATGCCTTTCTCTCTGTAATGATTAATTCAACTATGAATTTGTCAAAATCAACATACACAAATTTAATGATCAATTACTTTGAAACAAATGTAAATAAATATGACTGGCGATTATGATAAATAATTAGGTTTCTTCACCGAAAAGTCCTTAGGGTTGATGAATTTAGCAACATAAAGTTCGGTTTTTTTTTTTTTTTTTGCATGTTAAAATTGGGACTTGCCTAAATGCTGAAGTGCATATGTCGCTTTTCCGTAGATTCGGCACTGTGGTGAGGGGCATGTTTCCAGATCAGTTCAGGAAGTAACCTCTCCAGGTCAAGGCAAGAATCTTCAGGCATCAATCTCAAACTTCGAACCACAGTTTAGTAGTACAGCAAATTGTCTCTTCAGGTCGTACCACAATTAGTCGGGTCGCCTCGTACTGGTACCATAAACTTTAAAGGGAATAAAAGAACAATTCCGCTGCTAAATATTTTTTTGCCTAATATTATTCAGGCGCACTTTCCCGCTGTCCGCCAGCCGTTTGTTTTCTCAGATTTTTTACTCTCCCTGAGCATATATCAAATCACTCGGGGCATGTGATGAAAAATCAGCAGTATGTCAGTTAATTTAAGGGAAAAAATTTGACTGGACAGAGGCAGTGGCGTGTGCCTGAAGCAACATATTAAGTTTACATACATTCACGAAATGATAATTTGTAGCTATGCACAGGTTGATGTAATCATTACTCACACCCTGCTCCATTCGGAGTCTGGAGTTACCTCTGCTTTTGGTTATTTCGTGAGAACTAGCATGCAGCAATCACCAGCGCTTGCTGTGGTGGTTCATAAATGTATCTTTTTCACATGCTCAGGTTGCCGGCCTAGAATGAATCTTTAACAGCACTAGCAAGTAGAAACATGTCAAATTCACAGCATAAAATTTATGTTTACAACTTACCCCAATACTGGGATATCCTAGTCTTCTGGGTCAGTAGGATAGTCTTGGTAACTTAACACAGATGCCTCGAACCCACGTCTGTGGTATTATTTCTATTTTAGAATCCCTATGTGACTTGTGAGTGGTCCTGTAGAATTCCGGGTTCCTTATTAATGTTGGCGAGTTTCTACTGATGTACAGAGATGCTCTTAATACTTTCTTGTGTGTCCGGTCCTATCAGTTCAGAATCCAACTCTATTCCTTTTTGTGGCAAAGTCCGAGTTGTCTACGTGGGCGATTTCTGGAATGCAGTGCCGTATGTCAAACTTTTTTTACGTTATATCGTAGGCTCCCGGCCCACACTTCCACTTGGCGTTTTCGACAAAACTCCCAATCAGCATGATTGTTTATTGGCGCGTCAAATTCCAGCCAATACATTAAAAGTACATGTTATAAAAACTTTTTATGTTATGTAGTTTTCGCCATGACTCATGCGTTTGAAAAATTCAAACAGTCATCACCCATATATGGAGTTGTGATTAAAATGTTGTCAAAGTTGACGTATATCACACTTCCTGCTCACTCTTCCAAACGCCTTCCAAAATTGTGTTTATCTATAACCACCTGTCCCAAACAGTCGAGTCGGAAATGATTATGCAATCTTAAGCGCAAACACTTCATGCTCGCATCTACCTGGAGTCAGTGTCGTATTAACAAGTTTTAGTGATTGCCGTAGATTTTGATAGGTATTTAAGATATATTCTGGTCCCGTCTGAATAGAACTGAAAAAGGTGGTAACTCAGTGAGAGATAAAGTAAAGAAATAGATTTCACGAGTGAATAAGTTAAAGGTAGAATCTGTCACTGGATTGAGAAGATGCTCTATTCCAGCCTATCTTTACGACTGAAATTTTGTTTTTCAGGACATGTTGTATGTACTTTACCCCAGTGTTTATTCTCTTTTGCCAAGGAATGGCAAAGTTATATTTCGCATAAAAAGGTAAAACCACAATTTATTATGAACTTGGGCTTCGCCATCGTTGTTGATAAGCAGATGCACAGTGGTACTTTTAAAAAGAATATCCATTCAAAGGAAGAAGACATTCCTATGTATCAGCACTGGATTGTATGATATTATTCAATTACCTCTATGAGAGAACCTATGAAGAAATGAGGACATTTAATGAATGACTAATTTTGGTCTATATTCTATAGTGAGTGAAGCTCACGAGAGAGAGAACAGCCATGTTGAAATTCATATACTTTGTATTTATCGAGTGAGAAAAAGGGATGCCTGTACTATCGCTCGATGAACCAAGAGATCACTGCTACATGTGAGAACCCATGTCTGGGATTCCTATATTATGAAATATATATATATATTGAACTTTACGTGAAGGAATATTCGCTAGACGAGGTTAGGTTTAGGAGCCTTCCTATATCTTGGTTATGGTCTGACGTGCCCAGTCAGTAAAGCCAGATGATTTACATGATGGAACGCTGAATGCTTATTTACGAATGCTCCATTATGATATTTGCCAAGCATGAATGCTAACTTAAGATGATATTCCTGTGATCAACATTATGCTGTCTATGTCGACATTTGTTCCTGTAACCATACACGTACTGTCCAAGTGTGCGTCCCATTAAATGTTATAAAAAGACCACCGTAGTTCCAGTACTTCTTGAATTCGAACAGTGTGAGTATGAGTGATGTACTACCAACCTGTCAACTCTATCGAATCATTCTACCATTCGCGTACTGACATTCAGATACACACTCATTGTTTACACTCACATTCTTGTCGGAGCCTCATCACGTTCCAGGACAAGATGACCTGTATGACCAAAACTGTGCTGGGTTTGATGAGTTGACAATCGTTACACTTTGCTACACCAGTCCCAACATCTACATTTATCCACTGGTGGACATTCACATCATTTAGCAAATAAAGCATGATTCAACAACTAGTAGCCAGTATGAGTTAACAACTAAACAGAGTTTATCAACTGGTGTGCCAGCTTCCTGGGTCAACCTGCACAGTGACTATATTGAGAAGTAAACTACTGAGACCAGACGTTCCTTGGGGTCTGTTACGACACACAAATACATCAACAGTGCAACTCTACAGTGATGTCAGCGTGACCTGTCCTGTCGAGAGTATGCAGTAACTAGGTCAGGGTTTGTTGACATTTGGTTCATTGGACATTTGCCATACAACTGACAGTGTTACACGGCAAGCTTGGTTGAAACATAGAACATTACACATCAGGACTGGAGAATATTTGACAGTGTTTGCGAAAGAAAATGTTATTGAACTGAGAAGTCCTACATTGATTGTTATCATTCAAATCAACGATGGAGCTTCTATTTCTGTGTTGAATTTAAAATAATTAGACCAGAAGTATTTGTTTAATAAAGTACCACAGTACTGTACTATTAGGCAGTGTAGCTGAGCCTTCATTCCAACACATTCTTTCTGCAACACTCTATTTACATCATATTGCCATACTATTTATGCATTTATGTATTTATGTTTAACTATTTATATGTGATATTTGTTTGTATCCAGCGGGTTGTTGTTTCGGTTGGGCGGTGTCACACAGCAGAGTATTCCACGTAATAGAGGGTCTGATGTGTGCGTTTCTATAGGTGCAATTTTCTTGATTGAAAATTTGCTGCGACAGCTGTTGCTATTAGTGTTAGCTGTGAAGTCTGTACTCATTGTTGTTTTTGTAATATTCCTCTGTTCTTTAGTTTGTTTTGATTTGTTTGTAATTTGTTGGTCTACCCTATTCTATCTTTCAGTTCTATTCTCAATTTATATTTATATACTGTGGCGTTATTTGTATTTGTTATCCTCTTGCGGTTTATCTTTTATTGTTTTTCCAATTTTATTTATTTCATTTCCGCAAATGTTTCATGTTTTTCTGTATAACTGTTTTGTTTGTGACTGATCGACATACACTATTTTAAATATAGTTGATCATATAAATTGATGTACAAGAATCAACTGATAGTTAATTGCTATTACTAAAGGTACACAGTTGATGATATAAAACACTATTTCTGGTGCACTGCACTTATATTATAGAGTGAACCAGCAACTTATAGCTGTTATTATATAAGGATTTATACAAGACCTTTGTAAGGCTTGTTTCCCACAGTGATTGGGATAGTTAAGTACTATTTTTCACAGGTTACAAAGTTATCATACAAAGTCTTTGATTAAGACTAAGAAAGTAAATTTATTTACTTTTGCAAATTACTGATCTTATTAGACAAGATGTCTACCTTGGATTATTTTATCACACAAGGCAGGGCTCTTGATAAGACTGGTCAGCAGTTAGAAGAATGGGCAGTTGCTCAATATGACAAAGCATTGGCTGCTGAAGAAAGAAAAGCATTGATTGAAGAAAAGAAATTAGAAGCTGAGGAAAGAAAATTACAAAGAGAGGATGAACAAAAGAAATTGCAGATACAGACTGATGAAAAAAGATTCCTGATGGAAATGGAAAAAGAGAAAAGAAAAGATGAGGCTACTGCACAAGAGAAAAAAGCAATAAGAGAACATGAACACCAAAAAGAACTTTTAGCATTTGAGTTAGAAAAGTTAAAGTTAACAAACATAAGTAATGTTAATCAAGCATCTAGTGGTAATGGTAAACCCTTTACTTACAAGGTCAAGGTACCAGCGTTCAACCCTTCCAGTGATGACATAACATTCTGGCTAAACAGATTTGAACGCTCGTGTCGAGCACATAATGTGGACAAATCACAATATGCTAACCAGTTATCAGAAAATCTGAAAGGTGATTCTCTGACTAGTTTAAGTTTGGTTGAAGAGGCTGACAAAGATAACTATGATGTTATTAGGGCAGCCTTATTAAAGAAGTATCAGTTGTCTGAAGAGGGTTATCGGAAGTTGTTTAAGACAATGGTGCCTGAGGCAGGTGTAGAATTCTCAGAATTCATTGCAAGGACACGACTTACATTTGATCGTTGGATTGAGCTATCCAAAACAGAAAAGACTTATGAAGCCCTTATGGACTTGATACTCAGAGACAAGATTATGTCAAGTATAAATAAACCTTTCCTCGAATTCTTACATGAGCGTAAACCTAAGTCTCTAAAAGAAATGGAACAGTATTGTACCCAATACGTCACTGCACATCCGGACGTAGCTATTAGCAACAGTAAGGTTAAAGAAGGTATGCCAGTTGCTTCTGCAACACCATACAACCCTAATCACTCTCACAAATTCCAAGGACCTCAAAATAGGTTTAATAAAAAAGGTAACTATTACAGTTATCAGAACCAAGGTAACCAATCATTTCAGGGTTCTTCTTCGAATACCTGGAGAAGAGCTGACAGCCCTCGATTCAGGGGTGGTCATAATTACAGGAACTTTCGCAAAGGAAGTCATTCTAGAAACTATCCAAGTTTTCCTTCATGGAGACAACAGGATCATAATTACCGAGATACTCATTATAATGAATATGATGATAGTAACCAAAGGAGCTATGATTCAAACCCGAGTAGAGGTTATAATAGTGGAAACAATGATAAGTACAGAGGCAATAATAACAGAGGTAGAGCACAATTCAAAAAACATAAAGCTCATTACCAGGCGAACTCTGCACAGCAAGAGTCCCACGAAGCCTATAAACAAAATAAAGATAATGATGACTCTAATAATATGGCATGTGCCGCTTTTGATTTTGGGAGAGCATCTCAGTGCCCCCAATGCAAAACATTATTTGAGCCAACCACAGTGTCTACTTTAAGCTGTGGCCATCCTCTTCCCGCTCTTCCTGCGTCAATCGCGCATGATGGGAGAGGTTCTCTTGTCTTACACAAAGGTTTAGTAAATGACAATCCAGTCTCAGTACTTTTTGATTCTGGATGCACAACTATTGGGGTTAGGCAGTCACTCATAGATCCTTCTCATTCTACAGGCAAAGTAGTCAAATGCGTAACATTTGGCGGCACCATAGAGAAATACTCTACCGCTATCATTAGGATTGCTACTCCTTTCTTCACAGGAGATGTACACGCATGTCTTTTGCCGGATCCGATCGCTGATCTTATCATCGGTCGCATTCACGGAGTCAAAGAATGCACTCCGGAGCAAATTTCCGTTTGGGAAAATCAAAATATGCAATCTGCTAATGCAGTAGTCACTAGAGCTCAAGCTCTCAATATGCCTGAAACTTCATCTGTTGAAGATAATGAAGTGCATAACCAAGATGATCCCTTGGTAATTTCTCGTGACTCGTTTATAAAACAACAAGAAGAAGATCCGACTCTTAAGAAATTCTTCACTCTTGTAACAAAAGGTGATCCGAATAAAGATTCAAATTGTAAATCTTGGATTACAATGAAGAATGGCGTACTTGTACGTATGGTGCAAGACTCCACTAAGTCAAGTCATTCTCAGATTCTTGTACCCAAGAATTTGAGAGTTAAGATCTTACAACATGCACACGACTCTCAGTGTGCTGGTCACATGGGTTTTTCCCGTACTAAGTCAAGAGTTCTTGCGGCTTTCTTTTGGCCTTTTGTGAACAAGGACATACGGATCTATTGTCGATCCTGTAAAGTATGTCAAGAAGTCAAATCCAAAGGTCCTCGTCATGCTGCGCCTATTCAGGCTGCAGATATTCCTATTCGTCCATTCCAGAAAATGGCGATAGACATCATTGGTCCATTCAAGATCAAATCTGCTAGAGGACATCAGTTTATCTTAACGTGTGTAGACATGTGCACACGTTGGCCAGAGGCTATCCCTCTAAAGAGCATTACTACCGCTGACATTGCAGATGCTCTTTGGCTTATATTTTCTCGGCTGGGATTCCCCGGAGAAATATTATCAGATCATGGCACCCAACTGATATCGGATACCATGTCTCAAGTAATGTCTACTCTACAGATAGAGAGATCTTTGAGTAGCATCTATCATCCTATGTCCAATGGGATGGTCGAGCGACTAAATAGAACACTTAAGAACTTATTAGGGAAGATAACTGAGGATCATCCTCAAGATTGGGATAGGGTTTTACCCGCGGCCCTCTTCGCGTACAGAGAGGTCCCCAATGAACATACAGGGTTTTCGCCCTTTGAACTTGTCTTTGGCGCGCGACCGCGCGGCCCAATGTCTTTGCTGCATGATCTTATAACAGCTGACAATATTGACGATGACACAAAATCTTCTTACGAGTATGTCATCGCGCTGAGACAAAAGATTATCGAAGCATGCAAATTGGCAACGTCCTCTTCTGAATTTGCTAAGCAGAAGGCAAGACAATTTGCTAATAAGAAGAGAACTTTACGACAACTTTGTCCTGGTGACAAAGCATTTGTTTTGCTACCTTGTCGTGAAAATAGACTCCTTATTAGTTGGAAAGGTCCGTACGATATAATATCGAAAATTTCAGATGTTGACTACATCGTCGATATTAACGGGAAGCATAAAACCTTCCACATCAATATGCTTACGGAGTTCCATGAACGTCCTGACTATTTACAGCCTATTTTCCAGGCAACGGACGATTCTCATGTCAAACATGGTCATTACTCATCACTGTCTGTAATACAGGATGAGGAAACAAGTTTTTCGGATGTTAATCTCCCGCTTCCAATGATCCCACTTCATTCTAGTGAATCATGGAAAGACGTTACTGTTTCTCCTGATTTGTCTCTAGGAGAACGGCGACAAGTTTCGTCTATGTTACAAACATTTCAGGATGTCCTCACTGACATCCCTGGACAAACTCATGTCATTGAGCATGACATTGTTCTAACTGAACATACTCCAATTAGGGTTAGGCCTTATCCTATCCCTATACATTTCCAAACACAGGTTGAAAAGGAGTTGGATGAAATGATAGATTTACAAATAATCGAACCATCCACTTCTGCATATTCTTCGCCGATGGTTATTGTTCGAAAAAAAGACAATAACATACGTCTTTGCGTTGACTATCGCAAATTGAATCAAGTTACGAAGTTCGATGCTGAACCTATGCCTTTACTAGAAGAGTTACTTACTCGTCTTTCTAAATCGCATTTTTTCACTAAACTTGATTTGTCTAAAGGATATTGGCAAGTTCCATTATCCGAACGCGCCAAACCTCTTACCGCTTTCTCTACTCCCAGAGGCCTTTTCCAATGGAATTTTATGCCTTTCGGCCTTATGAACGCACCAGCTACATTTGTACGCATGATGCGTCGAATCCTATCGTATCGGTCAGATGTCATTGCTTATCTAGACGACATCTGTCTTTTCAGCGATACTTGGGAAGATCACTATTCAGGATTAGTTGAATTATTATCAACTCTGCGTGAGTATAACCTGACAGCAAAACCATCTAAAGCTTGTATTGGCTTTAGCGAAATTGCTTTCTTAGGCCATCGAGTAGGTCACGGTTTCTTGAAGACAGAAGACCATAATATCACTAAGATACTTAACATCTCTATCCCTAGGACTAAAAAGCAAGTGCGAAGTCTTTTAGGTCTCATACAATTTTATGGACGTTTCATTCCGAATCTGTCCTCTATCATGGCACCTCTCTCTACACTATTAAAGAAAGGGTCGCCTAACATGGTTCACTGGTCTCATGAATGCCAATCTTCACTAGAGAAGATCAAAACTATGTTTTCATCACCACCTATTTTAGTGTTACCTACAACAGATAAGACATTTGTTCTTCGTAGTGACGCTTCATCCACTGGGATTGGAGCGGCACTAATGCAAGAGTACTCTGGAACTCTGCATCCTGTAATGTACATATCCAGAAAACTTAATGCTGCAGAAAGGAATTACTCGGTTTTAGACCGTGAATTATTGGCAATGGTTTGGTCAATTCTCAAACTCCAAAGATTCCTTCTGGGCGCGCATTTCGTAGTGGAAACTGACCAAAAAGCTCTTACGGCTATCCAAAGTAAGAACTTGAAGAGCTCGAGATCAACTCGATACGCAATCGCTCTTCAACCTTTTCATTTTTCGGTACGAGCTATCCGTGGTTCAGAAAATGTGATGGCGGACATTCTGTCCAGATGCCCACATGATGCCACTTAACTGTTAAATATTGGATCTTTTTAATATGTATAACTTTACAACAGTTATTTTTTGTTTCTTTACTAAGATACACATTTGTAATTTAATAATAGAATGATGGTATCGCTACTTAGCGGTTTATTGATGTTAATTCACCGCTGTTCTTTGATGATTGTTTCTTCATAAATCATAAATTTAAGATTGTAGTGTGAATTTTTGGTATGCATTGTATAATTACCAGAATTGTATTATACGTACATCACACCTTCCTGGAAACATTTATTCGTAGGGAAACAATTTCTCTCAGATTTTGAGATATATATATTCTCACCAGTCATATTAGGAATTATAGTTATTCCTGATATTTTCATCTGCGCAGTATTCTTGCGTTGTGAGCCTATTCTACGGTGCTCCTAGATGTATTTAAAAAAAAAAAATTTTATTTTTTTTTTCCCGGGAGGTGTGGTAAGACTGTAAAGGGCAATTTTTACTATCTTGCAATATAATACATTTATATTCTTATTATGTTCGCAAATATTTTGTAAGCAAAGTATTTCCTTTTTAAGTGCTTAAGGAGAAGTCATTTTTGGGTTGCTTCCCTTGAAAATAGTTCTGTCATCTTCGATCGGACTCCGCAGACGACTCTAGGCCTACTGCGATTTATTCTTTGGCTGGGTAGGAATAGATTGTTCTTGCTTCAGTATATCTATGGCCTGAATTTATACGTAGTGTTTGTATGAGTAGGACGAGTCTGTCTTATATATGGATATCTTTGCATTTCTAAGTCGAACTAATTTGGTTGTCGCTAGAAAAGGTCAAAGGCTATGCAGCGGAAGTATCGCTAGCAAAGGGTGTGATTCATGGCTGCCATCCTGTGAGGATGCTGAGTTTTGTTGTAGCAGGCTTTTTGCCGAAATAGTGATCTATATATGGATGGGGAAAAGTGATAGTCATATAGACATGTTGTATGTACTTTACCCCAGTGTTTATTCTCTTTTGCCAAGGAATGGCAAAGTTATATTTCGCATAAAAAGGTAAAACCACAATTTATTATGAACTTGGGCTTCGCCATCGTTGTTGATAAGCAGATGCACAGTGGTACTTTTAAAAAGAATATCCATTCAAAGGAAGAAGACATTCCTATGTATCAGCACTGGATTGTATGATATTATTCAATTACCTCTATGAGAGAACCTATGAAGAAATGAGGACATTTAATGAATGACTAATTTTGGTCTATATTCTATAGTGAGTGAAGCTCACGAGAGAGAGAACAGCCATGTTGAAATTCATATACTTTGTATTTATCGAGTGAGAAAAAGGGATGCCTGTACTATCGCTCGATGAACCAAGAGATCACTGCTACATGTGAGAACCCATGTCTGGGATTCCTATATTATGAAATATATATATATATTGAACTTTACGTGAAGGAATATTCGCTAGACGAGGTTAGGTTTAGGAGCCTTCCTATATCTTGGTTATGGTCTGACGTGCCCAGTCAGTAAAGCCAGATGATTTACATGATGGAACGCTGAATGCTTATTTACGAATGCTCCATTATGATATTTGCCAAGCATGAATGCTAACTTAAGATGATATTCCTGTGATCAACATTATGCTGTCTATGTCGACATTTGTTCCTGTAACCATACACGTACTGTCCAAGTGTGCGTCCCATTAAATGTTATAAAAAGACCACCGTAGTTCCAGTACTTCTTGAATTCGAACAGTGTGAGTATGAGTGATGTACTACCAACCTGTCAACTCTATCGAATCATTCTACCATTCGCGTACTGACATTCAGATACACACTCATTGTTTACACTCACATTCTTGTCGGAGCCTCATCACGTTCCAGGACAAGATGACCTGTATGACCAAAACTGTGCTGGGTTTGATGAGTTGACAATCGTTACACTTTGCTACACCAGTCCCAACATCTACATTTATCCACTGGTGGACATTCACATCATTTAGCAAATAAAGCATGATTCAACAACTAGTAGCCAGTATGAGTTAACAACTAAACAGAGTTTATCACGTATATATTAACATATACACTATTAACCACTCACATACACACACACAGATAAGTGACGACAACCAGACGCACAAACGTGAAAACTATAGTAAATGGGGTATGGATATTGGGCTGAGCTGACCGACACAGGTAATTAAGTTTTGTTAAAGTTTATTATCATAAAGAAAACTTCACAACATCCAATATATCAATAGTAAATAGAAAAAAATCATAGGTTACAGAAATTAACAAAACAATAAACCCATAAGTGCAATCCTCTCTGTTGAGACAAGATCCCGCAAGAAAGAAGTTAATAACCCCCACTAGGTCAAAAGATTTGCGTTATGGTATAGAATTTGACTATACTGTAAAGAACAGAGTTCCTAATTTAATCTATAATGAAAATAACAGTATTAACAAACAAATAGGAAGAAACAACAAATGAGTACAATGATTATACAACAGAAGAATTATTCAATCCTCTTTCTCTCTGCTCTGACAAACCTGTGGCCACATTCAGTCTCGCTTCCCTAGTAGTTGTTTTAACAACACCTTGAACATATCTCCATGATATAAATACAAATCTAGTGTTGGGTTTCGCGGAAAATAAGCCCCAGTTCCTCCAATACTGATTAATTCTCCTAATGGGAACGCTTACTTTGGTGCTGATAATTGGATATGTTTATGTCACATCAAGTAGTCAAGGTAGATAATTCATTACTGAGATATAGTGTTCACAGTGTACAGCAGCTTGTAATTCCGATAGTTAAAGAGAATGTCAGGTGAGTAAATCTTTCTGGATAAATCCTCGCCACAACACAGTGGTCAGTAGTCGGGTAGTGTTAAGTTTGATATTTCGCCGCAGCGGGCTGAATGTAAATGAAAATGAAAAGGAATCTGGATATCTATATGTCCAGATATCGTTATTCTTATTGTCATATGTTCGTGCGCTCTCTCTCTCTCTCTCTCTCTCGCTCTCTGGGTGAAACTAGAGGGCCGAACAGGTCAAATTCGAAGACCCGATATACATAAGAATGTTTTTAGACCTCTTTTCTCAGATTAAGGCCGCTGGTAGGTTTGGTTTGTGATCCGTACTAGATTTAGGAAGAAAGTACAAAATAGTTAACCACAATACCAGTATTCTATCCTACCCCGCGTAATGTATGATTTCTTATCCACACGGTTATTAAATTAGATTAGAAACCACAAGTGTCTAGCTTCTCTTATCATTTTTAACACGTAAAATCAGCGCTAGTCATTAAAAAAATTACAGTTAATGAATTAGAAAAATATAGACTCCGTCAGTAGTCAATCGCCTAAAGCGTTTACTAGTCAATTAAAACATCTCTTTCTGGGTGATAGCGAGTAATTAACTTTTACGTTACAGCTGGAAAATTAGCTATAAGTTATTTAATACGCTAGTCAATTAACACAGTAAATCCTAGTGAAATATAATGAAGAACTTTAACAATTAAATCACTCAAGTGCTAGTATATATTTCTTTTACCGCAACACAGAAAATGAAACTATCTCCACAGAATTCTAAGTGATCTACTTTGTACAATGGCTCTAGGATTCGAGCTAGATATTCCGAAAATTTCTGAGGCGACTGGATAATTGAATTTAACGGATGTGGTATTTATATAAAATTGGTTTTCTTTCGCTAGCTAGTGCGAGATATCGCGCCTTAGCCCGCATTTTGGATAAATCTACGGTTTGATTCCCGAATTAAAGCTTTCTTTCTCACCTATGCCGACCGCATAGATGTTCGCTAACGAGCAGGCCGTCCATTGATCTCGTCTCTCTCTGCAGCTAATTACGTCCCCTTTGGGATCACGAACAAACGGATGTGGTCGGTAACTGTTGTTATTGCCCCTTTCTTTTTCTTCATTCGCTTAAGTCCCCCTTGAGAAATGTAACCATCAAAGGTACGTTTTTTGTCTTATCGCCCTTGATTCTACAGATAGACCACTCGATCTCTCTCTACGTGCGTTCTTTGTCTGATCTGTCACTACTCAACGATTGCCCAATCGCTCGCGTGATAATTCAGTTAACGGCTCTTACTCGCAGGCGGTTACCTGTCCGCTCGTGGACTAGCTAATAGGTCTATTTGTAAATACTCGCCAGTGCCTGTAAGACATAGAGAAAAAAAAAAAAGAAAAATAGGCGTGGCTAAAATATGAGTTAGACAGATATCGAAGAGCATGGGTTCTGCGTTAACAAAACCGTGAATACTAATAAGGAAGCAAAGGTGGGAAATCATGTAATCTATTTACATAACCTGTCACAGTGATTCAATTACTCCCTCAGGGATAGGCAATACGCTTGTCTGGCCATGTCATGCATCGAAGCGTGAAACGTGAAAAATGACAGTATGGAAAAAGAATGTGCTAACAATTGAATAATTCACATATTTCAGTACGCATAACAAATGTAGTTCAATCCTGCCGGAGAGGACAAGAGAGCGCAAAAATTATGTCACATATATAGAGACAAAGAAAATCAAGTGGTTTTGCGATCTCATGAAAGTGGAGCCTGATAAGTTACCACTACGCGCCTGCAACAGTAAAAGATCTGGGTTCAGAACACGGGATGGACCAAGAGGCAGATGGATAGACAGCCTCACGAGACATCTTACAACAACAACACAGGCTCACAGCAGCCAACACGACACACTTCTCAGTAAGGCAAATTTCAGCTTCCCACACACTTCATAGCAATAAGTGGAAGGACAAAGCAAAAGCAGGTACAGGATTGCTAACTAGAACTCAGAATGTTCCGTTCCTCAACTAAAGATAATTTAAAAAAACACTCAGAGAACAACAACGTATCAGGACAGACTTAGTTCACGTTCTCTGACTGATGCGGACATGCTTCGTCCAGTAACGTCTGATAGAAGGGAATCGTGAATTTCGCTTTCAGAAAATCTAGAGAAAAAACTATTTAAACACATATATTTTATATGATTGTTATTTTAATTCAAATAATAAAAACACATTTTCTGTCTTAATATTACAATTTAGTGTTCACACTTTGTAGGAAAATGGAAATTGGAGAAGGGGCGGGTGTTCCAAAATAAGGCTCTGGAAGTCCTTAATCGGGCACTGATTGACGGTTAGGTCACTATGGCTGGGTAAATAGTGCACTAGATGGTAGGTTACTCATATAAGCTCCACAGCAGTAGTTCTGATTCCGGAGAGAATTTTTTTTTCTTAACAGGAGCTAGAATTCCAGCTAATCAAGTAGTAGAATGGTCTGGTATAGGTAAGGTACTAGTTACCACGGATTTAGTGCATGTTCCAAAACTGTAAACGCAAATGTGGATTTTTTCTTTCGTTTTGTTTGTTTGTTTGTTTGAAAGAAGAAGCTGACTAGGAAGTGTTGGTACAATATAACTATTGATCCTTTCTATACCGGTAACTATTTCAATCATTCACTTTTTACGAGGTACTTTATTGACTACTTTGTTCCAAAGTAATAAAAATTGGACTAGAGAATGAACCCGACCGCCGTACGGAACAAATTACTCTCAAATGTCTGTGGCCAGCAATTCTAATAAGAATTTGACAGTGGTAATAAACCAGAATTTGCGTTTGAATTTTGCAGACGTTAGTCACTATGTCCCCGTGCCTCTCTCAGGATTGAATCTAGTTCTCATGGGTATTTCCCTGGGACAGAATATTTAAGAAAAGAATATGGAAACTGTCGTTCGCTTCTCTGGGTAAAACGAGAATTTGACCCCAACGCATTGGCGGAGCCAAGGGAGTGGCGACTGGGTGATTCCCCCCCCTCCCCCCAACTTTCAAAACCTTTACTTCATATCAACTGCTCCAGTATCCCCCCCCCCCCCCCCCCCCAACTTTTCCAATTGAGACTTAAATGTAAGTAATCGTTTTGGTTGGACGAGAACGAATTAAAATATGGCTGGTACTGGACAACGGTAAGTACCTTAAAGGTTACGAATGTAGTTTGCAAGTAATTCTACGTGGTGGAACAATGAAAGATAATAAAGCAACCGTTACTCAACAATGAGGCAAAAGACAGTGCCAGGCAAGCTTGTGATAATTTTACCATGATACAACGTTAAAATATCTCCAAAATTAACGATAAAATGTAGGGATAAAAATAATGCGTAAGATACTAGGAGACATGCTCGCCCATGCCCGCCTTTCCTGCCACCATTCAAATTATCTAGTTAGACGTGCAGACAGAACGTTTACCCTTTGTAGACGGGGGGGGGGAAATGAAACGGAGATCAAAAAAGGAAAGATATTACTGAACACGTGTTTGAAGTTCGAACGGCAAAAAGACGCAATTGGGGGTGAAAGGAAAAAAATTCACGTCCCTAGATGACATAAGTAAGGAAATGGACAAGAAAAGGACCTTAGCTCTTATTCGAGACAGTCATTTCTTGGACGTTTTTCGATACTTGGTCTTTATTTGAATGCCGCGGCAAAACACATGAGAGAAGGTTCTCGAACAAATTTCAAAAACTAAACTTGAGAAAAAAAATATGTTTTTTCTTAATAATAGAGTTATGAAAATAAAACCTAGCTAGTTTGATAGCCCATCTTGAGCAGAGAAATAATATGCTTTCATTTATACAGACGAATAGATAATAAGGAAGATATTGACAAAAGACTGTATTGTTCATATCAGACGAGCGACTGCACTGTTAAACAATGTCACTAAAGTTTCAGAAATTTTGGCCTTGAGCATGCAAACGTAAAAATGAATGCGACAAGTAAGTGTTCGCTCTAGATCCCCAGCCCAAGTTCAGGGTCTAGAGATATACATACAAAGAGCATATATAGGAACGCCTAAATAAAACTAGGAAAAAGGATCTAGTGTTGAGATCAGTGGAACATATCACCTATCTTATTCAATAGCAGGAAGCTATTGAACATATCTCAGATGCAATGTAGTCTTGGGGAACTAGTATTATGTGAAAACAACTAGGTAAGATGTGCTGTGTGGTCAGAGAGATCTGACCCATTCTGTGTGGTGTTGTGGTGTCGTGTTGTGTGCAGAAGTGGCTCAGGAGGTAGAGTTCTGACACATGACCCAATACTTTTGTTTCAGAATTGTGAGTTTCTGTTTGGCACCGAAGTGGTGTCAAATGCTGTTATAAGACTACACAAGAGTGGGCCTGTGCAGACTAAGATTGGTGTCAGTGAAGTCTAACGTTGTACTCCAGATTCGGAGAGGAGTGGGCCACCAGATTCCAGCACCAGAACTACTCAGTCAAGATACGTGAGCGTCTGGCCTGCTGGACATTCACCAACTAATTTACTAACTAACTCACCAACTATATTACCATCAACTAGAACATACCATTTTTGGAAATAAAACTTGTATTCCTCCCATCAGTAAATGGACAATGTTTTGGTAGTCACAGAGTGGGTGTGATGACACCACCCCAACAGCATATCTAGTAATAAGTTCTCCTGGGACTATCTTATTATAATTAATATTAACCAGTCATTTGAAATAATTAGGTACACATTTTCCGTTTTATTATGTCATACAATTATGCATTCCATTTATAACTCCATAATATTTCTTATGTTCTGACCAACTAAACATTTGGTTCAGAACAAATAAATTTATCAAAAGATTTAAATTTTAAAACTAAAACAGCCTGAGTTAGTTCAGTGTGTTATAAAGTTTATTAATTTTATTAGACTTATTAAATACCTGTGTGTGTGTGTGTGTAATCTACCACAACACATTACATATCAGTACCCTAGACTTTTAACGTAGCCACATTCATTAGTAAAAAAGATATGTGTGAGGTCGTAAGTGGTAGTAAGAAGGGCCTTCTGTAATTCACATCTACATTTTTTTTTTTTTTTTTTTTTGCGTACGCCCGCTAATACTCGAGGCGAAATCTCAGGTTATTATTTATGTCTAACCTGACATTGATTTTTACGTGAGTATCCCTTTATTTCTTGTACAGAGACAGGTGTCCCTCGCCATTCAGGCAAATACTCGCCGATTTCGGAGGTACCCATTGCAGCTGGGTCGGCTCAGGAGCCGCCAATCCCTGATCGACGACACTCTTTCAAATGTCCTCGCCAGGTCTCGAGTTAATCCAGTCCAAATCCCGGTCGACGAAAAATCCTCAAATGCCGTCGCCCGGGTTTGATCCTGTATCACCCGGTCGCCAGAGCGGTGTTGTAACCACTACGCTAACGCGGCTCCCTACATCTACATATATCTCAGGAGCCTTCACAGCTGACCTCATACATCACACTAGGTAACATCAACCATACAATACCATCAAAATCCACTACAAAGCTAAACAACGGGACTTCACTCGAGCCGTAAAAACAGAGAACTTTGTGACAAGAAGCGGATAATTTCTGTATCGGGCAGCGAATCCCAAATCAAAAATTTGTTTTATATAATATAAAATATAAATGAACTTTTACCAAATTTCATGTCTTTGTAGTTGTACCTTACTTTTATGTAATTATGTTATGTTGTTGTTGTTATTTTCGATCCAGCGGCGCCTGGGCTTTAGCCCCTCGGCCCAATAACATGCTGGGGTTCCTGTGGACTTTCCTTCCCATCCGGTCAGAAGCCAGACGCCTGTGCCATCTCAGCTTCTTCCCATCCACAGAGGGTTTATGTAATTCTGTTATAAATAGTTACATTAAAAAAAAAATTAAAGTGACAATTTTTGAGTTACAGTGTAATAAAACTATCAAGTTGTCACTTTTTTCATTTTCAAAATTCGTTATTTTGTTTTTAATTGTCTAAAAATATGTGTAAATAAGGAATGGGGAAGCCTTATCAGTCTGATGTATCACCCCCTCATTTGGACAATTCCAAGATGCGCTACTGCCGCCCACGAGAACACTATCTTGGCAGTATAGGCGAAATAAAATGTAAAATATATTCGTTCGTCAGATGACAGTTTTTTTTTTCTAAGGCAATGAAAGGATTCAGAGTACCAGATAATTCGGCCTCTGCAGTATTAAGGTTTGCTTCTTTTTTCGATATTATGTGCTATTTTGTTACTAATATTTGATTATTTAATTTCTTTATATTTGTTCCGTTGTTGATTTATAGTTTATTATTTTGCTTGCCCAATCTTTTAAAGGAAATCACATCCTATGTTTTACTTCTTATGTCTACTATTGCAAAAAAAAAAATTAAATATTAAAATATCGGAATGAGTCTTTCTAGAATAAATGTTTGAAAAATCTTTTAGCGCACGGAAAAGACAATGAATATGTATTGACAAACCTTTTCGTGCTTTTAACTTGTAATTTCCGGCTCGAGGGTCAGGTCTGATGCGTTCTCATTAATCTCACTTGCCTTAGAAGCCCACACAGGTTTTTTTCTATCAAGTTTCCATAATTATTTCCGGGCACAAGATTTACCCAATGATGTCATTAGAATGTCGTGGTTTAATTATTCAATTGGCTGAATGACTCACGTGTCAGGAGAAGAGAAATAAGGAAAAGCTGTCGTTATCTCAGGGCAGTACTGGCGTCACAACTGTCCAACTAATCCAGGATTTTGGGAGGAGCTTCTATTAAATATGACGTTTATGAATAAAGATTTTGTTGGGTCAGGAATAAATAACAGTGGTGCATAGTTAGCAGTGTGGTTAATCGCGATTCACTCTCGTAGTGAGGCGATGGTGCCGTTCGGAAGGTGCTGGGTTTGAGTCCCCGGTAAGCCTATCACTTATGTTGTTTTTCTATTGTCTAGTTTTCTACTTCTTTATTTCTTACAAATAAAAGGTAAAGGATCCCGTTACACGCCCATTGAGGCATATTGGGAATATGGTGTTAGGCCCATATTTTCTTGACCATCGGCACACTAGGGGTGATGTGGTCAGCATCACCCCGGCCACCTTAACCTTCCCAGAGTTGCTCTGGTACCCAATTGGTGCTGGTTCGACCCAGGAGCCGTTTGCGGCCTATAAAAATCCCACATCATCTGGGGATCGAACCATAGACCACTGAGCTAGGAAGCCAGTGCACTAACCACTATGCTACCGCGGCTGCCCGCCTTTCTTACAAGTGCCTGCAACAAATCAATTTGTATGTATTAATTATTTTTTGGGTCAGAAATAGATTGGTTTCTTGATTCGCTCACGATAAAAAATGCAACGAAGTATTAGAAGACAAATGAACAATCAAATTTACAAGAGGGTTGGTGTATGAATTATGTTTGTCATAAATATTTTTGTGCTGGTTCTCAGTAATATCAGGGGGGCGGAGATTATCTATCTTCTCTGTCGTTCGCTCTCAAATAGCCACATCTATCTCTCTTTTAAAGCTGGCAGTCTATCCCATGGTTCTCTCGTGACCAGACAGTTTCTCCCTAGAGTTAAAGTTAGAGGAGACTGTGATAAACGAGCACCAAAGCCTTATTGCTCTCTCTTTTCCTACATCTCTCTTTTTTTATTTATTTTCTCCCATATTTGTGCTCTTCCATTCCACCTTGGCTCTTTCATCGTTTTCTAGTATCTCTTTAATCACGACTGGGCTGGAAACTGTAATTTGTATTACTCGTGATTTCATTTAGACCTCCACCTTGCATTATCTTTTGAAGACCACATTGCTTCGTGATAAATCTGGTGAAACACATCTGGTTTCATCACAACCAAACACCTGGGCATGGCACAATTTCTTTGGACTTTTGTTAACTTTGAGGATGGCGCCGCTGACACAAAAGATTAGGCTAAGCCGTTGTTTAAACACAACACGATCACCATCACGCACGATACAGTGGTCACGCAAACAATAAACTCCAGGAGTGTGATATCAAAGGGCCTCGACGCAGAATAAAAACCTTTGCTTCTAGACGGAATGCAATAAGCCCGGCACGACAAAGAAACTTGTTAGCATGCAAGCGACAATGGACCGAGGGAACAAAGGTCACCGCCATAGAGCGATATGACAGTTGGAAGGCGGGGGACATTTTTGCATTGGCCAGCCAATTATCTCCACACCTGTTATTCAGGCAAGCCCAGCAACGAAAGTTGGTCACGCATTGCCCAACCCACTTTTAGACTGACAGGGGACAACAGAGATCCAAAGCATGAGCGACCAGAGGGACTCTTAGCTATTAGTTGTCTGGGCGGAGTTGTACGTCACCGGTCCAAGGGACCCACATTTGACTTTTAGAGATAAAATATACCACGCAGCTCGCTAGAGAGGAGTCCAGTTTTTTTAACATTGTGATGTAGAGAGAAATCACTAAAGCCTGCAATTAATTCAGTGTGGATAAAATAATTCATATATGTGGTGTATTGTGTTCTTAAAGGATTTTGCGAAGGGAACAGAAGGTTAGTAGGTCTTATACAGATTATTAATACTTTTTTATTATTCTTTATTGATCTTAACCTCACAGCTAAATGTGCGAAAGATAGTTTTTCAATTAATTCTTTTCATCAATGACTAATAAAATCTGAAGATTTTCTTCTAAGCTGAGAGGCTGATAGGAAGTAATTAATAGTTCATATTTCACCTTCATCTAGCTTGTTAAATCATCATCATAGTCTTCCATACGCACAGACTCTCAAGCACAATATATTTAACATCATTAGAATCGAACTCATAGAGATCAATAGTGAGAAGTACAATAAATGAAAGTCACCCAGTGATATTAAGTGCGAAAAGTTACGACAACTGTTGTGTGTCTTTAGTCCATCAAAAGTCTGAGTCTACATGCTACGTGTCTGACGTCTAACCAGAAAAAAGTTATCAAAACGGAAATTTGGCAAGCAGAATTGCCATTGGACATTCTTCGTTCCTCACTTAAAAAGGAATATTTCTCGCCCACGATCAAGAAGGTGGACGCAGCATTTTTCGTCACCTTATATCACGTGCGCTACGTTCAATGCATATTTAAATCACGCTCAAATCACTCGAAAGTTTACTACAGGAGTCAAGCTAAAGGTCAAATTTGATTACTCATATCAAGTTCAGCTCCATCGGAAGCGTACTATCTGAAGTCAAACTAAAGACTCAAAAGTTGAATCTTATATTTATACCAAGTGCAATATACTCCTAATGGCATTCTATGAAGCAGACTCCAAAGTATATTTTATGAATCACGATTACATTCTCAGGATAATGAGTCTACATATCAAAAACATTTCGTGAAGATATCCAGTCTGGCCAGTACCCTTCAGAGATTAGACAACCGACATTCTTCATACGACAACTGTTACCTGTTGATCAACGCTACAGAAATATTAACAAACAGTGAAGGACTATATATCGTCAACGTTCTCAGTACGACAAAAGTTTTCATCAGAACGTCCTCGACTTAGAGATACCCTACTCGACATAACTTATACCTACCTGGGACATTCTATGCATGCATGTGAACCCTCCTACCCGGGGGAAGCATTTAGATACACATGGTCTGTGTAGATTACTCACCTTTTTGGTAACACGTATCATATCACATCATCATCATTTTTCTTTACACAAGCTCATTCTTCTATTTAATTAACTACAATATTAATATCTTATCTGTGTGTTTTGTGTGAATCGTCTTTACCATCATCAAGTTCTAACCACCTCTAACCCTATAAGTGTAGATGGACACATATCTGTCTGTTTGTCCTCCCCACATGGACACATATCTGTCTGTTTGTCCTCCCCACATGAACACATATCTCTCTGTTTGTCCTCCCCACAAGGACACATATCTGTCTGTCCAATTTTCAGTTTGGCTTTTATCTGACGCTGTAAGACCGTAAACAAATTACAGACTGTCGTAAATAGGTCCCAGATCAGAAGGACCTAAACCGTATGACAAGAACACCAACGTGGACATTATGACAAGAGCCAGACAAGAGCCAGTTGAGCGAGAGTTGACAAGAAGACTGTGATGTAGGATATAACACTTTGTGAAAACTTACTGAAAACATTACAACACAGTCCTTGTTTGGGAATTGAGAGGGTAATAAAGTCAGAGGCATACCGAAAAACACACGAAGAAAGAAAACTGGTCACAGATAAGATGGTAATAAAGCAGACAAGTGGATAAATTGAAAAGATGGCACAGGACATGAAAGTTTGCCATTCATTTTTGAAAGCTTATGCTCCCTCTGGAGTTAATTGGCAATAATGATAATATTGTGTAAGACCTTCTTGCTCTATTTCATATGTTGATACGTTTTCCTAGTATGTTCTTTATGTTCAGGAAGCTTGATTTTTCTTGTATGTTGTATCTTTGTTTGTTGCACGAATTCTATTCTCTGTTAGAAGGGTTTCAAGGAACCTGAATTCCTACGTCTTATCTAAGATCAATTAATCTTATTTATCAGAACAGCAGCTTGTTGTATGCTGCTTCCTTAAGGGGGTTTCCAACGTCAAATAAATTACAGATTTTTCGGCCTCAACACGGAATTCAAACTTTTTATTTGGATCACTAGATTCATCGTCCATATATAACTTGTCTCCTTTTTTGTGGCTTCAAGATTATGGATTTACGGATGGCATTTCACAATATTTTTTTGTTTTCATTCAGAGCATGTTAATTCCATTTTTGATTTGCTGTATTCCATTTCTAGCTACGCCATTATTTCCTACCTTCTTTTTGTCCTCTCTTCTTTTTAATTATTCTCTATCATCATCACCACCATCATCATCATTACCATTGTCGTCATCTTCAACATGGTCATTACCTTCTTTTTTGTCTACTCATCTTCCTTTTCTTCTTCCTGATTTTCGTCTCTGTGTTCCACCACCTCTACCTTCACCAAACTGTATTGGCTGCTGTCGTTTCTTTGGAACAATCAATTACGTTAAGAAATTGAATATGCTGCTTGGGCAACAGCTTGATCTCTATACAACTGTGCCCAAGCTTGTGCCCTGGAGAGGTCACTCTAGCTTCACGCTGTGGTGCTTACAGAACACGAGAAGTAGTAGCATGGTGCCAGGGGCTACTTCCGCCATATGGAGAGAGTCTAGGATCTCAGTTGATAGCTACCACTTCGCTTCACACTAGGCAGCCAAAGGGAGACATAGAGGTACTGGATATAAGTCCAGTACTTTGGGAAGACAAAAGTTGCTAATCGCATCAGCTTCAAATGCTACCTACAGCATCGCCGAAAATTTAGTGAAGAGACGCTACTAAAACAAGCAGGCGAGAACAGGACACAAATGAACGCCACGCAAAACGCATCTGAGAGTTTTCACTTCAAGGTTCAAGGGCGCATCAACCCCATAGTCAGTTATAACTGGAGCACTACTAACTCCACCTTTCCCTCAACCTTTTCTCTTCTTCTTCTGCTTCTTCTTCTTCTTCTACTTCTTCTTCTTTAATGTTCTGTTCCATTAAGTCTCTTTGCCTCAATGTCGGTCCATTTCTCATCTTCCTATCTTTAGTGGCGTTTCTTGATGTTAAGATTCTCAGGCCGTCCACGCTCAATTCTGTTACGTCTATGCATATATAAATTATAAAAGAAAATGATAAGGAATCGGTTTTACAAATGAACGGTACACAGGAGTTCACCCTTAGTAGGCACAGTTACAAACAGGCGACAAAGACATCAAATATAGACAGGTCAAAACAAAAATACAATAGACAGTGCAAATACATAAAAAGGCTGAGAAACAGAGATAAGATGAGCGATACAGACAGACGAACAAATAAATAACACAGGCGATGCGAGGAAAAAGTACAACAAACCAGAAAAATTGTTACTGTAATTATTAAACAGAATCGACATCATTGCACTCCGGGCAAACCCATAAGTGCTCAGTCTCCCTCAGCAGATGTCAAAGAGTGTGAAAGCTAACTGTTCCTGTAGCTCGATGGTTGAATACACGACGGATGCATCCTCTCACACGTCCATCTCGCTAGCCTTATGTTTGATGCAAAATTCCAAAACCTTGATGATTCATCTATTGCAGTGTCATTCTCTAACAGGCGATCATTAATTGTTCTCAGTATCTCTCCCTTATCCATAGCCAGTGTCCATACTGTGGGTGCTTTTGCTGCTAGTTAGCTCTCTCATTACTGCGAGCTCCTGCATGACCAGGACAGTAGATCTACACCAGCTCATGCAGGTTCGAAGCTTCTATGAATGTCTTCGATTAATGCCTTAGCCGACTATTTTGAACATTTCGAAGCATGAACTGAGAATCTGACACAATGCCTGCCTTTGTTACTGAAGTTTCGGTTAGCCACCTTAAAGCTGCAGTAGCTGCCTCTACCTCCATTCTCATGCTCGAAGTTGTTATCTCGTAAGGCCCGTTATGTTCAGCGACGATTCTGACCTTTACCATAGCAAAGAAGCCACAAGCTGATTTCTCACCAAGAATCACAGACCCATCAGTATACACAATGGCATCATTATCCCCGGCATGATCATGTATCAGCTGACCAATTTCCATTTCTGCTTTCCCATTGTCCCAAGTTCTACACTCTTTGCCAAGGCTGATGATGACTTGGCTACTAGTCAATCCAGTTGTCATCTGACTTCCTCCACTCTTCTCCTTTGAATATATTTTCATCTGTTATCACCTGCTTCATCGTTGTCTCTGCCTGTGCCATCCATGACATCACATCCTCCTCTTTATTCTTGTTCTTTAATGTCAGCTATGTTTCCATGCTGGGGGTGCCGTTTATCTCTGGTTACTCGCATACAGACTTTTGCCTGGGCATCGCATATCTGGATCTAATCGACAGCACTCCAAGCATGTACCTCATTGTCACAACGGGGATATCTCGCGTACTGCCCAAGACTATACTCATCCCTTCATTTTGAATGCATTCTAGTCGTTCACATTGTGTTCCTGACAGTATGAGTATTCCCAGCCCATACTCAATGACTGATATGACTAGCTGGTGATAAAGAAGAATTAATAATTTCTGCTCCAGAAGCGCCGCGGCCATTATTTTCAGGGCTGCCAGACCTCTGCTGCATTTTTGTATGATGTGATCAACATGATACTTTTACGATAGCCCGCGATCGAATGTAACTCCAAGGTATTTCAGCTTTTCTTGCCTTTCAATTTTCTGTCCATTGAGAGTAATATCTGGAAGGTCTATTTTCGCTATGGAGTTATTTAAAGAGCACCAGATCACGCAGGCTTTGATGGGATTGACTTTGCAGTCAGTTTCCTCGCACCATTTAAACACCACCTGTAGTGTCCCATGTGTGTTATTAACCATTTCCTGTCGGTCAGAGCCAGTTCTATAAATGAGTATGTCATCAGCAAAAGTCAGTGTTCGTCCCAACCCAGCTGGCTGAATGGTGGCTACCTTTGCTATATAGATATTAAACACCACCGGTGATAGTGGAGAACCCTGGGGTAGTCCCTGAAAAATGCGCATTGGGTCTGATGTCCATGTTTCCAAGCAAAATGCCACTGATCTCTCAGTTAAAGCAGCTGCCATCCATCTTGTTAGCCAAGGGTTAACACCGCACGTCATTACAGTTCATTAATGTTTCGAAGTTCACAGTGCTATAAGCATCCTCTAGGTCAATTTCTACAGGAACAGTTTCTCGTTTACCCTAGAACCCCTCGTATACGTCACAGGCAAAAGTTCTAGAGTTACCCCATGTTACTTTCATGTGCCTATAGCTTCCAACGTATCAGGTAGGATCTGAGCATTTTCGAGGTGATTCATTATTTTCCGTGCTACTATCATTTCTAGTAGTTTACCGTAGACATTCTGCATTGTGATAATTCTATAGCTGCTGAGAAGTGTGAGGTCATTACCAAGTTTACGAAGGGACCGTAGGTAACTATGTAGCCAATCTTCCAGCACCTCAGCATTCAGTATGCTGGTGTTGTAATTTTTCCGTGTTTTTTTTGTGTGTGTGTGTGTCTATCTCTGCCTTTCTTACTCTCGGGGCTCCAGAGAAAGTGCTGTCTTGTAATTTTATCAGTAGGTTTCCTCAATGCATCCTTTGCCAGCGTCTTCTACCTATCTCTTGTTCCACTGACACTTATCTGGCTCTCGTCATCAGTCCAACATTGGTGATCTTGTCATACCATTTTCTAACTAATATTTGCCGGTATGTGTAGCAGCATCACCATCTAGTGATCATACAAACATTAGTAAGATACAACACTATTTTCTCCATCAGGTGTCCATCTGAGAATATTCAATAATCCAAATAACTTTATATGACGTCCCACGCAGCTGTCAGAAACAAATCAAGTTCCCTGATTTTGTTTCCATCTGGGGAGATCGGTGATTCTCATACTTTTTTCCTCCACGACCCAAGTTTCACAGGTACTGAAGCTGGCGATAATGTACTAAAATGAACAAGTGACTACCGTTTATTTCTGTTAGATGTCTGCTCGGTTTACACTTTCATTCCTCACTCTGATGGTCTCCAAACTGTCCGCTTTTTCCTGGACCAGCGCACCTTCCCTTTTGTCGTTTCAGAGACTCTCCTACGTCTTGCCGAACTGGTCCTTTGACTTAATTCCTTTGATTTCAACGGAAAGTTTTTTTTACCAAGTCAGTGGAGTCGCCATGGGTACCAAGATGGGTCCCAGCTATGCCTGCCTCTTCATGGGCTACTGGAGTATCAGGTATGGCAGCTGTTTCCTGGACCTTTTCCTTTTATGTATTGTAGATACATGGCGTAGATACATGTAATGATGATGGCGTAGGTCTCACTGATATACCAGAGGCTGACCTATCTAGGTTCATCAACTTCATCAACCACTTCCACCCTGCGATCCAATTCACCTATCACATCTCCACTGTCTATGTCAACTTCCTTGACATTGTTGTCACCATCACTCCCCCCCTCCCCCCCCCCCCCCACACCTTTACTACTTCAGTGTACTACAAACCCACCGATGCACACAGTTACCCCCTGTATACTTCCTCTCATCCTCGGGCTTGTCGTGACTCCTTGCCTTTCTCACAACGTCTCCGCGTCCGTCAGTTATGCCAAGATGATGACAACTTTCTATGCCGAGCACAGGAAATGTTGGACTTCTTCCGCAGGAGACAGTATCCGGAGGATGTTCTTACCTCTGCCTTAGAGCATGTTGCCCCTATCTCACGTCTAGAGGCCCTCAACCCCCGCCACAAAACCTTCTCTGATAGAGTCAAGTTAATATTGACCTATCACCCGCACAGCACTGTTGTATAACAACTTGAGGGACCTCGTAGTCCACAGCCGTTTGAAAACTGTCAGCGATGGCCATTTTGGGACCCAGCCATGTCACCGAACACGATGCAAGACATGTCAGTATGTAATCCAAACACGTTCAGTGTCATTCCCTAAGCTAAGTTCACCATCACCCATGGCTTCACATGCGAGTCACGTAACGGGATTTATGCTATTAATATGCAAACGTTGCAAAATTACTTACATCGGCCAAACAGGCACACGACTGGGAGACCGATTCTGCAGACACCTCTACGACATCTCTCAGTTTAAATCCACACCTGTTGCCATCCACCTCAATAGCTCTGGCCACCATGGAGCCACTGACATCCAGGTGACAGCCATCATATCCTGTTCCTCGGATGTCAACAGTCGGTTCCGCCTGGAACAACGCCTCATCCACCTTATGGGGTGCCTCAAACCCTATATATTGAACACGCAGCATTCTTTTGTCTGAGGCGTCCTTATCTATCTAGTCCCAGTTTTATTATGACTTTATATTATTTATTTTATATATATATATATTTTATTAAAGAAATTTTTTTTTATTTAATTTTTTTTTTAACATTTAAAAAAAATTATTTTTTATTATTTATTTTTTTTATATTTATTTATTTATTTTTAGTTTATGTATTTATTTTTTTATAATTTTTTATTTATTTTATTTTATTTATTATTATTATTTTTTTATTATCACTTTTTCCTCACAGTTTTCCCAGTCCCTATTTTTCATTATTTGCTTTGTATGTACTATCCACTTCCGCTTTCCCGATTTTGGCAGACATTTTGGCTCCAACATTTGACACCACGAGTGAGAATGTTTCTCGTATTTTTCTCTTATTTCTATAATTTCATGTGCTCCACTTAATTCTTACTTTCTTTCCCTTCTGTCTCTTGTTTGTCTGTACCTGACGAAGGCCTAGTGGCCGAACGTAGGTTTTTTCTTTTCCTTTCTCCTTGTAAGACGTATTACTTACTATGTGTGTTTTTTTTTTTATTTTTTTTTATTCTACTAAAATGAACAAGCAAAACTGGTTATAGGAATTCAGTCAAAGTCAGGCCGCTCAAAACTTCGAGTACGGGATCTGACTCTTCACGATGATAGATAAAGATAGATAGATTAGACAGACAGACACACAGACATATAGATAGATAGATAGATAGATAGATAGATAGATAGATAGATAGATAGATAGATAGATAGATAGATAGATAGATAGATAGATAGATAGATAGATAGATAGATAGATAGATAGATAGATAGATAGATAGATAGATTCAATTTTGACTTGCAACTTATAGTTGAGAATCACTGTGGTAGACTCGTCAAATTATGGCAGACGAGGGAGTAACAGTTCTTTCTAGCATTATTTTGTCAGTTACGGAGATTTCTATCTCACTAATGCAATAGACGCACAGAGAGACAAGCGATGAGATGACCCCGATTGCCGAAATTATATCGCTGACCTCTGTCCTTTTACAAACTCTTTTAGTGTTGACAACAATCAGCGCATTCTTAACAACGAAAAAGAGAGGGGTGGGAGGATGCTAAGTAACCAGTCTTAAATTATTTACATCATCATCATCATAACAGTTCTACTCCGCAAGGAGCATAGGTCTTTAACAAACACATCCCAAGTTTTTCAGCCAAGTGCCATTGGCTCAAGGTCATTCCGTGTCTTCCAGATCATGTTAATTTATGTCTCCACTTCTCTTCTCTATATTTTTTTGTCCTTCTCTATTTCTCCTTCTCTGAGAATTCCATACTAAGTACTACCTTGTAAAGATGGCAACAGGTTTTCGTAGTTTGTGTCTTTATGTTTATCTATATATCTGATTCTCTGTCTATCACTACGTACCTACACTGAGTTACTTACCTATCCATTCGTCCGTCCGTCTATCCGTCCGGCTCTCTGTCTGCCTATTGTTTATTTTCTGCTTTAGTATGTGTATGTCTTTCTATCCTTCTCCTTCCTCTTTGATCCTTAGCTGCTGACAGTCAAAGCCAAATTGCCAGGTGGCATGTCTTTCTATCCATCAGTCACTAATGCACTCATCCATCCATATATGTACGTCATCTCCGACTAGACCCAGCTGAGTTTCGACAGAAGAAAAAGTTCTGTGATAACAGCCATATACTAATAATAACTTCGCCAATATTCGCTTACTAGTACTCACGATTGCGAATCCATGCACGTCGCCTCGCGGCTTTCTAGTTAACATCGTGACCCACTTTCATCCTATAGTTTGTCTATGGTAACAAGAGTAAGATATCCAATCATAAATGAGTTCGTAATGTCCAGACAATATGAAATTTGTATTCACCACTGTACCAGCTTCCTTCCAGGACCCACCGAGTTTTAAGCATACATGCAATTAACGCCAAAAAGATTCTGGAAGGAACTATGCTGTGCTCATTCAGTTGTATGTCCTGATGATGGCATTATTTCAACTGTGCTCATTGTCGTACAGATAGGTTTGTGAATTATTTTTGGTCCCGTCTGAGTAGAGTGGATGGTGATAAGTACGTGAGAAAAAGGTGTGAGAAATAGATTTCACGGGTGAATAGCTTAAGGAGAAGATATGTCTCTGGAATGAGTAAGTTTCTCTAGTCCAGCCTATCTATACGACTTTAATTTAGTATAAGACAACCTTGCCCTCCTCATACATATAAATATAAGTTTAACTACAAGCACACACACAGCTATGTGACAACATGACACACAAACGTGAAAAACTACGGTTAATTGGGTATGGGTCTGACCAACACACAAAGTTAAGTTCTTTTTGTTGTTTATTATCATTTAAACTTGTCAACATCAAATATCTAAAGAAAGATCAAATAAAATCAGATTTACATACATATGAAAATAACAGAATAAAGGTGCCCTCCCCTTGTGGAGAAAAAAAACCCCAACAAGTTAATAACCCAAAGGCCGAAGGTTAGCACTATGTTACAGAATAGACAGTAAAGAAACAAGTTCCTACTATATGCTACCCAGTAAAGTAAACACGTTTAAGCAAAATTCAATGTTGGTAAAGCTCCTGTAACAAAGAAAATATTCACTCTCTCTGTCATACAGTGGCCACTCAATCACGCTTACCTACTCTTGGTGATATCCCTTGGAAATACAATTTTCCTGAACATACAAATGTCAGGTTTTTTTTAATTTCCCAAATTGGCCCCAGTCCATCCTCTAACAAATCAAGACTAGCAAGGTGGACGCCGAATCTGGTGTTTTAATTTTCCCTGGATGAACAAAATGTCACCGTGAATAGTTAGTGTAGCAAAACGTGCTCTTGAGGTTCACAGTTTAAAAAAGGAGGAAAATACTTCCAGTATTGGGAAACATCTGGTTGCTAAAATTTTACACATGATGATGATGATAATCCTATCGGCTGGCTCTGCGGTGAGTGCCGATTCTGAAACAGCGTAAATTATAGATGCTAAATTTGAATACGACTGTCAGACGTCGGGGACAATGTTATTTGTTTCACACCCCAGGGGGCTGATAAAATTGAAAAAATATTGCTTGGTTTTGTGAATCCAGTTAAATTTACAAGTTAAAATGTTTCTCATGTATCGTTGGCTCACAAATGAAATTGGTGACGCACAAGCCAAGAAAAAGACAACATTAACCAATCAGTAACTGAAGAAAAGAAAGACCGCTGGACGCTCTTGTGATCAGGTCTGCTAGGAATAAAAGAAACATTTATGGAAAAAATTCTGCTATTCTGTATAGCTATATATATATATATATATATATATATATATATATATATATATATATATATATATATATATATATATATATATATATATATATATATATATATATATATATATATATATATATCCCCGCCCCTTGCTCGCACTTTAAACGATCAGCGTTACAATTGTCATATATATATATATATATATATATATATATATATATATATATATATATATATATATATATATATATATCTATATATATCTATATATATCTATATATATCTATATATATATATATATATATATATATATATATATATATATATATATATATATATATATATATATATATATATATATATATATATATATATATATATATATATATATATATATATATATATATACTGCTCAAAAAAAGTTAAAGGCCACTTTCAATTTTTAGGTCATTTTAACTAAGTTGTTTTATTTTTTAAACCTGAACACTCAGTCAAAAAAGTTTTGCTGCATTTTGTTGCATGCTTAAACAATGTTTGTTAATCTGACAATAAATCAAATCTGTGTTACGTGTGTGTACCCCCAAGGTCAATCAAATGTACGTGGTGGAAAGGGAAATAATGCATGTTTGAAAATGCTTCCTATGGCAAAGCCTGTTAATAACATTGCTGAAATTTGCTTTTCACGTGCAAGTCGTGACTATAGTGAACACATTTCACCCACTTTTCGGAAGGAACGGGCAATGGGTATGTTTGTAACATTTACCATTTTAGCCATATATACTCGTGTATATATATATATATATATATATATATATATATATATATATATATATATATATATATATATATATATATATATATATATATATATATATATATATATATATATATATATATATATATATATATATATATATAGACAGAAGGGGACAAGTCGATCTCTTATCCACTCCGTCAGTCCTGATTAAATTTAAAAGGCACACGGTGTCTTCCCTTTACGCCTATATGGTCAGCTTTCGCTAGCGCTGAGATTTCAGGTCGGATGCACTCTCCCCGCCCCTTGCTCGCACTTTAACGATCAGCGTACAATGTCAATTATTATTCAATTATCCATACGCGCTTTTACATGAATATCGCCTGTCGTTAATAGCTATTAAATTGTCGGCGTCTGTTGGTCATCGTATGTTATAAATAACAGGCACTTATAATAAATACACAAAATGAAATATAACGTGAATTCTTTTATCTCACTAGCAGTCGCGCCTAGCATATAATCAGTCAACTAATACCGTCTCTTCTTGTGCGAGAAAGCGGGTGGTGAAAATTAACATTATAACTGAACATCTGGTATAAAATACTACGCGTTATTTTATTTCACTGGTTTTAACATCTAGAACTCTACGTGAATTATAATGGTACGCTAACACTTTAACCACTTAAGCACTAATTTCTATTACCAGAAAATCATAATGAAAGATCCCCACGAATGCTATTAACACATTTAGCGAAATCGTTCTAGAACTGCGTGCTTAGACTATCCAAAAATTCTGAGTGACAACTGATATCAGGTTTAAGAAAACACAGTTTATATCATCATGGTTTCTCTGATCTATAGATGATGCTACTTTTCCCACTATTGGGTATACCAGAGAATCAGAAACATGAGTTACCCAGATAAAAGTTTACGGTCGGCTTTTCTCTGGCGTTCGACCACCATCAAAAGACTTATATCCGTGTAACGGGGTTTTCGAAGATTTTGCCCGCTTCTGAAGATCAAAGAGCCTGGGGTTTTTCTGCCTCGCCTGATTACGAACTTCAAAGTGTTCTCGGGGAAAGATTTTGCCCGTGAGTCTACTTCAAAGATACTATGTTATTCACGTGCGGTCTGTCAGGTATCGTATGACTGACAGATAAGCTCGCGTGATGAGACCAGGTAAACAAACCTGATTCGCTACCTGTTATGACGGGCAGGTCATGAAAGTTAGTAAACATTGCGTTAGCTCGTGTTAAACACAGAAAAAGAGGTAGGACTGAAAAGTGAGTAAATACAGACTGTAAATGCATGGTTTCGCTAGCAAATCATAGAACGCCAACGGGATTACAAAGACTCTTAGATTACCGTAGGCTCTATTTCCATTATACGTCACACTCATTTCATTCTTTTCCTTTCAGTTCAGCTTCATTGAAATTTTGTAGTCAAAGGTATCATGACTTTTGGTCAATGGGCAAGACATCATGGAAAAAAAATGAAAGCATACGTGTTCTTGTAAAACGTGTTCAATTTAGCTTTCACGGTGTAATGCTTTTCTTACCTTTTATATTTTATTGTGATATCATTGTCGGTCCTTCCAGCTGTGTCTATATTGCTGTCAATATACGTGTATGATTCTACATCTTGTAGTGGTGTTTCTTCAAGAGTGATGGATGTGTTGTGTGTATGATTCTACATCTTGTAGTAGTGTTTCTTCCAGTGCGATTCTAGATGTTGTAGTAGTGTTTCTTCAAGTGCGATGGATACGTGGTGTATGATTGTACATGTTGATGTTGTAGTAGTGTTTCATAAACTATGATGGATGTGTATGATTCTACATCTTGTAGTGGTGTTTCTTCCAGTGCAATGGATGTGTGGTGTGTATGATTCTAGATGTTGTAGTAGTGTTTCTTTAAGTGCGATGGATAAGTGTTGTGAATGATTCTACGTGTTGTAGTAATGTTTCTTTAAGGGGAGGAGCTACACTGAAATGCTATTTTCGTTATTAATTGCTGGATTTCAATGAAAATGCACAGACTTAACCTATATCAATACTAGATACGCAAAATGAAGAGTTTGATGGCACTGCACCACTGGTTGCCATAGAAACGGCGGCCATATTGGATTCTATTGTTCTATTTCAATTTGCTAAGGCTTTTTTATTTATTAAGCTATGAATACCAAATATGAACACAACGTTTATCATTATATTTTAAAACTTTTCCTGTGATGGATTTTTGATAACTTTAATACAAAAAAAGTTGTTGGACTTTGAATATAGTGTCTAAAAATAGTAACAAATTTTGCTAAATTTTACATTACTTTTTGCAATAAATCAAAAGTTTGATCAGATACTTAAAATTCATCACATAAACAGTTTTAAAAGATTATGGGCAACATATTTGCCAATTCTCATGTCAATTAATACATAAGTGTGGAAGTTTTAGGAAAATTAGGATGAGAAAAATAGATTTTGAGAAAATCGCATTTTTCTCCATAAATAGACTACAATTAAATAAGTATGTAATATTGCCCCTGAAAAATTGCTTACTTGTCATTTAGAACATACTGGCAGAATAGCCAGCTTCCTCTGCAGCTTCCTATCTGGCTTTCCGTTGAGATTTGTGCCTAATTTCCTTCCTTATCTTAGTGCAGTTTTCTGCCGTTTTAGAGCTGAGCAATATTGGATTCTTTGTTCTATTTCAATTTGCTAAAGCTTTTTTATTTATTAAGCTATGAATACCAAACTTAAACACAACGTTTTTCATTACATATTAAAACTTTTAGTGTGATGGATTTTTGATAACTTTAATACAAAAAAAGTTGTAGGACTGTGAAAATAGTGTCTAAATATGGTAACCAATTTTACTAAATTTTACACTACTTTTTGCAATTAATCAAAAGTTTGATCAGATACATAAAATCCATCACATAAAAAGTTGTAAAGACTATGGGCAATGTATGTGCCAATTCTTATGTCAATTAATACATAAGTGTGGAAGTTATAAAAAAATTAGTATGCGAAAAATATATTTCTGTAAAATCACATTTTTCTATATAATTAGAATATAATTAAATAAGTATGTAATACTACAGCAAAAAAAAAATAACTTACTTGTCATTCAGAACATACCGGCCATATATCCAGCTTCCTCTGCAGCTTCTTGTCTGGCTTTCTGTTGAGATTTGTGCCTAATTTCCTTCCTTTTCTTAGTGCAGTTTTCTGCCGTTTTAGAGCTGAGCACGAGACGTTTACGCTTTCTTGCTCCTGCCTGTCGACAAGCCTCTTTTCCACTGTTCATCCCCAGGACTTTCTTAAAAAATATAGCAGCCTCGGGTCCTTCATTAAATTCAGCAACTGCATTTAGAAGGCATAATTCCACGCGCTTTCGTGAATGGAAGATATGCTTTGGCACTTTACTCCAAATAACCGAATGAAGGCTCTCATTGGAGTTTTGGGTTGACTTTCTTTCACAGCGACTCAACAGTTTCAGATTTTTCAGCCTGTCATACACTGGTATCAAATGTCTGTTCAACAGCTTAAAGTCCAGGGGCGTATGTATACGTTTTTGATGCCCAAAAGCATACTCATTCCTAGATAAGGCTGCTTTATAGAAACACCAAGATTCTTAGCCAGTAGGACAAAACTGATGCTGGGGATAATCATCATTTGAATAGCAATGATGTAGACTAGCCATAATAGCATTCTTCATATCAGCTGCAGTAGCATGTTGCCTGACAGCCCTGGAATAATAAATGCCAAGCTTTCGGATGGCTGAATCTGTCAGACGGCCACGGCCTCCTAGCGTAACTTTTTGCTTGCGGCAATCAGCAACTAAATTACGAAGAGCTGTATGCATTCTTTTTCCTACATGATTGATACACTCTTCTTTGATGATTTCAACATTAGGGCCATATGGTTTAATTTCCATGATCTTAAAATGGTGGTGTAGCGAAATTTGTGTCGTGTCACAAACCGGCTTTATAAAACACTAGCTGCCTCAGCCCCCACCACACCTGAACTTCCTAGAAAGAAGAAAAGGTATGAATGAATTAGTAACACTTAAAATAAGGATGTAAGCAAACATTGAACACTTTCCTTTACAATGTAGAAGCAAATATAGTACAATGGAAGCAAAGCAAACACGTGTAAGTAAATAAATTATGTTACTAAAACTGATACTTATGGAGAAATAAACATTACATTAGTTTAAATTTTTAGACAAGGAGAAACAAAAATAAGATTCAGAAGTAAATACCTTCAAAATTTATATCACATCCTTGCTTCATCTCAGGCAGACTAGGCTCATTAGTGGGACCTTATGGTTATGAAAAAAGTACTTAAGAAATAATCAGAGCTCAAGAAACATATGTCACATGCTTATAAATACCATGATAATTTATCGTATAATGTGGAATCATGTCATTTTGTCAAACCATAAAAATGTGATCACTCTTTACTGCTAACGCGTTTACTAATAGCTTGCAAATATATAAATTTAACAAAATAATAGCTTATTCAAGTGACATTTTTTTAAAGTATATCGTTGAACCCTTTATGGGTTATAATTAGAACATATTGTGTATTAATTCAAGAAAATTAAGTCAGATTTCCAATATCCAAATATAGTACCTTCCTCCCCCTCCACTCAGTCCTAACAGAGTAAATCAAAACTAAATTTGTGTAGCCTAAATGTTTTTGTGCGTGGCCCCATCACATGTGGACTGCCTGTCTTTCTACAGTGATTCATTTTGTACTATTACCATAACAAAATTAGCAACTTTTACCTGCACTATCTTGGTTCCATCGCTTCGCCCTGGCCGTTTCCAGTTTTAGATGACGAAAGAAATCCTTTTTTTCGAACCATTTTCACACAAAAAAATCTGAAAAATGAGACTAGGCCTAACTAAATGTGTATACAGAATAAATTGGACGCCATAATGTCAACACTTCCGTTACAAGTCACGTGGATTCACGTAGCCAATGAACAGTTTAGAATAATGTACGGAAAAGGCCGATGTCAACGAACGCCCGACGATTTCCATATATGGAAGTAATCGGTAAAAAAGCGACCTATAAATTCTCGATCTTGGCGGGTATAATTTTGTTACCGAAATAAATGAACTACATCACCGGATTTCCCAGATCTAGGCGAATCCAATGATGTATAATACGTAGGGGTGTAAGCTTGGTTGCTATGTAAGAAACGAGGTCTAATTAGACATATTTTCTCGAGTTTGAGAAAATCTCTCTATACCATACCTTTTTCAAAGTCAATATACATATTGTTAGACTGCATTTTGACATTTAATTCTGTTATATTTAGATTCAGGAGATGCTAAAGTATCAGAAAATGGACTAATCCCAAATTCTTAATTTTTTTCGATTTCGACCGATAAATGCCTGCAGCTCCTCCCCTTAAGTGTGATGGATGTGTCGTGTGTATGATTCTACATGTTGTAGTAATGTTTCTTCAAGTGTGATGAAAGTGTAATGTGATTTATTCTACATGTTGTAGTAGTGTTTCTTTACGTGCAATGGATGTGTGGTGTGTATGATTCTACATGTTGTAGTAATCTTTCTTCAAGTGTGATGAAAGTGTAGTGTGTATGATTCTACATCTCACAGTGCTGTTTCTTCAAATGCGATGGATGTGTGGTGTGTGTGGATGTATAAATTCATCAGCATTATTACCCATCAACTCCCCAAGGTGCATTAGTCTTCGACGAAGTCATTCCAAGCCTTCCAGTCACGTGACACCTATTCAAGGTCTTTTCTATGTCATACTTTATCTCTTTTGCATCTGTCACTTATTTTCCACCTACATGAGCTTTTCCATCTACTTCTTTTTGAAATCTTAGCAGATAATATACAAGTAGTCATCATCAATTATTTTCGTTCCCTGAGAAAAACAGAGCTGTAATTGTTGATCGCCATCGATTTTTATGTTTTTGACAATTGTCTTCTTGTAAACTCATAACATTGCATTTACTTCTCCTTCAACCTTTTTGTCTCAAGGTTCCCTTTTGCCTATACCCACACTTGGCAAAAACAATAAAGACAACAAATTTCGGTTTCATTTATTAATTAAGCAGGTTAAGCAATATTGAACGTTCGACCAACATAAAATAAATGACAAATTTTCCGTTTCGATCGTGTATTTGCGAGCGATTAGCGTCCCATTGTCAGTACACATTTATAAAGATTATTATCTTCGATTCACTTCCACGGCTATAGAGACCAGTTTCTCGAATAAGCTGCCGCGAGTTCCAATTCTAGACGAACACAATTTGTCATAAATGAAATTAAATGCTTCATTGTCCTGCGGCAGCGCGGGGCTGTCACGGGATTTTCTCCTCTTGCTCTGCAGTAATGGTCCAACAGTGGCCAAACTTCGGAGTATCTACTGAGGGTCTTCAAAGTTATCTACCTTTAGCTCAACATTACTCGTGGCAGAGATGTGAATTGAAGAATGGTGCTTAAATTCTAGGAAACCTCATAGTTGTATTTTAACATTTAAATGCCAAATCAGTACCATTCAATTTGCGTATTTTGGTAGGGGTACATTCTCACTACCCTATCACGAAAAATTCCTGCGTGACAGAAAATATTATTTTTACAAGTCACTTCCCATATAAAGTATTTCGTCTTTCGTTTATTATCGATCATATTTACACTCACGACTTCATAGATCTATCACAGATAACTTCTTTCAAGATGGATACCTATCGTAACCATTGCCTACAACCAATCTGCCTAGAAATGATTATGTCATTTACCAGGTCCGGCAAATACTATCAAGCAACAACCTGGCCCGACAGAAAATATTATCAGTGATAAGAAAAATCGACTGTGGCAATCTCAAGGTTGTTTACTTATTAATTGGGCGCTCCCATGCACTGTCTGGTCGGAAGTGTTTACGCATTCGTATAGCACATTTCATTCTACACATCCAGGTTCAATAATGGTTCAAACGAAAACGATTGATTACAATAATCAGCAAGTATGGTCGATGAAACCCAGACATGACAAGAATTGAAGGAAGGAAGTGTAAACAAAGAATAGAAAATACCAAATACTGGCAGAGGTGGGGAAAAAGGAAATGAAGAGCACAAAATGAATTACAGAATGGCACGGGGAAATGTGACTATCAAAGTTATTTTGTCACAGCGGCAAAAGTGGAAAATTAATGTCAACTCGACTAGGTTAGTCGGTTATGATTATTCTAGAAGTATGAATGACAGTTATACCAGCGAATAATTTTTGAGTCAGACGGGCGCTACCTAATCTTCTACAAAGACCCGGATTAAATCAATCTCTGGTGAATAAATTCGGTCCTAGTCAGTTGTCAACCCGTTCTCAGCTTCAAGATCGGAAAGGTCAAAAAAGGTAAAGGTATTCCCTAGCAGGTACTGCCGTAGGGGAGTGTTTAGTCGTTCAGTGGAGCAGTGGAGCATAGGTTTTCTTTAAATTCAAGTCTAGTTCTTGTGTCATGTACTGTCTGTTCATGTCTGATGTCCCTCTGATTTCCATCGCCAGTTCTATTCTAAATGTGCTGTTTGGTCTTCCACTATTTCTTCTACCTTGAGTATTCCAAAGCAAGGACTATATTGTGATGCTATAAGCTGATTTCTTCAGGGGTTTCCTATGCAATGTCTTCCTCTCTTCTTGTTCCACTTACATTTATCTGGTTCACTCCATATATTCCACACTGGTGATGTCATAGTATTTCATCGCTTGAAAATCTCATCATGCGAACTGCAATGCTTAAGAAGAGTCCTTAATGTTACCAGCGGAGATATGGTCAAGTCATGTGAATGCGGGCCAATCAGTTAACCACCACGCGCCTATAGCAATAGAAGATCTCGATTTCAGGCCTGGGGAAGATCAAGAGGCAGATGGACAGACAATACAGCAGAAATCCTACAACAACACTGACTCACTGCAGCCTTATGCGACACACTTGGCTCAAGAACGCAAACTTCAACTCTTGCGTTTGGAAGTTTAAGAAAATCTGATAGGATGTTAGATGCTATCTCATTGGCTAGTTTGATTACTTGTATTATGACTAGGTCTTGTGTAAGTACACACGTGGCGTGAATAGTGTCAGTGGTTAACTGAGGGGGTTTTGGATGTCTGAATTATGATGACTTTGAGACTTGGTTGCTACCATTGAAGCTAGAAGTCGCATGTATTTAATGTTTTATGTCTCCAGTGTTCTACGTAGGGAAAAAGAAATTGTCATGTTCAGACTTGGCAATAACGTTGGGTCAAAGTAATTTATATATTATAAGTAAGTATTCTTCCAAGGATGTAAATGCCTAGATCATGCAGATGTAACATTGTATTAATGTCTTCGGAGACCGAAAAGACCTGTGTTCAGTAATTCATACTTCTTCCTTCTTCCTCGTTCGTCCTGAAAAGGACGTTGGTTGCGTTGTGTCTGTTTACGCCGGAGCTGTGATATCTGCACCTTTCAGTCGACACATCCGACTTCAGCACGGCAGTTTTTGGGACCGGGTTTGCCTTCCCTCTGCGATCCCTACTCTCTCAGCCAGACTGCAGTGATGCAGACTGTTTCCAGGACCACCACGTGGAGGCGGAGTAGGGTCTTAGTCAGCTCTGGTTCGGTTACTCTGATGCAAGCAGTCAAGCTATGGGTCGCTGACTCCATTCTCTATTGCTGCATCTTTGGGTCCCAGTAATTCATACAGGAACAAAGACTGAACGTATGCAACTGTGACGGAATGGACGACCTCTTCACGATCTCGGTTTCACTCCGACAGGATCAGGGACATATTTTGTACTGATTTTTATTTGTGTACTTTTAAAAGTACCATTTTCTTCTCATTATCAGCTAAGGAGCAAGTAGTTTGTATGTTCAAACATTTGTGACACTCCTTGCAGATAATGGTCCCAGCCTGCGAGAAGCAACTAGATAAGATGATCGCCGGCGTGTTTGGATTAAACCGCTGATAAGCGACTCGTTTGTTAACAAGCTGAGCAAACACGGAGTTTTTGCGTACTCATATGACAGATAACGAGATTACTGTCTGTGTGACACATGTGGGCAGACAAGTGTGACATAATCGCTTCCAGGCCGACTTGTTTTGACAACATTACTTTCTAATAAAGTAATCAGTATTACAGCTTACCCATGTTGTCATGTGTGTCTATTGATCTGCCTGTGAGAGTGTATATGGTAATACGTGACCTTTGCAGGCACGCACCTTATTTCACGTGGGACAATTTTTGAAAAAATCACACCCTATCTGCATGATTTGAAATGATTGGATCTTTATGATTAGATTCATAACAACAATGCGTGGGAAGATATGAATATAGTCTGACCATTTCGCAGTTTTATGTGACTGTGAATTTCACGCTCGCCAAGACAACATCAGACCTCGCTAGAGTGAAGATTAGATTCATAATTCCTTTTTTTAACCGGACCTTATATTGGAGAACCAAATAAGACTTACAAAGCACAGGAAATCTGTACATTTTAATTAGGAACACCGGGACTAGGAAATTGAAGAAAGAGACGGAGTCAGAGGGAATTGAAGTTAAAATTAACGACACTCCAGACGCGCGTAAGAGACCGACTCGTCTCTTTTATTCATCTGAACAACAAGTCTGTAACCAAGATTGGCGTAAGTAGTGCATTTTACGTTTCATATTTTATTACTAACATGTGAACTAACACATATATGTATATATTATCATGTGGAGTTTAATGTGTCAAACCCGCTATTGGATGTCAAAGTCGTTTGAGGCTGGCAATCTCAGCATATAGAATGATGATTCGTGAACCACCACTGCACGGGCAGGTGATTGCTTTATTGATAGTTTGGTAAAGAGAACTAAAAGCATAAAGTAGTTCCAGGTTCCCTATGGAGCACGGAGGGAAAGATGAAAGAAATGATGTACATTCTAAGTATAATACTTAAATTTTCAAAGCAGTGTAAATGTCCCTATAAACATAGTCACTTTAAAATTAATGTAAGTTTTCAAGCTTTAAACCAGTGTAAATGTCTATGAGAAAATATTCATTTTAAAGTAATGGGAGTTTCAAACTTTTCAATCAGTGAGAAACATAAATGAAAACACATTCAATTTATATTGTGAACACTTTTCAATCAGTGGAGATGTATATGCAAACAGACTCTATCTGTATTATTAACCTTTTCATTTAAATATTGAAAGCTATTCTATTTAAACGAGAGTGAGCAGAGTGAAAAGAACCAACCTATAAGAAGGAGCAGAACCGTCTTTGGCAGCTAAGTTCAAATATATGCTGCCACTTGAACTTCTTGTAATATCTCACATTCCCTAAAGATTATGAGGATAACTTTTCTTGATCCATAACTACTCAAATTATTTCCAACTGTTAAAGCCTAAAGTGATTATTAAATTTTGTTATTTGTAATGTTACAAATTTAAACTTCGATTTAATCATTTTAAAGTTACTGCATGTTTGTCTCAGTCAAATTACTACACACACTCTAAACAAAGCTATACTAGAATAATAGAATTCCACTGAGTAAATCAGGGGCGGAGGGCTTAAACGAGCTGAAAGTAATAAGTGCGTGTCAATAATCAATTGGGCAACATTATTTACACTGAATGTGATTTTTTTTTTGGTTCTATTTATCAGTCTTCTACATTTAATGTGGACCATTGCTAGGCGATATCTATTATTGCATTGGTGCGCAGCGATGAGACATCTGACAAAATAGCTTCGACATTACTCGTAGCAGGATCTTTGGATACGGATAAGGAAAAGATACTAAGGACAATTAATGATCACCAATTAGAGAACGACACTTCAACCGATGAATCAGGAAGACTAAGATTGCTGGAATGTGGCATAAAACGTTAGACTAGCATGGATGGGTGTATGCGATGAAGCATCCGTCGTGTGTTCAATCAGCGCAAAGAGGAACGATTAGCATTCATACCCTTCATTATTTGCCGAGGGAGACCGAACACATATGTGTTTGCCCTGAGTGCAATGATGTAGATTCTGATCAACTTATATATACGTTTAGGAAAAAAAAACTCTGGGCAGCTATTTGCTACCTGTTGTTTTGCATCTGGGTCACGAGAGTTTTTTGGCGTACGGGCCTTTCCCGTTAGTATGGTTTGTGGCGTCCTATTGCATCGATCAGCGACTGGCATCTCCTGGGCATGGATGCGATCAGACGTCTGATGTGGGCCTGTGGGATGGCTGCCCACTCTTCCTGGAGTACCTGGAACAGATCACGACGATTGGCTGGAGCAACGTCTCGGCGACAAACACGTCTATGCAGCTCATCCCACAGGTGCTCAATCGGACTCATGTCTGGAGACAGGGATGGCCAGGGAAGGGTGAGAATGTTGTTGGCAGTCAGGAACTGCGTGGTCAACCGTGCACAATGGGGTCTGGCGTTGTCCTGTTGAAACACAGACCTTTGAGCAGCCAAAAGTGGAAGGACATGGGGTCGAAGAATTTCATTGACGTATCGTTGCGCATTCAAGCCTCCTTCAATGTGCACCAATTGACTCCTTCCGTTGTAACTGATCATTTCCCACACCATTGCACCTCCACCACCGTGCGGCGGAGCTTCATCAACGCAATTTTGGGCAAAACGTTCATTTCGCCTACGGTAGACCCTACGCCGTCTATCACGACGCTGCAACAAAAAGAAAGATTCGTCACTAAACCAGATACGTTTCCATTGATTGTCTGCTGCCCAGGGACGATGCTGGTTGGCCCAAATAAGTCGATTTTGGCGATGGCGGCGCGTAAGGACAGGACCTCGGTGAGGTCGTTGTGCCCAAAGTCCAGCGTCATGCAGTCTATTCCGGACAGTTTGATCAGACACATGACGTCCTGCAGGCAATGACTGGGCAGTTGAGGAAGCTGTTGTAAACCTGTCTCTGAGGTGACGAAGCCGAATAAAGCGATCCTCCGCTGCTGTTGTCACTCTGGGTCGTCCACTGCGATGCCGGTCTTCAACTGAGCCAGTGGATTGGAACCGGTGCCAAAGTCGACTGATGGTACTCTGATGCACGTTTAGATGCCTGGCAACCTGACTTTGACTTTCGCCTGCATGCAGTCGGCCAATAGCAATGTTCCTTAAATTTATCGATAGAGACGCCATAAATGTATGCTTGAAAATGAACTGAATTTTTTGTTGTTGTTGTTGTTGTTGTTGTTTTCGTCTACTATGTTGCTGTAATACCCTGTTCAACCTGAAAGTTGGTTATAATTGGGGTATATTGTGTGTTAGGTTCTTCGGTGCTAGTCGTCTGTTAGTCCTGAAAAGGACTAGTCCTGAAAAGGACCACTAGCTGGTTGTCTGGTTTCCTCTTCGTTGCTTGTCGGTCGTGGTGTGCTCATTTTCTGCCTTCCTATCTGTCTTGTGTCGTTTTGTTAGTTTTTGCTTTCCTCGTTTCTGTTTCTCTTGTCTTCCTGCTTTCCTGTATCTGTAATAGTGTTTTTTCTATTATTGCTGGTAGAAGTTTTTCAAGTGTTTCTTCGATGACTTCTTCGTCTGATTGCTCGTTTGTTTTGGTCGCTATTGTGTTTGCTGTCATTTCCTCGATGGCTCTTCGCTCAGTTTCAATTCTCTTGAGAATTTTTTGAGTTTTCTTCCGTCAGTTCTGTCAGCCTCTTTACATCTGCTTCTATCTGCTGTTGAAGGCTTTGCATGTCTTTCATCATTTTTTGACGTTTTGTAGTTCTATTACATCTTCACCGTTGTCGGTTTGTCGTCTTCGGGAGCCTGCTTGTTTCTGTTTACGACCTGTAGTTTCATTTTCATACCTTTGACTTCAGCGGTTAATTTGTGTAACTGTCTTCTGTCGATCATGCTTTGTTTTTCTGCACCATCCGCAGCCACTCTGTATTTTTGCCTCCATGAAAGGAATGTTTTTGGACACTGCCTATTTCAAGATGTTCTTTGTTTCCTTGAACATCGGGCATCCTCGGTAGCTTGCACCGTGGTTTCCGAGGCAGTTTGCACAGGTTCTGTTTGGATTTATGGCCTTGTAATTGTTATCCTCCTTCGCTTTGGTACAGTCGCGATATGGGTGGTTACCCGCACAATATCGGCAAACAGCATTCTCTCCTGCACGTTTTTCTTGGTGTGTGAATATTTTGGCAGTTAGAGCACTGCATCACCGGAGGGATATATGCCTCTGTCTTTTTGTTGATGTGGTTTCGAGCGTCAGTCTCTCGGGTCTTGTCGATCCTTCAATCGTCACTATCATCAGGTTGGTGTCTTTCTTGTCCCATGTTTTTAGCCTTTCTACCCGTGTGATTTTGACGTCTGCGTTTTCAGTTTGAAGGCGTGTCTGTGGACCTCGGCTTCGGAACATCTGGTATCCACCCCTCTGATGACGAACTTCTTTGTTGTCTTGTACTTTTCCACCACCACTTTTATTTGGTGGGGCAACTGGATTTCCTTTGGACCGGATTCCAGTTCGATCATCAGCGAGGTTGTTTTGTCTGTGTTGTTGAGAGAAAGCACTACTCCCTTTTCGTGCCTCCCTACTTTGGAGTGACAAAATGGTTACGCGAATTATGTAGAACACATCAAACAGTCATTATCACAGCAACATTCAATACAGCAATAGACGGTAGACAGCATTACAATGATGAGTCAGATGCATGTTATATTTCATAGTGCTGTAAATGTAGTCAGGTGAAAAACTCCATCCTTTTCTATAACAGCCAGGAGATAACCAGATATATGAGATCAGTTCACTCTCCTTAGTCTGACTTCAGCAAGACAGACACGTCTGCCGAAGTATAAATAATGTCCTCAAAAATATCCTCTAGATAACAAAGGTTTTTCAAACCTAGTTCAGGTAACCAAGTAGCAAGTAATAGTCCTTGGGACCTGCATCAACTGATGCAGCACAATACAGCGACATGTGAGCTAGGAAAACACAGGCTATGAATCGAAATCGCTCACGACCCAAAATCGATAGAGTTAATGAAAAAAAGTCAATTTACCTTGCTTCCAAGAAATACAGAAATATCACGCCTCCCGGCATGTGGGAAACACTAGAGGTATTATCTCGAATAAACGAAATATCCATTAAGAGGACTACACATCCCTGACAGAACAAAAAATAGCGGAGATCCCCTCTTCAACGAGGCATCTCTTTCGCCATTCCAAATCGCTCACTCCACTAGTGGTGGGCAGAAACCGATCGACCAAGAAGCCAGACAAGTCATGCGCAGTCCAGCGCAAAATGACCACAGCTCAAACTTAACTGCATTCGATACCAACGCGAGAAGACAAATGCTTACCGAGAAAAGTGACTATAAATTTCAAGCAGTTGTTGCCCTTGCGTTATAAAATAGATATTGAAATAAAACGATGTTGCGAGAATTTATCACGCAACATATCACCACCTCCTCCCGATAAAAAAAAAATGTGGAACATATTTTTTTTTTCATTATCAAAGAGCATGCGATAAGCGGCTCAAAACGCACGAATTATGCGCTGATAATTAACTAAATTGCCAAACAATAGGCTAATTATAGAGTGTCTGGTGAGGATATACCTCAACAGAAAAATAAATATGTCTCAAAAAATATTCACATCGGGGAGGTGTCACCAACACACATCACGTTAGCATGTAAACACAATATACGTATGCAAGTTACTATAATCATCATTAAACAGAATACTCTAATATTGTCTTTAAAAATGGATGTACAAATCTGATAGGAAAATTTAAATAGTACATTCTTTGACATGTAATGACATAAGTACATAGTAAAGTTAAACTACATGACGATCCAGGACATATGCTCTGGTATTCCGAGGGTAAGTACACAATCTAGAACTCGTAAGGTAAGTCATCAGCTCAACAATGACATTCTGAGAAAGTACAAGCAATATAATGCTAATTAATAACTAATATGCTTCATAAGGTACAATACATTATTAATAATTGTGGCTGTTTAGTAAACTAACGGCCCTTATATTAACTACTCAGTCCTCCTCTATCATCTTAAAAAACGAACAGAAGAAGATGACAACAAAGCACGATAGTGTGTACATATAAAGTAAGTACAGATGTGCTAATCTATTGTAGAAATATAGGTGTGTTATGACTCTGTAATATATGGAAATATAAGACAGAAGTATTAGTTGGAGTCATGTGGGCATCTAGACAAAATGTCAGCCATCACATTATCCGCACCACGGATAGCTCGTACCGTGAAGTGAAAAGGTTGAAGAGCTATAGCATATCGAGTGGATCTCGAACTCTTCAAATTCTTAGTCTGAATAGCTGTAAGAGCTTTCTGATCAGTCTCTAGAATGAAATGTGCGCCCAGGAGGAATCTTTGTAGTTTTAGAATTGACCAAACCATCGCTAACAACTCACGGTCTAAAACCGAGTAGTTCCTCTCTGCCGCATTTAGTTTTCTAGAAATGTACATAACAGGATGCAGAGTATTTGCATATTCTTGCATCAGTGCTGCTCCAATCCCAGTGGATGAAGCATCACTCCGAAGAACAAAAGTCCTATCAAGAGTAGGTAATCTTAAGATGGGAGGAGAAGAAAATATATTCTTGATTTGGTCTAGTGAAGATTGGCATTCTTCAGACCAACGGACCAGATTAGGCGAACCTTTCTTCAACAATGTTGATAGAGGTGCCATGATCGAAGATAAATTTGGAATAAATCTCCCATAAAATTGAATTAAACCTAAGAGACTCCTAACTTGTTTCTTCGTTTTAGGAACAGAGATGTTCAGTATTTTGGAAGTACTGTGGTCTTCTGTCTTCAAGAGACCATGACCAACACGATGACCCAGGAAAGAGATTTCACCAAAACCAACAAAAGCTTTAGAAGGTTTTGCTGTCAAATTATTCTTACGTAGAGTGGACAGTAAGTCATATAACCCTAAATAGTGATCTTCCCAGGTATCACTGAAGAGACAGATGTCATCTAAGTATGCGATGACATCCGAACGATGTGACAGAATTTGACGCATCATGCGAACGAAAGTTGCAGGGGCGTTCATGAGACCAAAAGGCATAACATTCTATTGAAATAGACCCCTAGGTGTAGAAAAAGCAGTAAGAGGTTTGGCATGCTCTGCTAAAGGCACTTGCCAATAACCTTTAGACAAGTCAAGTTTAGTGAAGAATCTAGAATTAGAAAGTCTAATCAGTAGATCTTCTAACAAAGGCATCGGTTCAGCGTCGAACTTTGTGACCTGATTCAATTTGCGATAATCAACGCAAATTCGTATGTTCTTATCCTTCTTCCGGACAATAACCATGGAAGAAGAATATGGTGAAGTCGATGGTTCAATTATATTTAATTGAATCATTTCATCCAATTCCTTTTCCACTTGCGACTGAAAGTGTATAGGAATAGGATACGGCCTAACCCTAATTGGATTATTGTCGGTAAGAATTATGTCATGTTCTATGACATCTGTGTGTCCAGGATGTCAGTGAGAACATCCTGAAATGTTTGTAACATCGACGAGACTTGTCGATGTTCGTCACCAGAAAGATTAGGAGAAACAGAAACGTTTTTTCCAAGATTCCGTGGAATGTAATGGAACCACTGGAAGGGGAAGGTTGACATCAGAGAAGGTAGCTTCCTCATCCTGAATGACAGACAGGGATGAATAATGACCGTGAGGTGCAGGAGCATCATCCGTTGCCTGGAAAATAGGCAGCAAATAGTCCGGACGTTCGTGAAATTCCGAAAGCATGTTTATGTGGAAAGTTTTATGCTTTCCATCAATATCGACCACATAGTCAACATCGGAAATCCGAGATACTATTGCATACGGACCTTTCCATGCAATAAGAAGTCTATTTTCCCTACTGGGGAGTAGGACGAATGCTTTGTCACCTGGACAAAGTTGTCGTAGACATCTATTCTTGTTAGCAAACTGTCTTGCCTTCTCTTTAGCAATTTCTGATGAAGCAGTTGCTAGCTTACATGCCTCAATGATCTTTTGTCTAAGAGCAATGACATACTCATATGAGGATTGAGTTTCATCGCTTATATCATCGGCAGTGATGAGATCGTGTAATAAAGACATAGGGCCGCGTGGACGCGCGCCAAAGACAAGTTCGAAGGGAGAAAATCCTGTGTGTTCATTAGGGACTTCTCTATAGGCAAAGAGAGCCGCGGGTAAAACCCTGTCCCAATCTTGAGGATGATCTTCAGTTATCTTACCAAGCAAAGTCTTGAGCGTTCTATTCAGACGCTCAACTAACCCATTAGACATAGGATGGTAGATACTACTGAGAGATCGTTCAATATGTAAGGTAGACATTACCTGTGACATAGTGTCAGATATGAGTTGAGTGCCATGGTCTGACAATATTTCTCTGGGGAACCCCAAGCGAGAAAATATCAACCAAAGAGCATCTGCGATATCTGTAGTAGATATGCTCTTAAGAGGAATAGCCTCTGGCCAACGTGTGCACATATCGACACATGTAAGGATAAAAATGAGCATGTTGCAATATTTGGACTCTCATGCTCTTGGGAACAAGAATTTGCGAATGTGCCGACGTAGCCGAATCTTGTACCATACGTACAAGTACGCCGTTTCTCATTGCAATCCAAGATTTTCTATTTGTATCCTGATTCGGATCACCTTTCTTCGCAAGAACGAAGAATTTTTTTAAAGAAGAATCTTCTTCTTGCAATTTTATGAAAGAGTCACGAGTGATCACTAAGTGACTATCTTGGCTATCAACTTCATTATCACTATTCAGTGAAGTTTCGGGTGTTTGTAGAGCTTGTGCTCTTGTAACTACTGCATTTGTAGCTTGCATGTTATTATCTTCCCAAGCAGCAATCTGCTGTGGGGTACACTCCCTAACTCCGTGAATACGACCAATAATAAGGTCCGCAATAGGATTAGGTAAGAGACAAGCATGCACATCTCCAGTAAAGAAAGGAGTGGCAATGCGAATTACAGCAGTAGGATATTTTTCTAGAGTGCCGCCAAATGTGTCACATTTAATAACCCTTCCTGTAGCACAAGATGGATCTACAAGCGATTGTCTAACACCAATAGTGGTGCATCCGGAATCGAAAAGTAGTGAGACCGGAGTATCATTAACAAGACCCTTATGTAGGATTAAAGAACCCCTCCCGTCATGCGCAACAGCAGCAGGAAGAGCGGGAAGTGGGTGACCACAACTCAAAGTAGTTATGGTACCCGGTTCGAATAAAGTACTGCATTGGGGGCATTTGTTTGCTCTCTCAAAGTCAAAAGCAGAACCAGTGACAGCGTCAAAGTTTTTACTATCAACAACATGATTACAGGCTCCCTCAGTTTCCTGTTGTACAGCATTAGCCTGCTGATATCTCTTTTTTTTTTGTGTTGAGATCTACCCCGACTATTATTACCTCTGAAGTTATCAAAGTTATTATTATCTCTGCAGTTATTATTGTCTCTATTGTAATTGTTATCCTGGTTCGAATTCCAGTTTCCACGATTACTATCATGTTCACATTGATGCGAACATCTATTTGTTTGGTTTTGAGGTCTTCGGCAGGAATAACCTCTATTACCATATCCTCTTTTGAAATGCCTATAATTATTAGGGTGATAGTAACGAGTACTATCAGGTTGTCTCCAATTCTTCGAAGAAGAATCACCATGAAATTGATTTCCATGATTTTGACAGAAATTACCGCTACTCTTTCTATCAAAATTTTGTTGGAATCTACGAGCAAAGTTTTGGCCATACGGAGCTGCCGAAGCAACTGGTAAACCTTCTTTCACCTTAGAGTTACCCATGGTTATGTGTGGGTGCGCAGTTACGTATTGGCAACATAAATCTTCCATTTCTTTTATTGTTTTAGGTTTACGTTCATGAAGGAAAGCAAGGAAAGACTCATTGACAGACGACATGACTTTGTCTCTAAGTATTAAGTCCATAAGTCCTTCATAAGTTTTTTCCGTCTTAGATAGTTCAACCCATCGTGAGAAAGTAATGCGTATTCTTGCAATAAACTCGGAGAATTCAACTCCATTTTCAGGTAACATGTTTTTAAATTGTAGACGATAGCCGTCTTCGTTAAGCTGATATTTCTTTAACAAAGCGGCCCTGACAACCTCATAATTGTTCTTGTCAGGTTCATCCACCATATTTAATATACTTAGAGCTTTACCTGTCAGTATCCCTGATAACTGATAAACATATTTTGCTTTGTCTATGTTATGAGCTGTACATGCTTGTTCAAATCTGTCCAGATAGAACATTATGTCATCACTGGAAGGACTAAATGTTGGTAACTTAATCTTAAAAGTATCATTATTAGCCTTACCAGAAGATGAACCCTTGTTTGAATCATTACCATTACTCATGCTTGTCAATTTCAATTTTTCCAACTCTAAAGCTAAGACCTTTTCTTCATGTTCCATTTTTGCTTTCTCTTTCCTCTCATCAGACTCTCTCTGTAATCTTCTTTCCTCAGCCTGAGCCTCTTTTTGAAGTCTTTCATTTTCAGCTTCTTTTTCAAGTCTTTTATTTTCAGCCTCTTTTTGAAGTCTTTCAGCTTCTAGCTGTAGCTGGAGTTTTCTTTCCTCAGCTTCTGATTCCCTTTTTTGTTTTTCCATTTCCATTTGGAATCTTTTTTCATCCACCTGCATCTGCAGTTTCTTTTGTTCAGCTTCCATATGCAGTTTCTTTTGTTCAGCTTCCATTGCTTTATCATATCGAGCAGTTGCAAATTCTTCTAACTTATCACCAGTCTTCCCAAGCAATTTACCCTGCTCAATAAAGTGCTCAAATGTAGACATGTTGTCTAACATATGAGTCCAAAACCTGAAATAATTAACTAATTTATTTCAAACCTAAGTGTAACAAGTCTTAATTAAGCACTTGTATATTCACATCACCTTATATTATCCCAGTCTCTGTGGGAAACAAGTCTCCAATCAAAGAACTTGTATATGAAATATCAGCACTCAATTCTTGATCATAAGTGCACTTCTCATTCAATAGTGCACGACACTATTCATCATTCATTTATCATCAGTATAGTAGTAACAGTGCATTAGCATAGCCCATTAACTAATTACTATAACTGTAAACAATGACTATGTAAACACATGCAGAATGTAAACATTGAAAATGTAAACAATACAAACAATGTAAACAATAACAATGTAAACAATAACAAAGATCAGCAACAATACAAAAACGTTCGCAGAAATCAACTAAAAATAAAGCAGAAATTAATGAAATATCACAAAAAAATGTGACGATATCTGCGATAGAATTAAACAAAATACATGACACCACAGTGTATAAACAAAAATGTTGTATGAAACTAAATTATAGACAAGAGTAGGCTAACAAATACAAACAAATCAAAACTAAACTAAAGAATGCGAAATAATAACGAAAACAATATTAAAACATGTCATCACAGCTAACATAAATAGCAACAGAAGTCGCTTAGCAAATTCCAGTATTGGAAATTTGCAAACCTTACAGAAAACGCTCACAATAGACGACCTCTATGACGTGGCATAATCTAACGGAGACACCACCCAACCGAGAACCCGCTGAAATATAAACATATAAATATACAAATAACATGTAAACATAAAACATATAGAATGAGATGATACACAGAAGACTCAGCAGAAGTATAAGGGCACAGTTTACATACAAACAGGCCACTTAACTTATAGGCTTCCAATCGTAGAACAGCAGAAAAACGGATGTCAATCAACGTCCTAAAGAGCGAAGCTCCAACGATGATGGCACATCTGAACTGCTTCCACTGCTAACACGATGGTACAAGAGCTTCTGAAATACTGTGTGTTGAGTTGTTTCGGCACTTGACCTTCTAATCCAAAAGTAAGTTGATGGAAATCGGTACTTGGCCTTCTTCAGAAAACAACCCGTTTCAACCGGCACTTGACCTTCACAAAAACGACAGCTCTGGAACCTTGACAGCAGCAACTTGCTTGACTTGCGTAAAAGATAACAGCAGTCCGAGTTATCCGGCAACATGTAACAACGCCGGGTACTGTCAAATTCTTGTTTCCGTCAAAAAATTGAAATTTGACTTTTACCGGGCAACGCCGAGTACTTTGAAAATTTTGAAGATGTTGACTGTATTGAAGAATGTTAATTTCTTGAAGGATGCTGATGAATTCTTGTTGAAAATGAAGTGGGTAAGGGACCCCGTGTTTGCTAGTACCAGAATCAAACCAGCTTATGGCCACCAAATGATGCGTGATGCCATATGATGATGGATGGTATCCGCATGTCTGGTTTTGTGTAGTGTGCAGATGTGTTCAGTCAAACAATGTTCATACAAAAATAACAGGGCAATCCACATAGGACGTCAGTAAACTCACGACGTATAAAGTCAATGATTCTTGAAACAGCCGTTGACGTTTTTCTTCATTATTTATTGTGGACGCCACAGTGACAAAATGGTTACGCGAATATGTAGACACATCAAACAGTCATTATCACAGCAACATTCAATACAGCAATAGACGGTAGACAGCATTACAATGATGAGTCAGATGCATGTTATATTTCATAGTGCTGTAAATGTAGTCAGGTGAAAAACTCCATCCTTTTCTATAACAGCCAGGAGATAACCAGATATATGAGATCAGTTCACTCTCCTTAGTCTGACTTCAGCAAGACAGACACGTCTGCCGAAGTATAAATAATGTCCTCAAAAATATCCTCTAGATAACAAAGGTTTTTCAAACCTAGTTCAGGTAACCAAGTAGCAAGTAATAGTCCTTGGGACCTGCATCAACCGATGCAGCACAATACAGCGACATGTGAGCTAGGAAAACACAGGCTATGAATCGAAATCGCTCACGACCCAAAATCGATAGAGTTAATGAAAAAAAGTCAATTTACCTTGCTTCCAAGAAATACAGAAATATCACGCCTCCCGGCATGTGGGAAACACTAGAGGTATTATCTCGAATAAACGAAATATCCATTAAGAGGACTACACATCCCTGACAGAACAAAAAATAGCGGAGATCCCCTCTTCAACGAGGCATCTCTTTCGCCATTCCAAATCGCTCACTCCACTAGTGGTGGGCGGAAACCGATCGACCAAGAAACCAGACAAGTCATGCGCAGTCCAGCGCAAAATGACCACAGCTCAAACTTAACTGCATTCGATACCAACGCGAGAAGACAAATGCTTACCGAGAAAAGTGACTATAAATTTCAAGCAGTTGTTGCCCTTGCGTTATAAAATAGATATTGAAATAAAACGATGTTGCGAGAATTTATCACGCAACAGATACCTCTCCGTCCAGTTATCACCTCGAGGATGTTGATCACTTTGTTGTCGGGTAGGGCCCTGAGTGAGGCCTCACTTCCTGACGTTTGGGTGATCTTAACAATCCTCTCCTGTATCGTTTCTGAGTTGCTTGTATTTTTAGTGTTTGGTCTTTGTTTCCTTCTACAGGCTTGGTTCGAATCTTGTTCTTGGTTATTCGGTGTGATATCTTGTGTCTGAGCCCTTGAGTTGTCAGCTGTTGTTTCCTCAGGATCAGGAATGGTAGCCTGCTTCTCAGTGGTTTCGATGTCCAGCACGTCTGGGGCTATTTCTACTGTTGCTTCTTGAAGAGCGAGCCTAAGGGACTCGTCTCCGTCTTCAAGTCTTCGAAGTGCATCTAAAATGGTCTCTGCGACATCTTCCTCTTGTACCTGTCTGTGTTGAGGATCTGCCTCTATCACTTCCTTCATAGTGCTTGCAGGTGGGTCAGGTGTCATCTCGGCATCGTGCGGCTTCTCTGTCATAGACCGGGTTTCTGCTGACGAGTCTGGTACGTGTGGTGGGTGCAGCCTGGAAAGAAGCGCTTGTTTTCTTTTCTCCAGCTGTCGTAACGCTCTCCATATTTCTTTATGTTCTGGGTCTTCTTTATCTAGGCAAGGGGTCGGGCCACTCAGACTCTCAGTCGGGTCGACGCATGTCACAGCTAACTCCGTCGTGTCCGGAGTTATAGAAAGGCCGGTCCCGGCACGAGTACTTGGGGCAGTCTTGCTCTCTGGCTGTCTGTCATTGTTGATTGTGATATTGTGATTACCCTTGCTGTTCTGCGCTGGTGGGCTGGTGTAGACCTTTCTCTTTTTAGCGTGTGGCTTATGTCTGGGCATTTTGACAATAAAGCGATCTTTTCTCGAGTAGTGGCGTCCTGAGAAGGACGTTGGTGTCTTGTGATAATGAATGAACGTGTATCGACGACGCTGAATTTGTTTTGTGTAGCGTTATCCTTTTATAGGGTTTCAGTTGCGTAGTCAGTGAATAGTGTTCGCTCCAAATTTTGTTGCTTTCACGTGCGCGCAACATGAGCTGTGGTCAAAAATTGCGTCATAAACACTATTGACCACTGCGTTGTAACGATTTCAAAAACGAACGCAATTCAGGTCAACACGTGCATTTGACACTGTAAAGAACATTTGAGGCTGGTTTATATATACCCTAACACACCAAATTTTACTTACAAACTCATAAAAACGCGCCCTCGGATAGCTATGCGTTTCTTTTTTTGAACAGTATAGTTGTGAAAAACGTAACACAAGTTTTTTTGGAAATTGTGAACTGTTAACCAGTGGACCAACACTGTTCCTCGCATAAGCATAGCGTTTCAATCTCCCGATGTTTTAACAACGTGAGGAGAAGGTAAGTAAAACTTAACATGAAAAAAAAAACCCAAAACACCCAAGCCAATAACATGAATAAAATGACCAAACAATGACACTTTTCATTTTTTGGGTAAATTGTGTAAAATGTAGTTATATTGATAGACCATGGTGATAATTTTGTTTGTTTGTTAGTATCCATCATTAATGAATAAAGTGCATTGATTTTTTTTATAACTTCTGTTATTGATTTTGTCACGGGACGCGAGTAAGTCTGCAATTAAATTCCTAAAACCTAATGGTAATATTTTGTCGGTAAATTTCTCACTGAATGAGTGTGTATTTCGACTTTCTATACTGATTGTCGGCACAGACATCGTTTTCATCAGTCGTGGAAAATTGACCAATTTTACAAGGAATGTTGACATAACAATAGCCATCGCTCGGCGTGAGTCTTGTAAACGTAATAACATTCACCTGTAGAAAGTCATAAATGTCGCCCAACAGGGAGACATTACATAAACAGTCAATCGCCGGACGTCGCGGGTGTGTTTACACAAAGCCAGTAATACCCAATTATTATTTTGGCTAGTAATAGAACATAATGTGCAGTCGGCGACAGAAGGCCAAGTAATTTTACAATGAGTATTGTGGTCAGTCGTTCAGACAAAGTAATATTGGATTAAAGGAGACTGAAAGTCTGAGCCAGGGACAACATGAAAGCAGTATGAATACGAAATTATAACGAGAAGAACAACACTGTACGTGCCCCAAAAGACGAACGCAGACAAGTTGTCTCGGATAAGCAAAATATGAGAGCGACCATAGCAAAATAATACAGGAAATTTTACACAGTTTGAGGACGGAATGTCTGACTTTAGGAAAACAAACGAAATTTCACATGACACAGGAAGCGAACCCGAAAAATCGCCCTAGGCGATCCAGACGATATATAACCCAACTATATTCATGGCTTGGCATTGGTAAGAGAAACCATTCCGCCAACCAAGACTTGGGGTTCTAGATTTCACGAGAAAGAATCAAGACATTGTGTCAGTGAAATTCGTATAGGGACACCAAGGTTAGTGTAATATATTTTGTACTTTATCATTATTATGTCTTAACTTCATTCAGATAATATATACATATTTTCCATAAATATAACACTGTAAATACCAGTCACGTTTATTATAATATTATATTTCACACTAATAAGTACAGGTTGCAATAAACGCCATGCAAAGAATTATTATATTTGTAAGATTGCACAGTTTCCAGTAACTATAACGAAGTAAATACAAGACACTTTTATGTGGCCTTTTACATTACCGGTTAACCGTGCAGTAAACACCGCACAGCCCTTTCTTATAGTGATAAGATTTCACATACAAGACACTACAGGCGTAGCATAGTTTACGGGATACTTACAAAGGGTTCATTATTTTATCCATCACAGTGGTAGAGACAGGGACCATTTGAGATACTCATCCTTAGTCTACTACGTGGTTGGCGTTAATCACAGGACAAGCTTTAGAGTAGGGCCGACCGAGATACTGCGACGACACGCATCTCACACGTAATTAACGGCAACAACCTACCAATACTCCACGGGGGTCAGAAAGGAATTTACCAGGCGGTGAAGGGTCTTTCTATCATCGACTACCCACCCAAAAAGAAAGCAGAAAATACCCAGAAGGATTGCTGCATTTCTAAATAGCTGTCCACGTGAAATTTAATGATCTGAAGTGGCAGTCGCCAACGGATGATTTTTACAACAAGTGCCTTTGAGAAATTTAATGATCTGAAGTGGCAGTCGCCAACGGATGATTTTTTACAACAAGTGCCTTTGAGAAACTATGATCAAAAGCTGCAAGAGCAGACGGGAGATTTTGTAACCCCAGTGCCTACCAAATTTATCGAGATCCTAAATTACATGCAGTAATGGACAGATTCTCCCTGTACAATTGATGCACCAACAAATACGAATATACAACATATTTCCATCATCGTCACCACATAAGCAAAATACCAAGACAACAAAAGGACATCTGCATAACAGACGAAGTCTCACCCGCCTAACATTGTGTTCAACCTCACCCATGAATAAGACACCTCGGACGCTCGGGACAATGTCAACACAGGCATTGTGAAAGACAAAAATACAAGCCGTGGACACCTGGCGAAATCGAGTGAACCGTCCAATGTTAGTGTAGGCAGACAAAGACTTGTCCATTGTGTTCAAACAACCAGAGTTTATTGACAGTTAGCAAGAGACCAAGAAACACAAGATATCCTTTTTGTTAGTATTTAGGAGTTACTTAAATTCATCATCATCACATAGGGTAGACTTTAGATTCATTTGTGTATTTTGCATTAACTAATATCTTTCTTCACAGGGACAGTTAAGGTTATTTCTAGTTGCATTTGTATCAGTGTAATTGAATGTTGTTATATTTCAGAACATTAATAAATGTTGTAGTTGTGTTTACCAACACACGTTATCACATATATAGAGAAGGAACGAAAGTGTGCGAAAGAGACATACTGTTCTTCTTCTCTTTCTCTTCTGTTCACTCAGTGTAATAGGGGAGTGGGGGCTCGTTAGTATATAGAGGGGGAGATAGAGTGGTAGGAGGTATATGTCACGAGATCCAGAATCACTGGGGCTATATGCTGGGAATTCATCCCAAAGTCTTATATTCACCTTCTCCACTCCTGCTGCTCATCTTCAACCGGGTGCCAGGCGAATCTGAGCCATTGACAAAGCCGGCACCTCACAGATAACTCTCTTTGGTTACCCTCACAGGGGTAACTTTGTGACAGATTTCTTTAAATTTCCAATTATAATTTTGTTGTGTGGTCAAAGAAATATTAATAATTTAAATTTGCCATGGAATACACACGAGCTGCACTCACATATTTATAAAACACCCGTGCAGCATAGGACAGATCTAGCGAGACGGTTACTTACTTCACAGCTTTCGTTCACAGCTACCATTTAGAACTGTGCAGTTAACTATCTGACTTGTTTTGAGACGTCCTTACCACTAGTTCATCAGTTCTCTTCTCCAGTTCTGGAAACTATACTTTCTAAATTTCTATCCACATCCATCTCGCCACACTTCACTGTTGTAGAGAAGTACAGACCAGCACACCTGTGAGAACCAACAACGGCTGAGGAAAACGCCGACCGACCCCACACTGGAAGCTAAGTAGCGTAACAACGCAACTAATGAACATTTCAAAATTGTTCATTAGTTCCACCACAATTTAAATCGTCCGATGATGATATATATCTTCGTTTCCTTTTCATAAACACATTTATTTATATTACATTGTTAACCCATAATTGATTCTTCGACTTTGATCCTTAGCAGCCGACTGTCAAAGCAGTCAGTGGCCACCACACCTGGTGGCGTCTTGTAAGGCAGCAACAAACTGCTTCCACTTTGTTCGGTCGGCGGTTATATATGCTACTACTCTGCACCTCTCATGGAGCCAACAGTGTTGGAGTACATGTTCCACTGTTTATTTGCCCTCCCACAATGCACACAAATCAGTCTGTCTGATTTGTAGTTTGCTTCTAATGTCTCTTTGATATTGGCTTAATTGTGCCACCGTTACGGATTTTTAAATAATTCGGACATTTCACTGTACGGGACCTCACATTTCTCATGATTTAACAAGACCAGAAAAAGAAAGCAAAGTAGGTATGGCCTAAATAATAGCTCACTTGGGAAAGGAACCGAGATTTGCTTTTTCTCTTGGGAAAAAAGCATGGAGGAGAGATATTGTGAATCATATTACTGAACGACTAACGACCTTTCAGTGGTTTCTGAAGCATTTCGTTCGTATCTGACAGCGTGGCCGTCTGGCATCCACTTATGAATATTGTCTATTGTTGTTATATCGATCTATGCATTGTACTTGAATTTATTCGATTTTGTTTGCTTGTGTTATTGAAACAGTGCATGGAAGATAGTGGGATATGTATGACATTTTAAAATCAGTTGTATGTTTCAATTTTTTGTAATGGGCAGTTATCATAATTAATCATCACTCTCATTATAAATATGGATATTTGTATGATCCAACAAGGCAGCAGTGGTTTGAAATTAGAGTGTTACCTTCTCTTAGATACGTTACCAACCAAGGATTACGAGACCTATCTGCCGGAAATTATTCATTATTCATAGCTAACCCCTATATCTAGAGGTTCTTCAACAATCCATAACCCAGTTGACGCGCCTGGTAGGAGGACAGGTTCCACCCTAAACTAACCTTCAGCGCCTCAAAGAACATAGGTGTTCAAACATTCATACCAAATCCGCCGTGCCTGTCCCATCCCCTCAAGGGCTCTATATGTCTTTTTTATCATTTTCACGTCTGTCTCCAGTTCTCTTCTACGTGTGTTTAGCGATATCCCTCTATCGCTCTTACTATGGGGGTTCCACAACAAAGACTGTCTTGTAATGCTATTTACAGGTTTTCTCAATGTGCGCCATGTCATTCGCCAGCGTCTTATTCTTACCTTTTGTTCCACTGGAACTTGTCATCAGTTCCACTTTGGGGATTTTGTCATAGCATTTCAATGTCCTCTACGCTCTGCAAACATACATAATCTTCTTGGGTGTGGGTTGTTGTTGTTCTTCATTTCTCTGAGTCAATCATACAACAGAACTGCGTTGACATTTCAGTTCAAGATTCACTTTCTTTGTGTTGGGCTTAAATTTTTTTTTTTATTTCCATATACAGTAGGGCCCCGTTTTTTTTTGGTATTCTGTTCATACGGCGGTTTTCAGTCAAATACATGTTCATTATGTTGGGCGCTTATTTTGCTCTTTCAGCGTTTTTCGTCATGACGGGCTCAGCAGCTGAGTCCGAGAATGTCTTTGGGTGCCATATTTTGTTGTTGTCGGTAATCCATTCTGTTTATAGCATTTGTGCGCTCAGCGTCTCTCTGTATTTTGACAATTTTCCAAATTTTCAACTTTTAAAATGTATTACATTATATTATATATATAATTGTTTTAAAATTAATGACAATGGTATCTAAAATTAGTAGTGATAAAAAGATTAGTCGTAAGTCTTTTACTTTGTATGATGTATATTCATTTTACTTTCGTATAGGTTTTTTACGCCTAGCTCTATTGCACATTTCATATATGATAGTATAAACATGTTACTAGGATTTTGTATGCTTTTACAAGTTAACAACAAAAAAAAAGACTATGGTTCACTTTTCGGCGGGGATCTCGAACATAACCTGCCGTATGAGCGGGGGCCCTACTGTATTTCCCAATGCAATAAAAGCTCACTCTACCATTTGTATTCTTATTTCGGTATCAGTGTCCGTGCCTACAGCCGTGTCCATATTGCTATAAAGATAATCTTAGGATTGTTCTGTCTTCAGTGACAACATACTCACAACGCTCTGTTGGTTCGTATGGCACTGAGTGGTCTGCATTCTCCGTTCATTAACACAGGTTAGCCTGAATGTTAATTTTTCTGCTTTCAGTTTGACAATTGCTTCTTTTTGTTTTGGTTTTTGTGGACCATGCACCTTTGTGTTTTGGTTTTTGTGGACCATGCACCTTTGTGTTTTGGTTTCTGTGGACCATGCACGTCTGTGTTTTGGTTTTTGTGGACGATGCACCTTTGTATTTTGGTTTTTGTGGACCATGCACCTTTTTGTTTTGGTTTTTGTGGACCATGCACCTTTGTGTTTTGGTTTTTGTGGACCATGCACCTTTGTGTTTTGGTTTTTGTGGACCTTGCACCTTTGTGTTTTGGTTTTTGTGGACAATGCACCTTTGTGTTTTGGTTTTTGTGGACCATGCACCTTTTTGTTTTGGTTTTTGTGGACCATGCACCTTTTTGTTTTGGTTTTTGTAGACCATGCACCTTTGTGTTTTGGTTTTTGTGGACCATACACCTTTGTGTTTTGGTTTTTGTGGACCATGCACCTTTGTGTTTTGGTTTTTGTAGACCATACACCTTTGTGTTTTGGTTTTTGTGGACCACACACCTTTCTGTTTTTGTTTTTGTTTACGATGCACCTTTGTATTTTGGTTTTTGTGGACCATGCACCTTTTTGTTTTGGTTTTTGTGGACCATGCACCTATGTGTTTTGGTTTTTGTGGACCTTGCACCTTTGTGTTTTGGTTTTTGTGGACCTTGCACCTTTGTGTTTTGGTTTTTGTGGACAATGCACCTTTGTGTTTTGGTTTTTGTGGACCATGCACCTTTTTGTTTTGGTTTTTGTGGATCATGCACCTTTTTGTTTTGGTTTTTGTGGACCATGCACCTTTGTGTTTTGGTTTTTGTGGACCATACACCTTTGTGTTTTGGTTTTTGTGGACCATGCACCTTTGTGTTTTGGTTTTTGTAGACCATACACCTTTGTGTTTTGGTTTTTGTGGACCACACACCTTTGTGTTTTGGTTTTTGTGGACCATGCACCTTTGTGTTTTGGTTTTTGTGGACAATGCATCTTTGTGTTTTAGTTTTTGTGGACCATACACCTTTGTGTTTTGGTTTTTGTGGACCATGCACCTTTGTGTTTTGGTTTTTGTGGACCATGCACCTTTAATTCATCCCCTTTAGCACTCCTTACGGAGCATGGAACCACATCTACTTATTGCAAGTAGCCTTCGTCACAGTTCATGCTTCAGCAAAGTGGTTTCTGTAACAATGTGTTCCACTGGTGCGTGTCTGGTTATTGTCGTTAGTTCCTCATTGGTGATCATGTCGTATCACTTCAACGTTCTACGTAATCACACATTTCACAAAGTCCTTTTTGGTTTTTGCCCCCAGCTGGTTTAATCCAACGAAATTCCTTTTATACTTAATTTTGGCTCTATGGCTGTAAATATATGTATATATATGTTAAAGATTGTCGATCATACATGCGCTCTTTTATCTATAAGTACTGAATCAACTATGAATTTGTAAAAATAATATATAGCAAATTTAATAATCAATTAGTCTTTAACAAATTTAAGTAAATATGGATGAAGATGATTTTAGGAGGTTTTAGAATTAGTTTTCACTGAGACTTAATTGGGGACTGATGGTTATAAGTGTTCTTTGCGTGCCTGTTGCAAAAAACTTAGCTTGCTGAGTACTGCACTGGGTCGTTGTCAGGCTTTTTGTGATGGGGACTCTTCTCTAGAAGAGTCTAGATAAACTTCACTCCTAATGTCAAGGTCAGTGTCTTCACAACGTCCACTGTAGGTAGTTGGTGTCGAACAAAGCTCTTGAATCACAAAGATAGTGGCGAAGATTCTTACTTCAGACTAGTCTGGTACGAAGAATCGTCTTATAGCTTCGAACCACGAACTTTAGGAAACGTAAAAGAGCAAATACCTCTGCTAAGTACATTTGTTGGCTGCAAATTAACGGGCGCATTGTCTCGCTGTCCACAAACCAATGTTAGCCTCCCTGAATAATTATTAACCCAGGAGATTTAGTAACAATAAAAAAGTAGTCCCTAAATCTTGATTCTGTCTGAACCATGTCTGTGTGTTATTCCCTGTATGTGGGTTTTCGTGCGAGTAATAATTTGTGTTGCTGTCATATATGATATACTGGGCGGGGCACCACTAGTCGCATCGCTACAGTATGATGGGTATGACCTATTGAATGTTGTCAAGAAGGTCTCTGGAACTTGGCTCATTAAGACAGAAAAGGTCCTTTTCGGGTTAAGGACAAGAAGAAGTGACGGTGAAAATTCTCTACTAGACATTGTTTTCTAATAAATTATGGAGTTTCTCGATAAAGAAAGAGCCCCCGCCTCCTAAATGAAGGATTTTACGTATATGTAAATACTTGACACAGACAGCACCAGTGATACATTAAATAACTAGGTAATGATCAGCGGGATTATATAGTTTAATGGTTAAATATATGCACATATAGGGTTAGTAAAAAGTAAAAAGTGATGATGATGAAAGACAATTTACACACAGATGAAATGTAAAAAATGTAGTTATTTAAATATGAGAGTGAACCTATGTAAATAGTGAAATGATGATGTGATATATTAAGTATTACCAGACTTATGACCACTCTACACTGTCTATGAGTCTTTCAAATTTCTTTCAGTGTATGATTATGCAATGGCACGAACTGACTGTCCCTTGTAAATGTATGTTATGTCGTGTGGGTTATCTCTAAGACGAAGACTTTTTATGAAAACCTTTGCACGTGTAGTAATAAGAACTTGGAAGATGTACTGTCCTTCCACGCTTGGAAATCTCTGTAACGTGGACAAACTGTTGACCTTTATACATACCAGATAGGAGGATCATTGGATTTCACAATAGTGCAGAATGCGTCTCACGCAGTTCAACATTGGTGTGTATGTGTGTGTATATTTTTTTTTACATCGGTTATGTTCCTCTCCTATTCCGTAAAGTATATTAACATGTAATGGTGTGCTTTATTAAATATGACAGCAGTGTCACATAACAAAACAATATATCGTAAAGGAGATTAGGTTCAACTACGGTATGATAAACGTCTCCATTATATTAATATGGGTGTTTTTACATCGAAACTTCCGTATCCTGTACCACCCTATAATTACTCTGGTGCATAATACTCTGGCTTCAAATTTTCTCAGCCCCAAAGACATCAATCCGCTCGCACACTTTGCACTTATATATCTTAAACTACCAATTATCAGTACTATAACAAATGTAAAATAGCCCAATTCGTTAATTTGACAAACTGATATGTAATATATATAATAACATAAATAAATACATACATACATAATTGCATAATATGGATGCGTGTCGTATTATTAAAAGTTCCGGAAAAGGTCTCCGTAACCAAAGTATACACCAGGGGATAGTCCAACAACACGAATAAGCATAACTGCAGTGAGCTGACAAACACCTCCTTCACAATTCATAAATATGCAGTTTATTATATTTGACACAAAGCTCCATGAAATCAGTTCTCGCTCAAAAGCAAATGCAGTAATAAGTAGTTGTCCTGTCCGTTCACTATCAAACGCTGGTCAACGGCAATCATACAAACTTTATTTATCACACTCCACTGGACATCTTCATGAATATATATATATATATATATATATATATATATATATATATATATATATATATATATATATATATATATATATATATATATATATATATATATACATATAAATATATATATATATATATATATATATATATATATATATATATATATATATATATATATATATACATATCCTGAATATAATAAACCAGGGACATCTCAACTAAGTATATTAATGTCCTGGTGATGGAATGGTTATAGTAAGCTCAGTAGCAGCAGTAAAACACACAGCTTTGTAATGCCGGCCCCACTATCTGAGAAAACCATAAACCAAACTATATAAAACAACCAAGAACTCACGACCGTAGGATTGGTATTGTAAATTCATGGTTCCCTTGCCAACCAACCCGCCTAACACACAAACATGGAAATACATAAATCATAGAAAAAAAATAACCCTGTCAAATGAGATTCTTCAAAACTCACGCTGTATGAATCAATACATTTACTTATCTGTCTTTCTGAAAAAAATCCTCCTAGGTCCACCTTCTGCCTCAGGGAAACAACGATTCAATACATATGCAGCGACCAGGGTTAGGATTCAAACTTGCAGCCGATCAGCACCGCCATCTTGAAAATTTCTTCACTTGAAAAATTAGTCCTCAGACTTGAAAAATACTGCAGCATACTGGAAACAATCGCAAATTATACGTTCATGATCCCGGCTTGAGGCCACCAAAAACTGATGCGTGTCGTATTATTAAAAGTTCCGGAGAAGGTCTCCGTGGCCAAAGTATACACTAGGGGATAGTCCAACAACACGAATCAGCATAACTGCAGTGAGCTGACAAACACCTCCTTCACAATTAACAAATATGCAGTTTATTATACTTGTCACAAAGCTCCATGAAATCAGTTCTCGCTCAAAAGCAGATGCAGTAATAAGTAGTTGTCCAGTCCGTTCACTATCAAACGCTGGTCAACGGCAATCATACAAACTTTATTTATCACAGTCCACTGGACATCTTCATGAATAGATATACATATCCTGAATATAATAAACCAGGGACACCTCAACTAAGTATATTGATGTTCTGGTGATGGAATGATGCAGGAAAAACACAGTATACTGCAGGAGCTCAATACACATACGTCCGCTCACTTTCAAACACAAGCTGCATCTCTTCTTGCAGACGATCACTTCTGCTTCAAAATGTTCACGTCTGCCTCTACACCATATCGACATGACGTCACTTCCTTTATTAATAAGTAAGTCTGTATAAAATTATCAGAAAAGGAGCCCTGTCGAGCCAACCATTATACCGACATAATCGTTATGAATTTTAATCATAACAGAATCTTTATTCTCCATAAAATACATTAATATGTACAGATATGATATAATAGATACAACGTAACGTAAAGGAGAATTATTAGAATTTACATAAAGTGTTGAAGACGTCTCAAGTAGTTCAATGTGGGTGTTTTTACATCTAATGTTTGTGTTACACATACATAACAATCTTTAAGCTTTCTAAAAGACATTGGCATACAATGATACGGTATAGATGTGATATAACCTGCCAAAAATGAGTATTATTGAAATTTACAAAATGTTTGTGGAATACCATTCAAGTAGAGCAATATGGTGTTTTTACATGGGGGTTTTATCAGAATTTTTGTTTGCCATAACAAGCTTTGACAGCTAGTGGAGTGAGATATTAAATATAGCATCAAATACAATAGACGATCCGTCAAGGCCTGAAATCCCATCCGCTGCAGACCCAAATAGAACAGTCCCAACTAAGATGGTTTGGCCATGTCTGCAGAATGGGAGAAGATCGGCTACCACGACAAGCATGGGAAACAAAGAGCCAGGGATCCAGACCTCCAGGACGACCCAGAGTCCGCTGGGAGGACAACATTAGACAATCTTTGAAGGACCTAGGACTAGAATGGAACCAGGCCAGGAAGAAGACAGCTGATAGAATGGTCTGGCGCTCTCTCTTCCAAACCTCTACACCTCACGGTAGAAGGGGAACGACTAAGTAAGTATCAAATACAATAGTCGTTTGGTATAGTAGACAGAGCACAATTGAGATTAGACTATGTGGAAAACATCTCCTGCAATTTAAAATGGGTGTTTTTTACATCGAAGTTTCCATATTCTGTAAGAACCTATAATTGCACTAATGTTGACATATTTACATAAAACTTTGGCTTCAAATTTCCGCAACCCTAGCAACATTAATCCACTCACACACTTTGCATGCACATGACCCAAACTACCAATTATCAGTACGATTACATGCGTACGATAGCCTAGTTCGTTAATTTCTGCAGTCAGTGGATAGTACTTATCAAATTTATGTTGGTAACATTTATCTAAACGGGCGTCATATGGTATTGCTGCCTCCACTATAAAAGCTGTTTTGTTCTGTCGATTGATTATTGTTAAATCAGGTTTTACGGCATGTGTTTTAAATGAAGTGTTACTGCTACCGAAAAGCGATGGTTTAACTATCATTTCTTTATTTATTGTTATGTCACTCTTATTACTGTAGGAGGATTTCAGTTTCTCATAAATAATGTCTACAGCTCTATTGTGCCTTTGTTGGTATAATGTTTGAAATTTGGTACATCCATTCAATAAATGTGACACTGTTTCGTATGGGTGGTTACATATTTTGCACATTTTCGTGTATGTCTGTGGGTAGTATAGATGTAAAAGACTTTCGCATTCATGCAACTGTAACCTCGATCTCACAGCAAATGAAAGTATATTATCACTTAATTTAACATTAGATAGAAAACTAGATGGCAATGAATGGTTTACACATTTCATTTCGCGCACTATTCTCCCTTGTGACGATTTACTTTTTAGTTCACTTAGAATTAGGTTAAGTTTATGTGATTTAAATCCAGAATAAAAAGCGTTTGTGACGGCTGTGTTTTTTTTAAATGAACTGTGGTTTATAATTCCAGATCGAAAAGCGTTGTGCTGAACCTGATCTTTGCTATGTTAGACTCACATTTATTGCTTCATCAGAAATGTTTGAAATTTGGTACATCCATTCAATAAATGTGACACTGTTTCGTATGGGTGGTTACATATTTTGCACACGTTAGTACTCAAATGTACAAATGTACAATGTAATGGCCACTGTCATCCACTTTCACACTCACTCCTTCACGCGCGCATTCTTTATTCAGTTCTACCCAAAATGATCTTGGCCAGTTCACCTTCGATCTTTTAACTAAATGGTTCGTTTCGTTTAGCTCGTAACTTGCAAAGTTATTCCTATCTTCGTCTACTTGGTCTATTTAACGCTTTTTCATATGTTTATCTAACGAGTTTATTGCTGCAGTTTTTACAAGACTATCATCAAGACACATACATACATACATTTCGAACAGTTATAACGATTGCCGTTAATATACGAGTATGTTAAGAGAAGATATTCTGACACCTGATAAATGATATTTATATAACATTAAAAACATAATTATGACGGACTTAAATATGTTATCATATACTGTATTGTGGGATAAAAGCAGGTAAACTTATCAAACCATTTTACTATCAGACGTTTTTACGCACATGGTCATTGCGACGAACCGTAAAAATAACATCTAGAATTGATAAATCAGGCTTACCTCCTCATGGGCGTCAGCTAAAAGTAGGAGCAGCAATTATGATTCTACGCAACTTAGACCAGCCTCGACAGTGCAACAGAACAAGACTTGTGGTTAATAAATCTAATGCCTCATGTCATTGAGGCTATTATTCTTACTGGCTGTGGCAAGGGAGAAAATGTTCTTATACCACGTATACCCCTCATACCATCTGACATGCTCTTTCGATTTATGAGAATACAATTTCCTGTTCTGCTGAGTTTTGCCTTACCAACTTGCAAGGCTCAGGGACAAATATTAACTGTTGCTGGCTTACAACTGGGGGAGTCTTGCTTTTTCCATGGGCAACTCTATGTAGGATGTTCAAGAGTTGAAAGCCCACAGGATGACTTTTTCTTTATGCCCCTACTGGAACAGTAACAATGTTATCATTCCAAATTTTGTAAATAAATCTTTCTGAGAATCACTGACTATGCACTGATAAAGAATACAGAGGTATTTTGCCAATAAGTAAGTGTGTGTTTTTTTTTTTGTTTTTTTTTAACCGATGGAAAACAATATGAACAACCGGGCAACGCCGGGTATCACTTATAGTTAGTATTATAAAGTATGTTTGTCCGGAGTGCAATGATGTATATTCTGTTCTACAACAATAATTATAAAGTGGCAATTTCCAAGCAGCTCGGAGCAACAAAACCACACTGTTACCTCCTACCATTCTGAAGTACACAACTTTCGCATTTCTGTCTGTTATATCTTTTTTTTTTTTCATTTTTTTAATCCTCCAGGGCAATTCAGGAGCCACTAACCTCATAAACACTCATGCCATCTGCCTTCCTGTCTATTTGCGAGGCGCTTATCAGCTTCCAGAGGCTGCGCTCGGCAACAATCGTGAGAAACGGCTGAAGGTTTACACAGAACCTTGGATACAAACCCCGTTTTTGTGAGTTTAGAAGCTACTATTTGTTGGTCATGAGTGAATTAGGTAAGAAATGGATTAGCATCCTATGGTGCCTGTTACGTGCAGTCTTTGATATCTTACAATATTATACATTGGTATACTTGTTATGTTCGCAAATATTTTGTAAACAAAATAGGTAATTTTTTAGTGCTTAAGGGAAAGTCATTATTGAGTTACTTCCCTTGAAAGTTGTGCCGTCTCTTCGATCGAACTCCGCGGATGAATCCATTTTACTGCGATTTATTCGTTGTTTAGGTAATAATAGATTGTTCTTGCTTCAGAATATCTATGGCCTGAATTTATGTGTATTGTTTGTCTGAGTAGGACGAGTCTGTCTTATATCTGTATATCTTTACATATCTAAGTCGAACTATATGTTCTGTTGTCTCTAGAGAGGTCAAATGCTATTCGGCGGATGTGTCGCTAGAGAGTGGTGTGATTTGGCTTCGTCCTGATGGGGACTGTGTTTTTCTATGTCGGCTTGTCGCCGAAAAAAGTGATCTCAGTATTGGTGGGGAAAGTGATAGTCGTCTAGACCTATCGTGTATGCTTTACCCCAGTGTTTATTCGTATTGCCAAGGAATGGCAGAATCAGATTTCTGATACCAAGGTAATCAAAGATACTCTTATGAACTCTCGTACGAAGCCACCATTTTCGATAGTTACGATTTGAATGTCTAAGAGAATATATTTGACTCGATGAAAACGACTTCGATTCCTAGCAGCACTATATCCTGTAGAATGCAGTCAATTGTTCATGATCAAATCTACAGAGCAATGAAATGTTTTATGAATGACTAACTTTAGGACAGATTCATTATCTGTATCCAAACGTGAGTGACAGCTCACGAGTGAAGCCATCTTGGAACCAAACATGTAGTGATTTTCAAGAAGAGAAAAGGGATGCCCGTATTATCGCTTGTTTAGTCCAGAGATCACTGCTACACATGAGAACCCTTTATTAGCGGTTCAATATTATTATATGGAAAAATATGTGCTGAACATTATGTTGGAGAATCGTCGCTAAACGAGATTAGGTTTAGAAGCCATCTGAAATATTGTTTATAAGCTGACGTGCTCAGTCAGTGAAGTCAGATGATATATATGTATGGGCGATACTGAGGGCTTGGCTACTGACAGTCCTTTACACTATTATTCTACATGAGTGCCCATGTAACATTGCAAGACCATTTATCCACTGTACCATGATGTATTATGCCAACCTGTGATTTGTCACTATCTGTGCTGTCGAGTGTGTACGTCCAATTAAACTTTAGTAAAGGTACACAGTCGTTGGTGTCGATGACTTCCAGCCATACATGAGTGTGAGAAAAGAACATTTGTCAACACCACGAACCCTTATTAACATTCGCACATTATACACTCAATCCATGTCTACACACCACTGCGTAGGTCAAGTTGACATTCCATACACTACAGTGGAGCAAACAACACCATAGAGATCTTATCAACTGATGATGATGATGTCTGCTTCCATCCACTTATGTCTATTTTTTGGTGGATATCATTAACTTGAATAAAAAGCAGAACCACTTTATCAACTGGTGGACCAGCTTTCTGGGTTTGACCTCGCAGAAGTTCAGAAGTCAACAGATTACCGATACCAGACCGTTTCCTGTGGCTGATACGACACACTTGCAGTATTGGTTTGCTCTTTGTCAACACTTCGTCACGTGACCTGTCAAGTGAATGCAGTATGTAGGTCAGCGTTGTTGACATTTTTTTTTACATTAGACATTACAGAGTTTCACAGAACAGTTGGATCAATTCTTGTCAATATTAACAGGAAGACAGTATTTGTGAACTAAGAAGTCCTATTTTTCATCGATGGATCTTCTTGTTTTCCATATATGAACTTTAATATTTAAGGCCAGAATGTTTAATTGAATAAAGTGGCAGTTTGTTTATTTTCATAAAAATAACTTGGCCATTACTGTAAAACTGAGCCTATTTTGCAACACATACTATCATACACATAATTTATATATATATTTATGTTTACATGTTATTTGTTTGTATAGTATGTTAGTTTCTATGTCAGCGGGTTGTGTTTAAGGTTGGGCGGCGTCCTCACAACAGAATATCCCACGTCATAGAGGGTCCGTTGTGGGCGTTTTCTATAGGTGCAATTTTCTTGATTGAAAATTTGCTGCGACAACTGTTGCTTTTGTGTTAGCTGTGAAGTCTGTAATTATTGTTATTTTTTGTAATATTTCTTTGTTCTTTAGTTTTGTTTTGATTTGTTTGTAATTTGTTGGTCTAACCTTTTCTATCTTTCAGTTCTATTCACAATTTGTATTCATATACTGTGACGTCATTGGTGTTGTTTGTTTGTTTTGTTTTTCGTACGCCCGCTAATACTCGAGGCGAAATCTCAGGTTATTATTAATGTCTAACCTGACATTGATTTTACGTGAGTATCCTTTTTTTTCTTGTACAGAGACAGGTGTCCCTCGCCATTCAGGTAGATACTCGCCGATTTCGGAGGTACCCATTAGAGCTGGGTCGGCTCAGGAGCCGCCAATCCCTGGTCGACGACACTCCTTCAAATGTCTTCGCCAGGTCTCGAGTTAATCCAGTCCAAATCCCGGTCGACGAAAAATCCTCAGATGCCGTCGCCCAGGTTTGATCCTGCATCACCCGGTCGCCAGAGCGGTGCGGTAACCACTACGCTAGCGCGGCTCCTATTGGTGTTGTTATTCTTTGCAGATTCAGTGATTATTTTCATTGATTTCCCTATTTGATTTATTTTGATTTCTGCAAACGTTCTTGTATTGTCAGTCCTATTTGTACTTTATGTATTCTGTTGGTTGACATATGTTTTATATAGGTATATTTCATAAGACACAATTGCCTGTGCACTGCACTTGGATTATGGTATAAACCAGTACCTGATTATTATTACTGTTATACAAGACCTTATTAAGGCTTGTGACCCACAGATATTGAGATAGTATACTGATTAATCAAGTCATTAAGAACTTGTGGTATTATTATTATTTCAGGTGATTAGTATTATTGTTAGACATCATGTCTACATTGGAATACTTCATTACACAAGGGAAAGCCCTTGATAAGACTGGTCAACAATTAGAACAATGGGCTGTTGCTCAATATGACAAAGCATTAGCTGCAGAAGAGAGAAGAGCTATGGCAGAAGAGAAAAGATTAGAAAGAGAAGCTGAGGCTGCTGCTGAACAAAAGAAATTACAGATGCAGGTGGAGGAAAGGAGATTTGAAGCTGAACAAAAAAATTAAAAAGAGAAGCTGCTGCGGAACAAAAAAGATTAGACAGGGAAGCTGAACAAAAAAGATTAGATGCTGAAGAGAAAAAAGCAATAAGAGAACATGAATTTGAGTTAGAGAAATTGAGATTGACAAGTATGATTAATGTTAATCAGGCATCTAGTGGTAATGGTAAACCTTCTACTTACAAGGTTAAGGTTCCACCGTTCAATCAGTCCAGTGACGATATTACATTCTGGCTGGATAGATTTGAACGTTCTTGTCGTACACATAATGTGGATAAATCACAATACGCTAATCAATTAGCAGAAAACTTGAAAGGTGAATCTTTGACTAGATTATGCCTTGTAGGAGAAGCAGATAAGGATAATTATGATGTCATTAGGGCGGCTTTGATAAAAAAAATATCAGCTAAGTGAGGAAGGCTATCGCCTTTTATTTAAAACGATGGTGCCTGAGACGGGTGTAGAATTCTCAGAATTCACTGCAAAGGCACGTCTCACAGCTGATCGTTGGATTGAGCTTTCCAAAACAGAAAAAACGTATGAAGGACTTATGGATTTGTTGCTCAGAGATAAGATTATGTCATGTGTGAACAAACCTTTCCTTGAATTTATACATGAGCGTAAACCTAAATCTCTAAAAGAAATGGAAGAATATTGTTCCCAATATGTCACTGCACACCCCGACGTGACTTTTGGCAACACTAAGATTAAGGAGAGTATGCCAGTTGCTTCAGCAACACCATACAATCCCAATTATTCACACAGATTTCAGGGACCTCAAAACAGATTTGATAAAAAAGGTAACCATAATAGTTATCAAAACCAAGGTAACCAATCATTTCAGGGTTCTTCTTCAAAAAACTGGAGACGAGCTGATAGCTCTCGACACAGGGGTGGTCATAATTATAGGAATTTCCGTAGAGGAAGTAATTATAGAAGCTATCAGGGTTATCCGTCTTGGAGTCAACAAGATCATAATTACAGAGATACTCATTATAATGAATATGATAATGGTAACCAAGGGAACTATGACTCAAACCCAAATAGGGGTTACAATAGAGGTAACAATAACTACAGAGGTGATAATAACCGAGGTAGATCTCAAAACAAAAGACATAAACCACATTTTCAGGCAAACTCTGCACAACAAGAGTCCCATGAAGCCTATAAACAGAGTAAAGATAATAATGATGCTAGTAATATGGCATGTGCCGCTTTTGATTTTGGGAGAGCATCTCAGTGCCCCCAATGCAAAACGTTATTTGAGCCAACCACAGTGTCTACTTTAAGCTGTGGCCATCCTCTTCCTGCTCTTCCGGCATCAGTCGCGCATGATGGAAGAGGTTCTCTTGTCTTACATAAGGGTTTAGTGAATAACAATCCAGTCTCTGTGCTATTTGATTCTGGATGCACCACAATTGGTGTTAGGCAGTCACTCGTAGATCCTTCCCGTGCCACTGGACAAGTAGTCAAATGTGTAACATTTGGCGGCACATTAGAGAAATACTCTACTGCTATCATTAGGATTGCTACTCCTTTCTTTACAGGAGATGTACACGCATGTCTTCTTCCGAATCCCATCGCTGACCTCATCATCGGTCGCATTCATGGAGTCAAAGAATGCACTCCGCAACAAATTTCCACGTGGGAAAGGCAAAACATGCAGATTGCTAACGCTGTAGTCACTAGAGCTCAGGCTCTTAATATGCCTCAAACTTCATCTATTGAAAATAATGAAGTGCATAACCAAGATAATCCCTTGGTAATTTCTCGTGACTCGTTTATAAAACAGCAAGAAGATGATCCCACTCTGAAGAAATTTTTCATTCTTGCAACTAAAGGTGATCCGAATAAAGACACAAGTCGTAAATCGTGGATTACAAAGAAGAATGGCGTACTTGTACGTATGGTTCAAGACTCCATTACGTCAAGTCATTCTCAAATCCTGGTTCCCAAGAATTTGAGAGTTAAAATTTTGCAGCACGCTCACGACTCTCAGTGTGCTGGACACATGGGTTTTTCCCGTACTAAGTCAAGAGTCCTTGCGGCTTTCTTTTGGCCATTGGTAAACAAGGACATACGGATTTATTGTCGATCTTGTAAAGTATGTCAGGAAATTAAATCCAAAGGTCCACGGCATGCTGCACCCATTCAGGCGGCGGACATTCCTATTCGGCCGTTCCAAAAAATGGCCATAGACATAATTGGTCCATTTAAGATCAAGTCTGCCAGAGGACATCAGTTTATCTTGACGTGTGTTGATATGTGCACACGTTGGCCAGAGGCTATTCCTCTGAAGAGCATTACTACTGCAGATATTGCAGATGCTCTTTGGCTTATATTTTCTCGTCTGGGGTTCCCCGGAGAGATATTGTCAGACCATGGCACCCAACTAATATCAGATACCATGTCTCAAGTAATGTCTACTCTGCAGATAGATAGATCTTTAAGTAGTATCTACCATCCAATGTCTAATGGTATGGTCGAACGCCTTAATAGAACACTTAAAAACTTACTGGGGAAGATAACTGAGGATCATCCTCAAGACTGGGACAGAGTTTTACCTGCGGCCCCTTCGCTTACAGAGAGGTACCCAATGAACATACGGGATTTTCTCCCTTTGAACTCGTCTTTGGCGCGCGTCCGCGTGGCCCTATGTCGTTGCTTCACGATCTCATAACATCTGACAATATTGACGATGACACAAAGTCATCCTACGAATATGTCATCGCGTTGAGACAAAAAATTATCGAAGCATGCAAATTAGCAACTTCTTCTTCTGAATTTGCGAAACAGAAGGCAAGGCAATTTGCCAATAAGAAGAGATGCTTACGACAACTTTGTCCTGGTGACAAAGCATTTGTATTACTACCTTGTAGGGAAAACAGATTACTTATTTCTTGGAAAGGTCCGTACGATATAATATCGAAAATTTCCGATGTCGACTATATTGTCGATATTGATGGGAAGCATAAAACCTTCCACATCAATATGCTTACTGAATTCCATGAACGTCCGGATTATTTGCAACCCATTTTCCAAGCAACGGACAATTCTCCAGTACAACATGGTCATTACTCATCACTGTCCGTGATACAGGATGAGGAAACAAGTTTTTCAGATGTAAATCTTCCTCTTCCAATGATCCCACTTCATTCTAGTGAATCATGGAAGAACGTTACTGTCTCTCCTGATTTGTCTCTAGGAGAACAGCGACAAGTTTCAACTATGTTGCAAACATTTCAGGATGTACTCACTGACATCCCTGGACAAACGCATGTCATTGAACATGACATTGTTCTTACTGACCATACTCCTATTAGGATTAGACCTTATCCTATACCTATACATTTTCAAGCACAGGTCGAGAAAGAGTTGGATGAGATGATAGATTTGAAAATAATCGAACCATCCACCTCTGCATATTCTTCGCCGATGGTTATTGTTCGAAAAAAAGACAATAACATACGTCTTTGCGTTGACTATCGAAAATTGAATCAAGTAACGAAGTTCGATGCCAAACCTATGCCTTTACTGGAAGAGCTACTTACTCGACTCTCCAAATCTCATTTTTTCACTAAACTTGATTTGTCTAAAGGATATTGGCAAGTTCCTTTATCTGAACGCGCCAAACCTCTCACGGCTTTTTCAACACCTAGAGGTTTGTTCTAATGGAATTTTATGCCTTTCGGTCTTATGAACGCACCAGCTACATTCGTACGCATGATGCGCCGAATCCTATCTTATCGGTCAGATGTCATTGCATATCTAGACGACATCTGTCTTTTCAGCGATACTTGGGAAGATCACTATTCAGGGTTAGATGAATTGCTGTCTACTTTGCGTGAGCACAACCTGACAGCGAAACCCTCTAAAGCCTATATTGGTTTTAGCGAAATTTCTTTCCTAGGCCACCGAGTTGGTCATGGTTTCCTAAAGACAGAGGACCATAATACTAGTAAGATACTTAACATCTCAATCCCTAAGACTAAAAAACAGGTGAGAAGTCTGTTAGGTCTTATTCAATTTTATGGCAGATTCATTCAGAATCTATCCTCTATCATGGCACCTCTTTCAACACTTCTAAAGAAAGGTTCGCCTAATGTGGTCCACTGGTCTCAGGAATGCCAATGCTCTCTGGATAAGATTAAAACATTGTTTTCAACACCACCTATTTTAGTGCTACCTACTAAAGATAAGACATTCGTTCTTCGTAGTGACGCTTCATCCACTGGGATTAGAGCGGCACTAATGCAAGAGTACTCTGGAACTCTGCATCCTGTAATGTATATTTCCAGAAAACTTAATGCGGCAGAAAGGAATTATTCGGTTTTAGACCGTGAGCTATTAGCTATGGTTTGGTCGATCCTCAAACTACAGAGATTCCTTCTAGGCGCACATTTCATAGTAGAAACCGACCAAAAAGCTCTTACTGCTATACAGAGTAAGAATTTGAAGAGCTCGAGGTCTACTCGATATGCAATTGCTCTTCAACCTTTTCATTTCTCTGTGCGAGCTATTCGTGGATCAGATAATGTGATGGCAGACATTCTGTCAAGATGCCCACATGATTCCACATAACTATTAGGGCTTAGACTTCTTGATATGTCTAGTTCTATAGTAGTTCCTTTTCTATATCATGATAGATACACATTTGTAATTTAATAATAAAATGATTGTATCACTACATAGCGGTTCATTGATGTTTATTCACCGCTGTGCTTTGATGATTTTTTCTTCATAAATCATAAATTTAAGATATCTAATACGAAATGATGATATGAATTTTTTAGGCATTGTGTAATTGCCAGAATTGTATTATACTTTGATGACACCTTCCTGGAAAAATATACTTGTAGAGAAATAATTTCTCTCAGTTTATGAGACACATTCTCACCAGTCGCTCCATTAGTCGACTTAGCCTCATATTAGGCGTTATAGGTATTCCTGATATTTTCATCTGCGCATTATTCATGCGTTGTGAGCCTATTGTACGTTGCTCCTAGATGTATTTCAAAAAAAGAAAAAAAAAATGTTCCATTTTTTTTTCCGGGAGGTGTGGTAAGACTGTTACGTGCAGTCTTTGATATCTTACAATATTATACATTGGTATACTTGTTATGTTCGCAAATATTTTGTAAACAAAATAGGTAATTTTTTAGTGCTTAAGGGAAAGTCATTATTGAGTTACTTCCCTTGAAAGTTGTGCCGTCTCTTCGATCGAACTCCGCGGATGAATCCATTTTACTGCGATTTATTCGTTGTTTGGGTAATAATAGATTGTTCTTGCTTCAGAATATCTATGGCCTGAATTTATGTGTATTGTTTGTCTGAGTAGGACGAGTCTGTCTTATATCTGTATATCATTACATATCTAAGTCGAACTATATGTTCTGTTGTCTCTAGAGAGGTCAAAGGCTATTCGGCGGATGTGTCGCTAGAGAGTGGTGTGATTTGGCTTCGTCCTGATGGGGACTGTGTTTTTCTATGTCGGCTTGTCGCCGAAAAAAGTGATCTCAGTATTGGTGGGGAAAGTGATAGTCGTCTAGACCTATCGTGTATGCTTTACCCCAGTGTTTATTCGTATTGCCAAGGAATGGCAGAATCAGATTTCTGATACCAAGGTAATCAAAGATACTCTTATGAACTCTCGTACGAAGCCACCATTTTCGATAGGTACGATTTGAATGTCTAAGAGAATATATTTGACTCGATGAAAACGACTTCGATTCCTAGCAGCACTATATCCTGTAGAATGCAGTCAATTGTTCATGATCAAATCTACAGAGCAATGAAATGTTTTATGAATGACTAACTTTAGGACAGATTCATTATCTGTATCCAAACGTGAGTGACAGCTCACGAGTGAAGCCATCTTGGAACCAAACATGTAGTGACTTTCAAGAAGAGAAAAGGGATGCCCGTATTATCGCTTGTTTAGTCCAGAGATCACTGCTACACATGAGAACCCTTATTAGCGGTTCAATATTATTATATGGAAAAATATGTGCTGAACATTATGTTGGAGAATCGTCGCTAAACGAGATTAGGTTTAGAAGCCATCTGAAATATTGTTTATAAGCTGACGTGCTCAGTCAGTGAAGTCAGATGATATATATGTATGGGCGATACTGAGGGCTTGGCTACTGACAGTCCTTTATACTATTATTCTACATGAGTGCCCATGTAACATTGCAAGACCATTTATCCACTGTACCATGATGTATTATGCCAACCTGTGATTTGTCACTATCTGTGCTGTCGAGTGTGTACGTCCAATTAAACTTTAGTAAAGATACACAGTCGTTGGTGTCGATGACTTCCAGCCATACATGAGTGTGAGAAAAGAACATTTGTCAACACCACGAACCCTTATTAACATTCGCACATTATACACTCAATCCATGTCTACACACCACTGCGTAGGTCAAGTTGACATTCCATACACTACAGTGGAGCAAACAACACCATAGAGATCTTATCAACTGATGATGATGATGTCTGCTTCCATCCACTTATGTCTATTTTTTGGTGGATATCATTAACTGGAATAAACAGAGGGGACATTATCAGTGCCAGAAATAGTTATTTGTATTAATTCTTTGCTGTTGTCCAAAACTGTGTAACCATGTTGTATCTTCGTGTATTTACTGTTCTTTATGAAAATGAATTGGTTCATAAAAGGTGAAGGTAGTCATATATCAAATACTGCCGTAAGGGAGAGAAATATTACAAACATCAGCATCCTAGATCGAGCTTTAGGAGTTTTGCGCGACCAATTCCGTTCCTCGCTACCTTGCCTTCTGTAATTCAAGAGTAGTCTGTTACGCACAGATCATTTTTTCTAGTCATTGTATGATCATTTTTTTCTCAAGACATTGTATGATCATTTTTTTCTCAAGACATGGTATGATCATTTTTTGCTAAAGACATTGTGTAATTAGATTGACTGAAATGTACACTTTAATTTTTTTCGGTCAAAGCTACATAACTCTGGATAATTGAGATTATCTTTTAATATGATTTTACCTCCTCTTGTGTCGAGACACGGTCGGTCCATATTTTTTGAACGAAGTGTGACCATTCTCCTTATTTGGTAGTATCGGTCAACTGTTGTTGGAATGTCTGAAACCAGTGTTGAGGTTCTCTGTTCATGTCCATATAAGGCTCGATCTAGTAGAAATCTTATCTGGAATGTTCCTAGATCGTCTTGTTTGATTGCTATTCAAGTGTATGGGTTCTGCGCATGTCCGGACGCGAGGCGTCTGGGAAGTTTCTTTATCTTGGGAGTCGATGGAAAGTTGTGAAGCAGAGAAGACGCGTCCCTGCGTCTCTGTGATTTTGTTAGGGAATTAGGAGCCTTATTGTGAGTTAGTTAGCTTACAAGGTCCTTCCCTTGAGTATTCAAATCGCCTGGAGGCGTATGTTTTCTGTGGTGTGGATTTTCGAACGAAGGTAATGCCTCATTTACATCCAATCTGTAACTTAACTTTATGTTTGACAATGGTCGATCTCTGCTCACGTATGTTTTACAGAAAGGAAGGTTCTTCTATTAGAAGTCACGCCCTAGGTATCTTCATACCTGAGATCTATATGTACACGGGTCATACTCAGCCCGTAGGACAGTCTTATGTTCTATGAACGTCGCTGTGTGTCAGCGATTACGCTTACATCAAGGTTAGACTGAGGAATGCCTGTAAAGGTCAGTTTGACCTGCACTCCTGGAATGCCATCCTCGTGCGACTTATGATTTGACTCAGTTAGCACATCTGAACAGTAGGAGGATTTTTTGATGTACTTTTGTATTTGGAGCCAACAATATAATCCCTTGGCGCCATATCATCATTTTGAGAATATGCCAAATGCATTGATGAACTATGTATGCTGATATTCGTGAATGTCATGACTTTGCTCTATTGTGAACTGGATGTAATGTACCTGTACTCGTGGCGTCAAAAATAAATGATGAAAACGTCAAGAGCAGTTTGCCCATTTATGACTTCACATGTCGTACCCTATGTGCTGTAACTCTGTGAACCACATCACTATTATACACTGCAACAACAACAACACAAAACCAGATAAGACACCCTACATCTTGAACTATAATACCTGGTGTCGATAGGGGTGGTACTGTGACGGGGCTAAAGATTTTCCAACGAAATTGGACTTATACCTATAACGTCCATGGTGGTCAGCTCTGCTATTATCATTTATGGAAGCATCACGATAGCGGCCTTATCACCAAAGAGGAGCCAGCCCTAAATCCACCCTTATCATTTTATGGTGGCCAGATGTTGGTTTAATTCTGGTACCAGCAGTCAAGGGAATCATCAAACCCAGACAGCATACTTCATCATACAACATTGCAGTTTCAACTCACTTCCTTCGAGAGATATTTTGAAAGTACCCGGCGCTGCTCGGCAGTTTGTCGAAGTTTGTCTGCATCTAGAAGGTCAAGTGCCGATTGAATCGATTTCTTTCAATCTAGAAGGTCAAGTTCCGTAACGTATTTCCAGTATCAGAAGCTCTTTTTCCTGCGTCATGGCTGTATATGGGAGCAGATGTCGATCAACGTTGGATCGTTTATCCTAAGAATGCTGATCACATCCTGTTCTGCACCGTGCTGACGTTTGGGACATATAGAAGTTAAGTGGCCTGTTTGTTTGTGAACTGTGCCCTTATGTTCTAGCTGAGATTTCTGAATTCTTTCACACACTTTTTGCTATTTGTTTACATGTTTACATGTTATATGTTATTTGTATATGTATATTTATATTTCAAAGGGTCTGGATGGGTGGTGACTCCTATAGATCATACCACGTGACAGAGGTTTTCTATTGAGAGTGTTCTGTAGGGTATGCATATTTCCTATAGTGAAATTTGCTAAGCGACTTTTGTTGCTATTTCTCGCAGTTGTGATGACATGTGTTAGTGTTGTTATCGTTATTTTTCGCATTCTTTAGTTCTGTTTGGATTTGTTTGTATTTGTAGGTCTCCTCTTTTCTATTATTCAGTTCCTTACACAATTTTCGTTTATACATTGTGACGTCATTGGTTTGTTTACTTTTTCGCATTTTGTCATTCACATTCTTTGTGATACTTTCTTTTAGTTCTGCTGTTTATTTAGTTGACTTATGCGAATGTTTTCGTATTGACTTTGATCTTTGTTATTGTTTACATTGACTTTGATCTTTGTTATTGTTTACATTGTCTTTGTTCTTTGTTATTGTTTACATGGTTCTTGCTTAATTAGCTTTCACTATTGTTTATATAGTGCACTTATCATAACTAACTGGTGGTTTTTTTGCTTACGCACTATTGTAATGCAGTTATGATAAATAACTGATGGTTATGCACTGATTTTTGTAGTGCCTTCATGATTAAGAAGTGACTTGTGATATTATTATACATTTGATAATACAAGTTGATGTCAAAGACTTGTTTCCCACGGAGATTGGGTTAAACATTGGGATTATACAAGTACTTTATTAAGTCTTGTTACTATTAAGGTTGAAATAAGATAATTAATTATTTCAGGTTTTGGACTCATATTTTAGACAACATATCTTCATTTGAGTACTTTATTGAGCAGGGTAAATCCCTTGGAAAGACTGGTGATAAATTTGAAGAATTTGCGACTATTCAATATGCCAAGGCATTGAAGTCGGAAGAAAAGAAAATGAAAGAACAAACTGAACAAAAGAAAATAGATGCTGAGAATTTAAAACTGCACATGCAGGTGGAGGAAAAGAGATTCCAAATGGAAATGGAAAAACAAAAAAGAGAAAGAGAAGCTGAAGAGAAAAAACTTGAAAGAGAAGCTGAAGAGAAAAGACTACAGATTGAGTCGGAAAATAAAAGACTTGAAAAAGATGCTGAAAATAAAAGACTAGAAATAGAGACTGAAAATAAGAGACTTCAGGCTGAGGCTGAAGAGAAAAAGTTACAAAGAGAGGCTGAGGCTGAAGAAAGAAGGTTACAAAGAGAGGCTGATGAGAGAAAAGCAAAAATGGAGCATGAAGAAAAACTCTTAGCTTTAGATCGAGCTGTCTAAGACAGAAAATACATATGAAGCTCTGATGGACTTACTACTTAGAGACAAGGTTATGTCTTCTGTCAATGAATCTTTTCTTTCTTTTCATGAGCGTAAGCCTAAAAACATAAAAGAAATGGAAGAATACTGTTGCCAATATGTCACTGCGCATCCTCACGTAACCATTAGCAACTCTAAAGTAAAAGAAGGTCTGCCAGTTGCTTCGGCAGCACCTTATGGCACAAATTTCATGCGTAAATTTCAGGGTAGCCAACAAAATTTTAATAAGAGTAACCGTAATTATGCTCAGAATCATAGCGATCAATTTCAGGGTGATTCTTCTTCGCAGAACTGGAGACAACCTGATACTCCACGGTATACTACTCCCTGTAATTTTAGACATTTCCACATAGGTAATCAGTATAGAGGCAAATCTTTGTCTCGGAGACCTCAAAACCAATATAATAGAGGTTCTCAACAGTATAGAAATGGTAATGACAGTTATGGAAACTGGAATTCAAACCAGAATAACAATTACAGTAGGGACTTTAATGATAATTTCAGAGGCAATAATGGTCGCAGTAGATCGCAACATAAAAGAAAAAGATATCAACAGACAAACTCTGTACAACAAGAATCTCAGGGAGCAGATAAACAGGTTAATGATAATAAAGACCATAATGCTATCGGATGTTCATCTTTTGATTTTGGTAGAGCAAATAAATGTATCCAATGCAGTACTTTATTTGACCCGACTACCGTAACTACTTTAAGCTGTGGTCATCCTTTTCCCGCTCTTCCTGCTAATGTTGCGCATGACAGGAGAGGTTCTCTTATACTACATAAGGGTCTTGTAAATAGTAATCCAGTCTCAATTTTGTTTGATTCTGGATGTACTACTGTTGGTGTTAGGCAATCTCTTGTAAATCCATCCTGTGCTACAGGAAAGGTCATCAAATGTGTCACATTTGGTGGCACTTTGGAAAAGTATCCTACTGCCATAATACATATTGCTACTCCTTTCTTTACGGGAGATGTCCACGCGTGTCTTCTTCCAAATCCTATTGCGGACCTTATTATTGGTCGTATTCATGGAGTTGGGGAATGTACCCCACAGCAAATTGCTGTTTGGGAAGAGCAAAACATGGAAGCTAATAATGCGGTGGTCACAAGAGCACATGCTCTGGATCCACCTCAAACTTCATTAACTGATAATGATGAAGTAGATAGCCAAGATAGTCACTTGATTATTTCACGTGACTCATTTATAAAATTGCAAGAAGAAGATCCTTCTTTACAAAAATTCTTCATTCTAGCAAAAAAAGGTGATCCAAATCAGAATACTAATAGAAAGTCTTGGATTTCTATGAAGAACGGCGTACTTGTGCGTATGGTACAAGACTCGTCTACGTCCACTCATTCACAAATTCTTGTGCCTAAGAGTATGAGATTGCAAATATTGCAACATGCTCATGACTCGCAATGTGCTGGACATATGGGTTTTTCCCGTACAAAGTCGAGGGTTCTTGCGGCTTTCTTTTGGCCATTTGTGAGCAAGGACATACGAATTTACTGTCGTTCTTGCAAAGTATGTCAGGAGGTCAAATCTAAAGGACCACGACATGCTGCGCCTATCCAGGCTGCTGACATTCCTATTCGCCCTTTTCAAAAAATGGCAATAGATATTATCGGTCCTGTTAGAATTAAGTCGGCCAGAGGACATTAATTTATCCTTACATGTGTCGATATGTGCACACGTTGGCCAGAGGCTATACCTCTCAAGAGCATCTCAACTGCTGATATCGCAGACGCTCTTTGGCTGATATTTTCTCGCTTGGGTTTCCCCGGAGAAATATTGTCAGACCATGGCACTCAACTTATATCAGACACTATGTCACAGGTAATGTCTATGCTACATATTAAAAGGTCTCTCAGCAGTATCTATCACCCAATGTCTAATGGGTTAGTTGAGCGTTTGAATAGGACTCTAAAAACTTTACTTGGGAAGATAACTGAGGATCATCCTCAGGATTGGGACAAGGTTTTACCCGCGGCTCTCTTTGCTTATAGAGAGGTCCCCAATGAACACACAGGGTTTTCTCCTTTTGAACTTGTCTTTGGCGCGCAACCGCGCGGCCTTATGTCTTTACTTCACGATCTAATCACTGCCGATAATATTAGCGATGAGACTCAATCTTCTTACGAGTATGTCATTGCTCTTAGGCAAAAGATCATCGAGGTTTGCAAACTAGAGACTTCTTCATCCGAATTTGCTAAATAAAAGGCAAGGCAGTTTGCAAATAAAAATTGATGTCTACGACAACTTTGTCCAGGTGACAAAGCTCTCGTTCTACTTCCTTCAAGGGAGAACAGACTTCTTATTGCATGGAAAGGTCCATATGCAATAGTCTCCAAAATTTCCGATGTCGACTATGTTGTCGATATTGATGGAAAGCATAAAACTTTCCACATAAATATGCTCACGGAATTTCATGAAAGACCTGACTATTTGCAGCCTATTTTCCAGGCAACGGACAATTCTCAAGTACCTCATGGTCATTACTCATCCCTGTCAGTTATACAGGATGAGGAAACAACTTTTTCTGATGTCAATCTTCCACTTCCTATGGTCCCACTTCATTCGACGGAATCTTGGAAAAACGTTACCGTTTCTCCTAATCTTTCCGCTGAGGAACATCGACAAGTTTCTTCGATGTTGCAAACATTTCAGGATGTCCTTACAGACATCCCGGGACACACACATGTCATCGAACATGACATTATACTAACTGACCATAATCCTATCAGAGTCAGACCCTATCCAATACCTATCCATTTTCAGTCACAAGTCGAAAAAGAATTGGATGAAATGATACGATTGGAAATCATTGAACCATCCACTTCAGCATACTCTTCGTCTATGGTTATTGTTCGAAAGAAGGATAATAACATTCGCATTTGCGTAGATTATCGCAAATTGAACCAAGTTACGAAGTTCAATGCTGACCTATGCCTTCATTGGAAGAGCTACTAAATAAACTTTCTAATTCTAGATTCTTTACCAAAGTAGACTTGTCTAAAGGTTATTGGCAAGTTCCTTTAACTGAACGTGCCAAACCTTTTACAGCGTTTTCTACACCTAGGGGTTTATTCCAATGGAATTTCATGCCTTTTGGTCTTATGAACGCCCCTGCTACATTCGTACGCATGATGCGGCGAATTCTCGCATATCGTACAGATGTCATAGCATACTTAGACGATATCTGTCTGTTGAGTGATTCCTGGGAAGATCACTATTTGGGTTTATACGAATTGCTGTCTACTCTTCGCGAGTATAACTTGACTGCAAAACCCTCTAAAGCCTTTATAGGATTTAGTGAGATTTCTTTCCTGGGTCATCGTATTGGTCATGGTCTTTTAAAGACAGAGGACCACAATGTTTCAAAAATACTTAACATTTCTGTACCTAAGACGAAGAAACAAGTACGGAGTCTCTTAGGTTGGATTCAATTTTACGGACGATTCATTCCGAATCTGTCCTCCATTATGGCACCGCTTTCTACTTTATTGAAGAAAGGATCGCCTATTCTGATCCGCTGGTCTCAAGAATGTCAATCCTCATTAGACCAGGTTAAAACTCTATTTTCATCTCCACCTATTCTTAGGTTACCTACTATTGAGAAGACTTTTGTTCTTCGAAGTGACGCCTCGTCAACTGGGATTGGGGCAGCACTTATGCAGGAGTATTCTGATACTCTGCATCCGGTGATGTATATCTCTAGGAAATTAAATGCTGCAGAAAGGAATTACTCGGTTTTAGACCGTGAATTATTGGCTATGGTATGGTCTATTCTGAAGTTACAAAGATTTCTTCTAGGCGCACATTTCATTGTGGAAACCGACCAGAAAGCTCTTCCTGCTATTCAGAGCAAAAACTTGAAGAGCTCGAGGTCCACTCGATACGCCATAGCTCTTCAACCATTTCATTTCACGGTGCGAGCTATCCGTGGTTCGGATAATGTGATGGCAGACATTCTGTCCAGGTGCCCACACGATTCCACATAATTCTTCTGTCATATATATTTCCCGATATACAGTCCAATACTATAATGACATATTACCATATATTTTCTCACTTTTTGGGAATTTATAACATTGTACCATGTAATTTCCTTTTTTCTGTTACCGATTTGATCATAACAGAAGAAGGCTTAGTTAGCGATATACGGGCCAAAAGATCACATGGCCACATTTAGATATTGTATTTTAATGATTGTATTAAGAGATTTAGCAGTTGTCTCAAAGAATTGTGTTATTGATATTTTCGCCGCACATCATTGAAGCCTGCGAAATTATGTACATTGTGGAACATTGAAGTTATCAAGTCCTGTCCTAGTCTGGAGCGGATGATGTCCACATCTTCTTGTATCGATTATATTTATGTCTACGAGGAACAGCGCATGTATTAGTAATGATTGATAATGCATTATATAATGTACTCTTTGTTTGAATATGTGTAATATTATAGTGCGGTATATTGGTATATTACACCGCTGTTTGCACAACACTTCATTGTATAATACTATGATAATATATTTAATTTCATAGATTTGTCTGAGTATAATTTGACTTTCATTATGATGTTGCCATCACTATGGCGTGTGTTGGTGGCACCTTCCTGGAATATATACGCGTATACTTAGGTAAATTTTTTTTCTCTAAGGATCTGAGATATAAACTCAGTTGCGGCGAGCTAGCCTCATTTTTAGGCAATATATCCGCGCATCATACGTGCGTTAGGAGCCTAGGGTTTTTCCCGGCTGCAGGATTTAAAAAAAAAATGTTTCATTTTTTTTCCCGGGAGGGTGCGGTAATGTTACGCACAGATCATTTTTTCTAAAGTCATTGTATGATCATTTTTTTCTCAAGACATTGTATGATCATTTTTTTCTCAAGACATGGTATGATCATTTTTTGCTAAAGACATTGTGTAATTAGATTGACTGAAATGTACACTTTAATTTTTTTCGGTCAAAGCTACATAACTCTGGATAATTGAGATTATCATTTAATATGATGTTACCTCCTCTTGTGTCGAGACACGGTCGGTCCATATTTTTTGAACGAAGTGTGACCATTCTCCTTATTTGGTAGTATCGGTCAACTGTTGTTGGAATGTCTGAAACCAGTGTTGAGGTTCTCTGTTCATGTCCATATAAGGCTCGATCTAGTAGAAATCTTATCTGGAATGTTCCTAGATCGTCTTGTTTGATTGCTATTCAAGTGTATGGGTTCTGCGCATGTCCGGACGCGAGGCGTCTGGGAAGTTTCTTTATCTTGTGAGTCGATGGAAAGTTGTGAAGTAGAGAAGACGCGTCCCTGCGTCTCTGTGATTTTGTTAGGGAATTAGGAGCCTTATTGTGAGTTAGTTAGATTACAAGGTCCTTCCCTTGAGTATTCAAATCGCCTGGAGGCGTATGTTTTCTGTGGTGTGGATTTTCGAACGAAGGTAATGCCTCATTTACATCCAATCTGTAACTTAACTTTTATTTTGACAATGGTCGATCTCTGCTCACGTATGTTTTACAGAAAGGAAGGTTCTTCTATTAGAAGTCACGCCCTAGGTATCTTCATACCTGAGATCTATATGTACACGGGTCATACTCAGCCCGTAGGACAGTCTTATGTTCTATGAACGTCGCTGTGTGTCAGCGATTACGCCTACGTCAAGGTTAGACTTAGGAATGCCTGTAAAGGTCAGTTTGACCTGCACTCCTGGAATGCCATCCTCGTGCGACTTATGATTTGACTCAGTTAGCACATCTGAACAGTAGGAGGATTTTTTGATGTACTTTTGTATTTGGAGCCAACAATATAATCCCTTGGCGCCATATCATCATTTTGAGAATATGCCAAATGCATTGATGAACTATGTATGCTGATATTCGTGAATGTCATGACTTTGCTCTATTGTGAACTGGATGTAATGTACCTGTACTCGTGGCGTCAAAAATAAATGATGAAAACGTCAAGAGCAGTTTGCCCATTTATGACTTCACATGTCGTACCCTATGTGCTGTAACTCTGTGAACCACATCACTATTATACACAGCAACAACAACAACACAAAACCAGATAAGACACCCTACATCTTGAACTATAATACCTGGTGTCGATAGGGGTGGTACTGTGACGGGGCTAAAGATTTTCCAACGAAATTGGACTTATACCTATAACGTCCATGGTGGTCAGCTCTGCTATTATCATTTATGGAAGCATCACGATAGCGGCCTTATCACCAAAGAGGAGCCAGCCCTAAATCCACCCTTATCATAGTCAAGTACCCATTAACACGTGTGTAGATCTTAAACTGGTTTTGAAATTAGTTGAGGACCGAAGACGCAGCTAGAGAGATAAAAGCAGTCAGCGACTCATAGCTTGACTGCTTGCGTCAGTGTCATCGAACCAGTGCTGACCAAGACCCTACTCCACCTCCAAGTGGTGGTCCTGGAAACAGGCTGCATCACTGCAGTCTGGCTGAGAGAGTAGGGATCGAGGTGGGAAGGCAAACCCGGTCCCAAAAAATGCCGTGCTGAAGTCGGATGTGTCGGCCGAAAGGTGCAAATATTGCAGCTTTGCTCTAAACGGACACAACGCAACCAACATCCTTTTCAGGACGAACGAGGAAGAAGAAGAAGAAGAAATTAGTTGGTGATCTTAATTCTTTTAAAGGTAAGGTAGTCCAATAGCACATACTGCCATTGAGGAGTAAAGTGCTGGATACTTCACTATACTGGGTCCAGCTTAGAAAGCAGGGGTGATTAGATCATTTCCTCGATACTTTTTCCTTCCCTAACTCAAGAGCAGAGTCAAGTACCCATTTACAGCTGTGTAGATTAGGCGACTAATATGAAGTTGTGCATGGGGCTGGCAACCTAGTCATGTAAAACTAATTGCTAAAGAAACCACAGCTTTATGATTGTAAGCTTTGGCGGAGGCTTTCTCAAGGGCTCATCTGCAGGTCGGCTGCTTGATCCATAATGAGCGAAAGAGGAGATGGTAACGATGATGATATAACAGATGTCAAATATGGCTACCCCTTTTATTTTTTTCTCGTGGTTTCATAAAAGTTTTCTTCTTGATTTGCTGTACATGTTTTCTTCTTCATCATCATCTTCTTCTCCTCCTCCTTTTCTTCTTCTTCCCCTTTTCTTCTTCTTCTTCTTCTTCATCTTTGTACACTCTCAGACGTCCACTTGAATACTTTCAAAGATAGCAGTGGACAATTTCAGGCTATTTGCATTTCCATAGAGTTTTATGTGTCTGAAAATGACACTGGTGACGGTAATATGTGCTTTCTATGTTCCTCATATGTCGGGCACCTTTGAAGTAGATTTTCAGCAGTCATTTTATCTGTACCACATCGGTAGTTCCTATCTTTAGCTTGATGAATAGATGGTATCCCAATTTGTTGAGACAAATGCGGAGTCTGTAGATTATCACTTGTTCTCTTCTGCTGAGCTGGTAATAGGCCTTACATTTGACACTGGGGAAGGATCAATAAATACATGAACAGGTGAAGCGTAATTTGGTTCACCCAGGATAACATAATAAATGTAAGGTTTGTCCCATAACAGAAACTGCCACAGGGGTGTGAAATGTTAGATAGACATCACTATACTAGGTCCAGTATCGACATGTGCGGTGATCAATTTACTTCCTCGCTGCTTTTGCCTTTCTTAACTTAAAAGCATAGAAAGGTGCCCATTCACAGCAGGGTAGAAAAGAGCGTGGCGTGACCAGGTTTTTCTTCTGTCAAGATAATGCAGATAGTCCTCCCCGGAGATGAAGATTAGAGTAGAAACAGAACAGAGAGATTAGATATTTAAACTCCAAGCTACTGTTTCCAAGTTTGTCCTTATAGTGACATCTGAGATATTACATCGACGACGGCAGCGCCAGTACTTCACAAATGGTTGTATCCGTACAACTTTTGATTTATGTCATTATTTTCAGTTTTACACGCAAGGTTGTTAACGAATAAAAATTTTAAACAAAAGAGACAAAGATAAAAAAAGGTCTACTACCCCTTCAGGCATGTCGTAAAATGAGGTTGTGCGTGAGATTGGCAACCTCACCATGTGAAATAAATAGCCACAGAAACCACTACTACAATAGTAAATGAATTCCTGATGCAGGCTTCTTGCAAGGGATCCATTGGCAGTGGTAGCTAGCAGCTCAGTAAGGTGCGCTAAAGGAAGAAGTTGAAGATCTATGAACAGTTTGGGCAACAGCAATTAATGGTCAAACTCAGCTTCAGTAGGAATACGTTATTGTGAAGAGATTTTCCTGACATCATTTAATTTTTATTCACATACCTTAATTACAAATATTTTCATAATCTTAGTGTTATTTAAAGGAAAATAAAAGAAAAGTTTATTCATATATATATATAGTAGCCCAGCTGTGTTATTTATGTTTGTCGGTGATCTGAACAACGGGAAACAACTCTAAAAATAGCGTTATTGAGTTCCATCACTGGAAACAGCTTTTCTCATAGCGTCATGACGACTTTGGTTGCCATTCTGTCTATCTTCAGTAGCCTTCACACACACACAAAATTGCCAAACTAGTATATATATATATATATATATATATATATATATATATATATATATATATATATATATATATATATATATATATATATATATATATATATATATATTAATAAACTCTGTAATGGCTTGCGGTGTTAACCATTGGCTTACAAGGTGGATATCAGCTGCCTTAACTGAGAGGTCAGTGGCATTTCGGTTGGGAACATGGACGTCAGATCCACTGCTCATTTGCCCGGGACTACCCCAGGGTTCTCCACTATCACCGGTGCTGTTTAATATCTATACAGCAAAAGTAGCCACCATTCAACCAGCTGGGTTGGGACGAACAATGACATTTGCTGATGATATACATATTTATAGAACTGGCTCTGGCCGACAAGAAATGGTTAATAGCATTCATCGGACACTACAGGAAGTGCGAGGAAACTGGCTCCAAAGTCAATCCCAACAAGGCCTGCGTGATGTGGTGCTCCTTGAACAACTCCATTGTGAAAGCAGACCTCCCAGATATTACTCTCAATGGACTGAGGATTGAACGGCAAGAAAAGCTGAAATACCTCGAAGTTACATTTGATCGCGGGCTCTCGTATAAGTACCATGTTGAGTAAATCACACAGAAATGCAGGAGAGGTCTAGCGGCCCTGAAAATAATGGCCGCTGTGCCTCTGGAGTAGAGATTACTATTTCTTCTTTATAAACAGCTAGTCATACCGGTCATTGAGTATGGACTGGGAATACTCACGCTGTCAGTAACACAATGTGAACGACTAGAAAGCATTCAGAATGAAGGGATGCGCATAGTCTTGGGCTGCACGCGAGATACCCCCATTGTAACAATGAGATTCATGCTTGGAGTGCTGTCGATTAAATCTAGATATGTGGTGGCCCAAGCAAAAGCCTATATGCAAGTATCCACAGACAAACGGCCTGGAAATTAATCAACTGATACATAATCATTCCTGGGGATATACTGTCCTGGTTATGCTGGGGTATGTGGTAATGACAGAGCTGACAGACTAGCATCAAGAGCACCAACAGTGGGGATACTGGATATGGATAAGGGAGATATACTGAGAACGATTAATGATCACATTTTAGAGAATGACACTGCAATAGATGAATCATCAAGGTTAAAATTGTTGGAATTTGGCATCAAAGGTAAAGCTAGTAGAGATGAGAGGATGCTAGTATGAGAGGATGCATTCGTCGTGTTTACAACTAGCGAACTACAGGAACAATTAGCATTCACACTCTTCGACATATACTGATGGAGACTGAGCACCTATGGGTTTGCCCGGAGTGCAATGATGTCAATTCCGCATAACAATAACAATATATATATATATATATATATATATATATATATATATATATATATATATATATATATATATATACAAATACAAAATACATAATTGCCGCCGTAGGTACTTGTTCGGTAGGTCGGACGGTCGGTCGGTCAGTCACATTTTTGCACACCGTCATTTGCGCACTTTTTTCTAATTCGAGGGCGTGCATTAACTTTCAACCACAGCTAAGTGTGTACAACTGTGGTTGAAAGTTAGACAATACTTGTATTGTTTTCCCTTATATGTACTCTCGCGAAAATAGAAAAAAAGTGCGCAAATGAAGGTATGCATGAACAGTTTGATTATGGAAAGAAGCCAATAACACGATTGATAAACAGTACATGAATTGGAGTTTCGTCAAACTTCAAACGTTGTTCTCAAATGCAGTAAGTCGACCAAGGCTTCTCAGAGGCGGTAGTCGACCAGGGCAAGATTTTAAAAGATGCACGAACAATTACTAGACATGCTGACATAACAGAAATGTTATTTATTTAGTCAATTTACGGCCCATTAGACCATTATCACTACTCTACATGTCATTTAAGTTGGGATACTCATGTCTTCATATTTAATACATCTGTATAATTTTCACTACAAATATCTAAAGACGGTCGTCTGCAATGAAATGACCACAGTAGTGATAGTACCGTCAATAACACATGTAGCAGAAACAACACACTATAATTAACAACCTGCCAATTTTGGCGGGTTGTTGCTAGTAATCATAATAATAATAGCCTCATCAGTAATAACTGACTATGGGAATGCGCCCCTGAGGTGACAGCCCTCAGCTGCTTTTTTCATTGTTTCGACGTTTTCTTTTCTCTTTGTCTGTTGTGTGAGCTTCTTTTCGCCCAATCTGAGGTGGCGCCGTAGAGAGCATCGCCACTTGATGCGATCGGCAGCTTCATCCTCAGAGGTTACAGAATTAATGTCAGTGCCCTTATGTCTGTCTTGCATTCATCTTTGAACCTAAGCTGCAGCCGCTGAACTGCCAGTTGTCCATATGTCGTATGGTGAGTATTGGGGCAACTACGATAGTAGTTTTTGCCAGGAATAGCCTATGGGATATTAGGTAGAAGGTCTCTAGAAAATGGCTCGTTAAGAAAGCATAAAGACCTATTCAAGATAAGGACAAGAAGAAGGGAATGCGAATGCTTTCCACTGAACAGTGTTTTCTGCTTAATTACGAAAATGGTTCTGTTTCCCCACGGCCTTAGCTTCTGCCCCTAGATCCCGTAACAGAAAAAACCCCCAACCTCATCTGAGTGTAGAAATTTACTTATATGTAAATATTTAACACCGACAGTACGAGTGATACATTAACAAACTAGATAATGATCAAACGATTATTGGGTTTATTCATTAAATATCTACACATATGGCGAGTGGGGTTTCTCTAAATCAAGGAAGTTCTGATGAAAACTTGTGTCGTACTGAGAACTTTATATATATATATATATATATATATATATATATATATATATATATATATATATATATATATATATATATATATATATATATATATATATATATATATATATATATATATATATATATATATATATACACTGAAGCACATTAAAAACGCACCACTATTATATATACTGATGCCGAGAAGCTGGAAAAAAAGTGTGGGAATGGATTTTCCCCGTGTTTTTCATAAGGTAGAGAGCGAATGGCTGCTGGAATGGAAAGTGCATGATTCAATCCACGGGTTTGTGTACAGACTACATAAAAACAATGAAAGTTACACGTGCAACACGATTCCCAACAGCTATGACCCTGAAAATGTGTACGCGCTGTGGCAGAATACTCGGTATAAAAAGGCCGTTGGGACAAAACACCCAGTACATGTGCTTGAAATGCCACGACTATCTGAAAACGACCGCCAACGAGCCATTGGTATGTTGGAGACCGTAATGAGCTCGCGGGCCATTGACAGAAGGATGAATTGTCACCACAGCACTATTGTACGTCTCAATGAACGTTACGAAACCACTGGCAGTGCCTGGGATAGACTTCGGAGTGGCCAACCACAAGTTACTTCCCCTGTGCAAGATCGTCATATTGTGCTGAGTCACCTAAGGAATCGTTCTCTCCCGGCAAGTCAAACAGCAAGAGAAATAGTGGGTAGACGTGGGCAAGTCTCTCGAATGACAGTCATACGACGACTCAGAGATACAGGCTTTACTGCAAGACGACCTTATTTTGGGCCAAACTTGACTCACAGACATCGCCAGCAGCGCCTGCAATGGGCAGAGCAACATGTCAGATGGACTAGACTGCAGTGGAATGCTGTCCTATTCACAGACGAGAGCAGGTTCAACATCCTTTGCTGATGGACGTATGCGGATTTGGCGATGCTGTGGACAGCGCTTTGCAGATTGCTGTGTTCGTCAGCACAACCGATTTGGAGGTGGCAGTATTCACATTTGGGGAGGATTCAGTTTTCACCATCGCTTTCCTCTTCACGTCTTCCGTGGAAATGTTAATGCTGTGGCATATCGAGATGAGTTTCTGGATGCATTGGTTGCTCCTGCGTCCACAAATTATCCAGACTTGCAGCTTCTCCAGCAGGATAACGTACGTGCACACACCGCATGCATTACGCAGCAATATCTACAGCAGCAGAACATTGTGACGATTGATTGGCCTGCCCTATCACCAGACATGTCCCCTATAGAACATCTGTGGGACGAGCTTGGACGCAGAGTCTACAGGCTAGGTTCTCCAGCTAATCTGCGACAGCTCGAAGCTGCTCTTACATGTGAATGGGACTTGATTCCCCGGAATTTCCTTCAGAGACGTGTGCGTTCCATGCGGAGCCGCTGCCAAGCTTGTTTGCAAGCACACGGTGGACATACCAGATACTGAGGATAGTGTGAATTAATTTTTTTATTGGTTGCATTTTTGGTTTTCTCCCTTGCCTGCACAGAATGCAATGAATTTCATAACAATCAAATGTACAAATTAATGACCAGCATGGATTCATAGGAAAATGAATAAAGATTCCAAATATATAAACTTGTAAACACTTATATTTACATTTCACACTCTGTTCCTGGATTATACAGGTGGTGCGTTTTTAAGGTGCTTCAGTGTGTATATATATATATATATATATATATATATATATATATATATATATATATATATATATATATATATATATATATATATATATAGATATATATATATATATATATGTATATGTATATGTATATGTATATGTAGTATGTGTATGTGTATGTGTATGTGTATGTATATATATATTCTTCTTCTTCCGTCCTTAGCCACCGACCGTCAAAGCAGTCAGTGGCCATTCCGCCTAGTGGCGTCTTAGGGCAACAGCAGATAGGTTTTCTTTGCCATTGTTTCCCATCACGCCTAGTGGCGTCTTTATGGCAACGGCAAATCAATCCATTTGCTGTTGTTTCCGTAATCGAAGTGACTGGCAAACGGGTGATCAGCCCGTTGTGATATATATATATATATATATATATATATATATATATATATATATATATATATATATATATATATATATATATATATATATATATATATATATATATATATCCCTTCACTGTTTGAGTATATCTCTGAGCGGTGATCAACAGTTAATAGTTGCTGTATTAAAAGGGTACTGGCCAGACTGGATATCTTCACGAAATGTTAGTGATGTGTAGACTCATTATCTTGCGTATGTAATCGTGATTCATAAAATATACTTTAGAGTCTGCTTCATAGAATGTGCTTAAGAGTGTGAGGCACTTGGTATAAATATGAGATTCAACTTTTGAGCTCTTTAGCTTGACTTCAGATAGTACGATTCCGATGAAGCTGAACTTGATATGAGTAATCAACTGTGAGCTTTAGCTTGACACCTGTATTAAGCTTTTGAGTGATTTGAACTTGTTATAACCGTGTGTTGAACTTGTGCGCACGTGACGAAAAATGCTGCGTCCACCTTCTTGAGTGTGGGCGAGAAATATTCATTTTTAAGTGAGGAACGAAGAATGTCCTATGGCGAATTCTGCTAGCCAAATGTCCGTTTTTTCATAACTTATTTCTGGTTAGACGTCAGACACGTAGCGTGTAGACTCAGACTTCTGAGGGACTGAAGACACACAAAAGTCTTCGTAAGTTTTCACACTTAATATATACTTGTTGACTTTCATTTATTCTACTTCTCACTATTGATCTCTATGAGTTCGATTCTAATGATGTTAAATATATTGTGCATGAGATTGTGTGCATATGGAAGACAATGATGATGATTCAACGAGCTAGATGAAGGTGAAGTATGAACTATTAATTACTTCCTATCAGCCTATCATCTTAGAGGAAAATCTTCGGATTTTATTAATCATTTATGAGAAGAATTAATTGGAAAACTATCTTTCGCACATTTAGCTGTGAGGTTAAGATGAATAAAGAATAATAAAAAAGATTATTAAATCTGTATAAGATCTACTAACCTTCTTTTCCCTTCGCAAAATCCTTTAGGAACACAATACACACAGATATGAAATATTTATCCACACTGAATTAATTGCAGGCTATGCGTTAGGGATTTTTCTTTACACCCCAATGTTGAAAAACTGGACTCATCTCTCTATTTTTTTTTTATTAATGTGTTTGCTACTTTTCTTTGTAGCACGCCTTTTTCAACCATCTACCATGTACATGGAGCTGTTGGTTATATCAGGACGTGTTTCCGTTATTGTAATATGTTTTTGTTTGTATTTATTTTATACTATATTATCTCTAGTAGGTATTTTCCTTTTGTAGTTATAGTTCAAAATGACTTTTTTATCCAAAATATGATATTTTCAAAGCTGGTATGTTTTTAATTTTCACTGGACGGTTTATTTGGTTAATCTGTATGTATCTGGGCGGCGTTTTTCACCAGTGTGGACCACTGGCTCGGATCCTTATTTATTTTTTTATATGTTAGCTTTAGTTTTTGTAATATAGTGTTGTATTAACTTTTGCACTTCTGAAGGGGTCTATGAGATTTTCTACACTCATTTCTACCTTGTGGTTACTACAGTATGTCTTAATGTTTTACCTCTGCTGGTCATATTTTTTGCAGTCTACCAGAAAGTGTCTAATTGTGTTTGGTTCTTGACACTCTTCACATGTGGGTTCCTCAATCATGACATATCCAGTTCCAAGCTTGAGCCTCAGCAATTTTTTTTATTAATTGGTATTTTTAGTTCATCTTGTATTTGACATTTTTTGCTTGTTTTTTTAAAGAATTTTATATGAGTGTCTTGCTTTTTTTACTTTGGTCTCATGCTGTTATCCACTCTTTAGTTATTGCTTGAGCAATTAAGCTCTTAATTTCAAACTTTCCTAAGCCTACTTCAATTTTGTCATAGCTAATTCTTACCCCTTTGGCTTCTTTGTGAGCAAGCTCATTTCCTGCTATCCCCACATGTGATGGTATCCATGTTAGTGTTGCACTGAATCCTATAGTGTGCAGATATGTATTAACCTGTAGTATTTCCTCTATAATATCTGGCCTGCTACATTCATTTCTGTTTCTGATAGCTAATACTGATGAAAGTGAATCTGTGAGAATGATTACTTTATTTGGTGGGTTTTCTGCAGCTATTTCTAAAGCTTTTAGGATTGCCACTAATTCTGCTGTAAAGATAGATTTATTACCTGTTACTTTGTATCTTTTATAAATTTTTAATTTTGGTATTGCCATTCCTGCTCCTAATTGTCCTTCTTCATCTTTTGACCCATCTGTATATATAGTTAGGCTATTATTTATATAAAGTTCAATGTACTCTAGTGCTTTACTTTTTGCTGAGATTATGTCGTTAGATTTGCTTATGATCTTTGATAAGTGGGAATAAGTTTCTGGCACTTTTAATTCCCATGGTGGGATCTTTGCTTTATACTGAGCACTACTGTTTATCATATTAAATAGGTTTGGGTGTTGATCCACTTCATCCATTGTTTTCCCCCCTGACGGGTATCTATTATGGCTTAATGGAATGTGGCCTATGTACTGGTTACCCCTATCAAAGGTTTTGTGTGCTGGGTGAGTTGGATCTTTTGCCACTCCTGTCCAGTAGCTGAATCCCAGTTATTTTCTCCTTAGCTCCAGGGGTATTATGCCTAGCGCTACTTCTAATGCCGCTGCTGATGTTCCCTTTGCGGCACCTGCTATTGTTGATAGTGCCTGGTTTTGGACTGTGTCTAGTTGTTTTTTATTGTTCGGGGCGGCTGATGCATAGACAACACTGGCATAGTCAAGTTTGCCCCTAATAAATGATTTATAGAAGGTTAACATTGTCTTATTGCAGGCTCCCCAACCACTTCCTTTCATATATCTTAGCATGTTAATAAGTCCCCTACTGCTTTGCACTAATAGGTCTATGTGTTTGTTCCAGTTTAGTTGCTGGTCTAGTACCATACCAAGAAATCTAGTTGATTTTGCTGTGCATACTTTTTGCAAATTAATGCTTATGTCAATTATATTATTTTTAATTACACGCCCTCTTCTGAAGATCATTCCTATGGTTTTTTTAACCTTTAGATTAAATCCCCACTTGTGCATCCAGTCGGATACTTTATCTATTTGTTTTTGTACTGTTTTATAGAGGAATGGGAGATTTATTCCCGTTCTCCATATCGCAGCGTCATCTGCAAACTGAGATAGGTTGTTTTTTAAGTCTTTAAACTCGTCGCCTAGGTCGTTGACCATAATCGTAAATATAGATGGTGATATTACTCATCCCTGTGGGATTCCATTCTGTTGTTAATACACCTCAGATCTATCATTGTTTATTTGTACCGTGAAGTATCTATCCTGCAGGAAGTTTTCTAAATAATTGTAAGTTCTGCCTACTATACCTAATTTCCTGATCTTATAAAGTGCACCCTCCCTCCAATACTCATCATATGCTCTTGCTACATCAAGGAATATTGCTACTGTTTTTCCATTCCTTTTGAAGCCTGTTTTAACATCATGTTCCAGCCTCAACAGTTGCTCTATTGTACTATGTTGGCTTCTAAAGCCTGCCTGGGCTGGACTGTACAAATTATGCTTTTCTAGATGAAATTTTAGTATGCTATTGACTATTGTTTCTAGAATTTTTCCTAGATGCGATGTTAACGATACTGGCCCGTATGAGCTGACTTCATGTGTTTCCTTATCTGGCTTTAGTATGGGGATGACTACTGCTGTCTTCCATGAACATGGTATTTTTCCCGTGTGCCAGATTGTGTTGTAGAGGGATGCAATCACCCTTAGAGTTGTATTTGGTACCTTCTTGAGGATTTCATAGCTCAGAATGTCTTTCCCAGAGGTGGCATTGAATTTTCCTGCTAAAACTCTTTCTATTTCATCTACTGTAATATCTGCATTTAAATATTTAGCATCCTTTGTGGTGTCCATATTTTCTTCTTTTAATTTTTCTAGCAGTGTCTTCCGCCTATTTATTTCTGCCTTATCTAGACTGTCTATTGAACTAACCTGATAGAAGTATCTAGCTAGTATGTTGGCTTTTTTTTTCTATCTGTTTCAGCTCTCTCTGGTATTTTAATTGTTGGGATTTTAAATTTCTTAGTTGTTCCCTCCTTTAATTGCTTTTAATTTTCTCCAAACTGTAGTTACTTGTGATCTATGGTTCAATGTTTGACAAAATGTTCTCCAACTCTTTTCTTTAGCTCTGAATATTATTTGATTTGTTTCATTTCTTATTTTTTTATAATTTGTGTAATTCTCTTCAGTTTTGGTTTTTCTATACTTTATCAGGGCCGTCTCCCTCAATTTCAGTTGTTCTGAGCATCTGTCTGTTCACCATGGTACTGGATTTTTATCTTTGTTTCTTTTCCTATCTTTACCTTTTTGTGTTGGTTTTAAGTGATCAGGCATATTCCTGTTTGGTATATATTTTATTGCTATTTTTAAAATCTCATTTGTTAGTTTTTCTGCAAATATATCTATACTGTTAAATTCAATTTGTTCTATGCTTAGTTTACTTAGCTCCAATTACAAGGACTCCCAGTTAGCTTTTTTGAGGTTGAATGTATGTTTGGAGCTTCTTGGACTAGTTCTGTATTTGTCGTTTAGGTTTATTTCTATGGGTAAGTGGTCTGAGCTGGAGTCATTCAGTACTTCCCATTTAGCAGAGGCTAGGTTTGGTGTTATAATACTTATGTCTATTGCTGTATCTCCTCCTTTGTTGCATGGGTTAACCCTTGTCACTGAGCCATCATTTAGTATGATTAGCTCAGCACTTTCAATGTAGTCCAACAGTCTTTTTCCTGCTGGATAATTACTGTTGTTACCCCATGCCTCATGGTGTGCATTAAAGTCTCCTACCAATGTTATTTGGTCTATTTGTGTGTTAATAGTGGCAATGTCCCTATCGGTTATATTACCATTGGGGCTATAAATTTTATTATTTTTAAGTTATCTATCTCACTGTCTACTGTTACACTTATTCCTTCAATATTTTCTGTGTTGAATTGTTCCCAATTTAATATTTTGTAGTCTTCATGTATTGAAAAGGCCACGCCCCCTCCTCTTCCCTCCGGTCTATCATTTCTAAGTGTTATATATCCTTGATAGTTCAGTTTTTGTTGGGGGCTTAGGAGGGTTTCTTGTATTGCAAATATGGGTTTTGATTCCTTATATTGCCCCACAATAGACATCAGGTTCTTCCTGGCACCCCTACAGCTCCACTGAACTACTTTTATTGCTCTATGGTCTCTAGTCTCCATCTTATATGGTTATCATAGTTATGTTTTTGTTTTTAATTTTGTTGTTTGTTAGTTTCTCTATGTACGTTTTGTTTTGCCCACCATCTCTCATGTTCTCTACAAACTCCTCATTCCAAGAAACCATTTTACTCCGCACTCTTTCTACTAGGTATGGAAGGAGTAGTTCAACTGTTTCCATAATTTTTTCTTCCGTATTTTCTTTGTTTTCCTGCTTGTTCAATTTTCCGGACTCAGACCTTTTTTCTTCTGTTAAAAGTGCTCTTTCAATCTCTATTTTCCTTAGGATTTCTTCATTAGACTCTTTTATTTCTGTTATTTTTTTGAGGTCTCTTTCTATTGCCTGTTGTGCTATTTTAATTTCTTCTAATACCTGCCTGGCTTGGGTGATGTTATGTTCTGTCTCTTCTGTGTTGTTTTCTTCTTCGCTGTTGCTTATGCGTGATTTACTTTCACCTTCTTTCTGTATTTTCTCCTTCATGTTTTTTACCTCAGTTGTTATTTGTTTTATTTGTTATGTTATTTTATTGGAAGTTTTGGAGGTGGCTGTTTGCTTTCTGTTTTTCTTTGACTTTCCAGATTGGTGTGTTGGTTTCTAGAGCTTCTTTAAGTATGTATTTTGTCTCTTGGAAGACTGGACACCCCTGGTACCTGGCACTGTGGTTACCCTGGCAGTTTGTACATCTTCTGTTTTTATTTTCTTGTTTGTAGTCTTTGTCCTCTTTAGCCATTGTGCTGTCTCTGTGTTTGTGTGCTCCTGCACAGAAACTACATCTTGTTGCTCTTTTACAAGCATGTTGCGTGTGACTAAAGCCTTGACAATTTATACACTGGATGATTGGTGGTATGAATATTTCAGTCTTCTTGGTTCTCTTGCAGATTTTGACCTCCTTGGGTATTTCTGTACCCTGTACACTCAACACTACCACTGAAGTATTCTTCTGCTGCTTGGTTTTAATTCGTTCTACCTTTTCTATCTTAGTGTTACGTGCAGTCTTTGATATCTTGCAATATTATACATTTGTATGCTTGTTATGTTCGCAAATATTTTGTAAACAAAATAGAAACTCTTTTGCTTAAGGAAAAGTCAATATCGAGTTACTTCCCCTTGAAAGGAGTTTCGCCACTTTCGATCGAACTCCGCGGATGAATCTAGTTTTACTACGATTTATTCTTTGTTTGGGTAGAAATAGATTGTTCTATCTTCAGAATATCTATGGCCTGAATTTATGTGTATTGTTTGTCTAGGTAGGACGAGTCGGTCTTATATCTGTATATCTTTACATATCTAAGTCGAACTATATGTTCTTTGTCGCTAGAAAGGTCAAAGGCTGTCCAGCGGATGTGTCGCTAGTTAGTTGTGATTTGGCTTCGCCCTGATGATGGGGGCTGTCGTGTTTTCTGTATCGGCTTGTCGCCGGAAAAAGTGATCGATATATGTGTAGGGGAAAGTGATAGTCGTCTAGACCTATCGTGTATGCTTTACCCCAGTGTTTATTCTTATTGCCAAGGAATGGCAGAATCATATTTCTGACACCAAGGTAACAAAAGCACTTCTTATGAACTCTCTTACGAGGCCATCGTTTTCGATAAGCAGACGCACGATTTGTACGTCTGAGAGAATATTTAACTAGATGAAGAAGACATTCATTTCTAGCAGCACTATATCTTGTATGATGAAGTCAATTGTATCATGATAGAATCTACAGAGCCATGAGAACATTTAATGAATGACTAACTTTAATACAGATTCATTGTCTGTATCCAAACGTGAGTGACAGCTCACCAGAAGCCATCTTGTATCCAAATATTTTATGAAGAGAAAAGGGATGCCCCGTACTATCGCTTGATGAGTCCAGAGATCACTGCTACAGATGAGAACCCATTACTAGCGGTTCAAAATGATTATTTGAAAAATATGTGCTGAACATTATTTAAAGGAATCTTCGCTAGACGAGGTTAGGTCTAGAAGCCATCTTGAATATTGTTTATAAACTGACGTGCTTTGTCAGTAAACTCAGATGATATATATATGGGCAATACTGAGTGCTTGTCTACTGACATTCCATTGTGCTATGATTCAACGAGTGCCCATGTATCATTGCAAGACCATTTATCAATTGTACCATGATGTATTATGCCAGCCTGTGATTTGTCACTGTATCCGTGCTGTCGAATGTGTACGTCCAATTAAACTGTAACAAAAAGTACACAGCAGTTGGCGTCGATGACTTCCAGCCATACATGAGTGAGGAAAAGAACATTTATCAATTCTTCGAACTCTTTCATCATTCGCGTATTATACTCTCACTCTATGTCTACACACCACTGCGTAGGTCGAGTTGATATTCCTATTCCTAACAACCACTCTGACGAGCAACGCTGGGGCCAACAACAAGGCTTTAACATTGGAGCTTCCACGGACCACCATACCTCTTAACACTGTGGTCCTGTAAATAGTTGATGTCAGTGTGAACAAGGAACAATACAATTTCATATCTATACACCATTCAACAGTATATATAGAAACAGTATTTAACACTGGTATGCTATTATTTAACTCTGGTGGAATTCAACAAAGAAGCATATTTAACACTGGTGAGCCAGCTTTCTGGGTTTGACCTTGCAGAAGTTGAGAAGTCAACAGACTACCGATACCAGACCGTTTCCTGTGGCTGATACGACACACTTGCAGTATTAGTTTGCTCGTTGTCAACACTTTGTCACGTGACCTATCAAGTGAATGCAGTATCTAGGTCAGCGTTGTTGACATTTTTACGCTTAGACATTACAGAGTTTCACAGTACAGAGATGATACTTTGAAGGCCATAAACTGTTCTATTGTTGCAGTATTCTTGAACATAAGTGCGTAAATTTCATCGTTGGACCTTCTGATACTCATATTGTTGAACATTGTAATAGATTAAATCAAAAATCTAGTATTGATTAAAGTGGCAGTTTACTTTGTTTATTCAGAAACTGTGCCATTATATTTATGAACTGAAACTCTTTCCAACACATTTCATTATTTAATGTATAACTGAGCATCCTATCTGCAACACAGTGCTTTATACATTACACACATGATATATGCATTTATGATTATATGTTATATGTTATTTGTTTGTATAGTATATTAGTTTATATGTCAGCGGGTTGTGTTTAGGTTGGGCGGTGTCCTCACAACAGAATATCCCACGTCATAGAGGGTCCGTTGTGGGAGTTTTCTTTAGGTGCAATTTCCTTAATTGGAAATTTGCTTGCAACAACTAGTTGCTATTTGTGTTAGCTGTGAAGACTGTAATTATTGTTATTTTTGTAATATTTCTTTGTTCTTTAGTTTTGTTTTGATTTGTTTGTAATTTGTTGGTCTACCCTTTTCTATCTTTCAGTTCTATTCACAATTTATATTCATATACTGTGACGTCATTTGTGTTGTTATTCCTTGCAGACTCAGTGATTATTTTCATTGATTTCCCTATTTG
>JAMPIV010001979.1:0-191801 GCA_024509875.1 Oreohelix idahoensis | reverse complement strand
GGGGTTTGTTTATTTGTTGGTGATTTATTGATATTTTTAATATTTTTTGTTGTGTTATTTTATTATTGATTATTTAAGCTTTAATTGATAATTTAGATTAAAATTTGAATTTTTTGAAATAATATTATTTAAAAAAAAAATAAAATAATAAAAGATTTTTTTTTTATTTTTTTTTTGTTTTTTTTTTTTTTTTTTTTTTTTTAAAATAAAAAAAAAGAAAAATAATAAAAAAAAAAAAATTTATAAAAATATTTCTCAACAGATAAAATAATATTATTCAAAAAAATATTATTCGGGGGAGGTGCCACCAAAACACACACTACTCGACTGTGCATGAAAATACAATATAAATACTGACACAGTTTCATATCATTATAATCAAACCGCTTTAGAATGGATGTACACATCTGAATATTGAATGTTAAATATTTTCATTTATCGAAAATGGTTTAATAATACCATTACATAATTGAATTTAAACAGAAATGGACGGATCCAGGACACAATCTCCTGTCCGTTCCAAGGAAAGGTTTGTGTACGATGTGGAACTCTCCATGTTTGACAACAGATAGGTAGCTTCTCCGATCAATCAATAAAACATGCTGAGAAAAAACAACCGACTATATAATTTATTTAATAGCCCCATTAAAGTTTCGTCATACTATACAATACATTTTATTATTAACAAATTGTGGCCCGATGTAATGACCTTTCGGCCCTTATATTAACTACTCAGTCTTCTTCTTATATTATTTAAGATGGGAACAGAAGAAGATGATAACAAAGCACAATATATGTGTTCAACCTAAAGTGAGACTGATGTGCTAATGTATTGTAGTAATATAGTGTGTGTTATTGTATGAATCTGTCGTATATCTAGGAAATTGGACAGAATATGTTTTTAGTTGGAATGCATGTGGGCATCTAGACAAAATGTCAGCCATCACATTATCCGCACCACGGATAGCTCGTACCGTGAAGTGAAAATGGTTGTTAGAGCAATAGCATATCGAGTGGATCCTCGAACTCTTCAAGTTCTTAGTCTGAATAGCTGTAAGAGCTTTTTGATCAGTTTTCTAGAATGAAATGTGCGCCCAGGCAGAATCTTTGTAGTTTGAGAATATGACCACTGCAACCATAGCCAACAATTGGCCACGGTCTAAAAATCCGAGTAGTTCCTCTCTGCCGCATTTAGTTTTCTAGAAATGTACATAACAGGATGCAGAGTATTTGCATATTCTTGCATCAGTGCTGCTCCAATCCCAGTGGATGAAGCATCACTTCGAAAATACGAAGAACAAATAGTTCTATCAAGAGTAGGTAATCTATAGGATGGGAGGAGATGAAAATATACTTTTAATCTGGTCTAAGGAAGATTGACATACCTCACACCAACGAATCAGATTAGGCGACCCTTTCTTCACAAAATAGTTGAAAAGAGGTGCCCATTGATCGAAGATAGATTTCGGAATAAATCCCGCATAGAAGTGAAATTAACGCAAGAAGAGCTACGGACTTTGTTCTTTCTCTTTATGGTACAGAGATGTTCAATATTTTCGAAGTATTGTGGTCTTCTGTCTTCAAGAGACCATGACCAACACGATGACCCAGAAAGAAATTTCACCAAAACCAATATAAGCTTTAGAAGGTTTTGCTGTCAGATTATACTCACGTAGAGTAGACAGTAGGTCATATAAACCCAGATAGTGATCTTCCCAAGAATCACTGAAGAGACAGATATCATCTAAGTATGCGATGACATCTGAACGATGAGAAAGAATTCGACGCATCATGCGAACGAAAGTAGCAGGGGCGTTCATAAGACCGAATGGCATTACATTCCATTGAAATAATCCCCTAGGTGTAGAGAAAGCAGTCAGAGGTTTGGCATGATCTGCTAAAGGCACTTGCCAATAACCTTTTGACAAGTCAAGTTTAGTGAAGAATCTAGAATTAGAAAGTCTAATAAGTAGATCTTCTAGTAAAGGCATAGGTTCAGCATCGAACTTTGTGACTTGATTTAATTTGCGATAATCAACGCAAATTCGTATGTTCTTATCCTTCTTCCGAACAATAACCATGGAAGAAGAATATGGTGAAGTCGATGGTTCAATTATATTTAATTGAATCATTTCATCCAATTCCTTTTCCACTTGTGACTGAAAGTGTATAGGGATAGGATACGGCCTAACCCTAATAGGATTATTGTCGGTAAGAATTATGTCATGTTCTATGACATTCGTGTGACCAGGGATGTCGGTTAGAACATCCTTAAATGTCTGTAACATCGACGAGACTTGACGATGTTCATCAACCGAAAGAGTAGGACAAATGGACACATCTTTCCAAGATTCGATAGAATGTAGTGGAACCACTGGAAGAGGGAGATCGACATCAGAAAAAACAGATTCCTCATCCTGTATGACAGACAGGGATGAGTAATGACCATGAGGTACAGAAGATTCGTCCGTTGCCTGGAAAATAGGCAGCAAATAGTCTGGACGCTCATGAAATTCCGTCAGCATGTTGATATGGAAAGTTTTATGCTTTCCATCTATATCGACCACATAGTCAACATCGGAAATTCGTGAGACTATTGCATATGGACCTTTCCATGCAATCAGAAGTCTATTTTCCCTACTGGGGAGTAGGACGAATGCTTTGTCACCTGGACAAAGTTGTCGTAGACATCTGTTTCTTGTTAGCAAACTGCCTTGCTTTTTTCTTTAGCAATTTCTGATGAAGCAGTTTGCTAGCTTTTGCATGCCTCAATGATCTTTTGCCTAAGAGCAATGACATACTCATATGAGGATTGAGTTTCATCGCTAATATCATCGGCAGTGATGAGATCGTGTAATAAAGACATAGGGCCGCGCGGACGCGCGCCAAAGACAAGTTCGAAGGGAGAAAATCCTGTGTGTTCATTAGGGACTTCTCTATAGGCAAAGAGAGCCGCGGGTAAAACCCTGTCCCAATCTTGGGGATGATCTTCAGTTATCTTACCAAGCAAAGTCTTGAGCGTTCTATTCAGACGCTCAACTAACCCATTAGACATAGGATGGTAGATACTACTGAGAGATCGTTCAATATGTAAGGTAGACATTACCTGTGACATAGTGTCAGATATGAGTTGAGTGCCATGGTCTGACAATATTTCTCTGGGGAACCCCAAGCGAGAAAATATCAACCAAAGAGCATCTGCGATATCTGTAGTAAATATGCTCTTAAGAGGAATAGCCTCTGGCTAACGTGTGCACATATCGACACATGTTAGGATAAAACTATGAAGGCACCTCTGATGTCCTCTGGCCGGACGTTTATCTTAAAGGGCCAATAATATCTAATGGCCATTTTGTCTAATGGGAAATGGCCGAATAGGGATGTCACCCCTGGATAGCGCAGCATGTCGTGGTCCCCCAATCTAGAGTTTGACCTCCCTGACATACCTGTAGCATGATCGCTTTCTAAGGATACGGAACTGATGTCCTCTTGTGTTAACAAACCGAAGGGCCAAAAGAAAGCCCAAGGACTCTCGACTTTTTTACGGGAAAACCCAGAATGTGTCCAGCATTCCTTGCGATCATGAGCATGTTGCAATTATTTGCAATCTCATTACTCTTGGGAACAAGAGATTTTGCGAATGTGCTGAAAACGAGTCTTGTACCAAACGTAAAAACTATCAAGTACGTTACGCCCCCTTGTTTCATTTTCAAACCCAAAGATTTTTATTTTTCGTGTGTATCCTTATTTGGATCACCTTGCAAACTTGGTCCTTTCTTTACGATGGAATAGAATTGGGCCAATCATTTACCTAGGAGATCATTTCTTCTTCTTGTAATTTTGTAATATACCAGAGCACGAGAACGAATAGGCCATTAGTGACATCTTGGCAAAAACTTCATATATCACTGATTCAAACGGAAGGTTGGGGTGTTTGTGTAGAGCTTGGTTGGTTTTGTAAAACCCACTGACATTGGAACATTGCAATATCTATTTTCATTCACCCCAACTGCCTGGCAATCTGCTGTGGGGGTAACATTCCCTTCTACGTGGAAATACTACCAATAAATAAGGTCCATCCGCTTGGATTAAATCCAAAGAACAGGCATGCACAACCATCCCCGTAAAGAAAGATAGTGGCAATGTGAGATTAATAGCAGTAGGATAGATTTTCCCCGAATCATAACCGCCAAATGTGAAACACAAAAAAGGGATTACCCTTCCCCCCCCACAGCAAAAGGACCTTTAACACAAAAAAGGGCGATTGTCTAACACCAATAGTGGTGCATCCGGAATCCCAAAGTAACGGAGACCAAGTTTATTATAAACAATAACCCTTATGGTAGGATTTTAGAGATACCCCCCTCCCGTCATTGTGCAAACCGAACATGGAAGAGCGGGGAGGGGTGAGGACCATTAAACTAAAATCAAAAGTCGGAAAAAATGTTGTAGGTTGGTTCGTAACCAAATGTACGGCAAAAATGGGGCACTTTTTGCTCTCCAAAGTCCATATCTTTGTACTCGAACAAAATTGTTGTGTCACAACTAAATGCTTTATCCCTAAACCTTAGTCTTACACATCGCCACGAGTGACCCCCAATGAGTTCCCCTGTTGGCCAAAACGAATTATTCTTATGTTATAATCCCGCTTTCTATCTCCCCCATTTGGGGGTATGAGATCCTACCGCACTATATTACGTCTCTGAAAAACTCATGTTGTTATTACCGTCATTCTGTTGTTTTTATAAAAACACACTATGGTGATAAAGAAATATTTTTTTTGAGCTACGTTTAGGTTATAGTGTGGTTACTACACAAGGGAATTGACTTTCAACCGCCATCCCTATATTTTTGTGGGTTGTACAAGGCATCGTCTCCAACAAGTCGCCTAGTATCTTTCCACTTTACCATTTTTTATGGAACACGAAAAAGTCTAGAACGGTTACCAGAAATGTAACTGTGGAAAATCCCGTCAACATTCCTCTAATTCTGTCGGTCAGAAGTACCCAAAATGAAGAGCTTACATATTCCTCAATTATCGTTATAGTGTAAATGTCGAACCGTAGAGTTTCATGTATCAAGAGCATTTTAGTTTTATAATCAAGCGATTATTCAAACCAAGCAAATATTTGTAAATGTAAACGCTGGTTGCAGAATGCGGTGTGGCTCGATTGTGGGTATTTCTTCGTCATGTAGATCAGAAGAGTCTCTAAACGCCCCAAAGCTAATCATAATTTTGTGCTCTTGAGTGCTAACCATTTTACTAAGGCGTAGGCTTTTCTCCCGCTTGTTACACTCACGATAAGCACAATTAATAGATCCAATCTAAGTTTCACACAAGATTGCATTAACTAGAAATGTGTAACATTTCGGTGTATTAGTCTCCATGGGCCATGAACAGATACCTTAATGTTCTAATAAAAGTGGGATTCGCATCCACCTGTGTAAGGGAAAATTATTAGGTAGCATAGTTAAAGGTGTGTATCATTGTTCATAACCTCAGATTATTCCCCTAACTACGGTCCCTTAAAGATAAGTCAGGACTGGAATATTCCAGGTTCTGAATGATGTTAATACTCTATTCGTATGTCACTGGGTTCGTCATCTTTTGACTTTGGGTAGAGCAATGGAAGTGCCCCCAATGCAGTTGTGGACTTTGTTCGAACCAACTATACAAGTATAACGACAATTTGTGGTCACCCTCTCCCCGCTCTTCCTGCTTCGGTTGCACATGACGGGAGAGGTTCTCTAATCCTACATAAGGGTCTTGTTAATAATAATCCAGTCTCACTACTTTTCGATTCCGGATGCACCACTATTGGTGTTAGACAATCGCTTGTAGAACCATCCTGTGCGACAGGAAGGGTTATCAAATGTGTCACATTTGGCGGCACTCTGGAGAAATATCCTACTGCTGTAATTCACATTGCCACTCCTTTCTTTACTGGAGATGTGCATGCTTGTCTCTTACCTAATCCATTGCGGACCTTATTATTGGTCGTATCCATGGAGTTAGGGAATGTACCCCACAGCAGATTGCTGCTTGGGAAGATGATAATATGCAAGCTACCAATGCAGTGGTTACAAGAGCACAAGCTCTACAAACACCACAAACTTCGTTGAATAATGATAATGAAGTTCAATGCCAAGATAGTACCTTGGTTATTTCTCGTGACTCGTTCATAAAATTACAAGAAGAAGATCCTACGTTAAAGAAATTCTTCATTCTTGCGAAGAAAGGTGATCCAAATAAGGATATAAAAGAAAATCTTGGATAGAAATGAAAAACGGCGTACTTGTACGTATGGTACAAGACTCGGCTACGTCAGCACATTCGCAAATTCTTGTTCCCAAGAGTATGAGAGTGCAAATATTGCAACATGCTCATGACTCGCAATGTGCTGGACACATGGGATTTTCCCGTACAAAGTCGAGAGTCCTTGCGGCTTTCTTTTGGCCCTTTGTTAACAAGGACATTCGTATATATTGCCGATCATGTCAGGTATGTCAGGAGGTCAAATCTAGAGGACCACGGCATGCTGCGCCTATCCAGGCTGCTGACATCCCTATTCGGCCATTTCAGAAAATGGCCATAGATATTATTGGCCCTTTTAAGATAAAGTCGGCCAGAGGACATCAGTTTATCCTTACATGTGTCGATATGTGCACACGTTGGCCAGAGGCTATCCCTCTAAAGAGCATATCTACTACAGATATCGCAGATGCTCTTTGGCTGATATTTTCTCGCTTGGGGTTCCCCAGAGAAATACTGTCTGACCATGGCACTCAACTCATATCTGATACTATGTCACAGGTAATGTCTACCTTACATATTGAACGATCTCTCAGTAGTATCTACCATCCTATGTCTAATGGGTTAGTTGAGCGTCTGAATAGAACGCTCAAGACTTTGCTTGGTAAGATAACTGAAGATTATCCTCAAGATTGGGACAGGGTTTTACCCGCGGCTCTCTTTGCCTATAGAGAAGTCCCTAATGAACACACAGGATTTTCTCCCTTCGAACTTGTCTTTGGCGCGCGTCCACGCGGCCCTATGTCTTTTTTACACGATCTCATCACTGCCGATGATATTAGTGATGACACTCAATCTTCATATGAGTATGTCATTGCTCTTAGGCAAAAGATCATTGATGCATGCAAACTAGCGACTGCTTCATCAGAAATTGCTAAAGAAAAAGCAAGGCAGTTTGCTAACAAGAACAGATGTCTACGACAACTTTGTCCAGGTGACAAAGCGTTCGTCCTACTCCCTAGTAGGGAAAATAGACTTCTGATTGCATGGAAAGGTCCATATGCAATAGTCTCACGAATTTCCGATGTTGACTATGTGGTCGATATAGATGGAAAGCATAAAACTTTCCATATCAACATGCTGACGGAATTTCATGAGCGTCCAGACTATTTGCTGCCTATTTTCCAGGCAACGGACGATTCTTCTGTACCTCATGGTCATTACTCATCCCTGTCTGTCATACAGGATGAGGAATCTACCTTCTCTGATGTTAATCTTCCCTTCCAGTGGTTCCATTACATTCTACGGAATCTTGGAAAAACGTTTCTGTTTCTCCTAATCTTTCTGGTGACGAACATCGACAAGTCTCGTCGATGTTACAGACATTTAAGGATGTTCTAACCGACATCCCTGGTCACACGCATGTCATAGAACATGACATAATTCTTACCGACGGTAATCCTGTTAGGGATAGACCGTATCCTATCCCTATACACTTTCAGTCACAAGTGGAAAAGGAATTGGATGAAATGATCCAATTAAACATAATTGAACCATCGACTTCTCCATATTCTTCTTCCATGGTTATTGTTCGGAAGAAAGATAAGAACATACGAATTTGCGTTGATTATCGCAAATTAAATCAAGGCACAAAGTTCGATGCTGAACCTATGCCTTTACTAGAAGATCTACTTATTAGACTTTCTAATTCTAGATTCTTCACTAAACTTGACTTGTCAAAAGGTTATTGGCAAGTGCCTTTAGCAGATCATGCCAAACCTCTGACTGCTTTCTCTACACCTAGGGGTTTATTTCAATGGAATGTAATGCCCTTCGGTCTTATGAACGCCCCTGCTACTTTCGTTCGCATGATGCGTCGAATTCTTTCTCATCGTTCAGATGTCATCGCATACTTAGATGATATCTGTCTCTTCAGTGATTCTTGGGAAGATCACTATCTGGGTTTATATGACCTACTGTCTACTCTACGTGAGTATAATCTGACAGCAAAACCTTCTAAAGCTTGTATTGGTTTTGGTGAAATTTCTTTCTTGGGTCATCGTGTTGGTCATGGTCTCTTGAAGACAGAAGACCATAATACTTCGAAAATATTGAACATCTCTGTACCTAAGACGAAGAAACAAGTCCGGAGTCTCTTGGCGTTAATTCAATTCTATGGGAGATTTATTCCGAATCTATCTTCGATAATGGCACCTCTTTCAACGTTGTTGAAGAAAGGGTCGCCTAATCTGATTCGTTGGTCTCAGGAATGTCAATCTTCCTTAGACCAGATTAAAAGTATATTTTCTTCTCCTCCCATCCTAAGATTACCTACTCTTGATATAACTTTTGTTCTTCGAAGTGATGCTTCATCCACTGGGATCGGAGCAGCGCTTATGCAGGAATATGCTGAAACTCTGCATCCTGCCATGTACATTTCTAGAAAACTAAATGCGGCAGAGAGGAACTACTCGGTTTTAGACCGTGAATTGTTGGCTATGGTTTGGTCTATTCTCAAACTACAAAGATTCCTCCTGGGCGCACATTTCATTCTAGAAACTGATCAGAAAGCTCTTACAGCTATTCAGACTAAGAACTTGAAGAGTTCGAGATCCACTCGATATGCTATTGCTCTTCAACCTTTTCACTTCACGGTACGAGCTATCCGTGGGTCGGATAATGTGATGGCTGACATTCTGTCTAGATGCCCACATGATTCCAACTAATACTTCTGTTCTATTTCTAGATATACGACAGAGTCATAACACACCTATATTACTACAATACATTAGCACATCTGTCCTCACTTTAGGTGAACACATACTATTGTGCTTTGTTATCATCTTCTTCTGTTTCCATCTTTAATATAAGAAGAAGACTGAGTGGTTAATATAAGGGCCGAAAGTTCACTCGGCCACAATTAATAATAATAATGTATTGTATAGTATGAAACATAATGGCTATTAAATAGAATTATAGTGGTTGTTTTTTCTCAGCATGTTATTGTTGATCGGAGAAGCTACCTTTCTGTTGTCAAACATGGAGAGTTCCACATCGTACACTTTCCTTGGAACGACAGGAGATGTGTCCTGGATCGTCATTTCTGTTTAAATTCATTATGTAATGGTATTATTAAACATTTCGATAATGTAATATTTAACATTCAATATCAGATGTGTACATCCATTCTAAGCGGTATTAGAGTATGACACTGCTATTTGACTATAATGATATGAACTTGCATATTTATATTGTATTTTCATGCAAGCGTAGTGTGTGTTGGTGGCACCTCCCCGATATATTTTTGAATCAGATTTTTATCTGTTGAGAAATATTCTCACCAGACAGTTTATGTGTCAATTTAGCCTCATATTAGGCAGTGCAATTAGTTATCCCCGCATAATTCGTGCGTTGTTAAACCGCTTTTGGTTTTACTCGTGGATATTTTAAAAAAAAAATGTTGCACGTTTTTTTTTAATCGGGAGGTGGCGGTAATGTTGCGCTTAACTTGTCGCAACTTATTCTGACTATATTCAATTTTTTAATGCATGGGAAGTGACTCATGGAATTGTAGTCACTTCTTATTTCTACTAGTTGTCTAATCGGGTGACAATGGTCTTATAGTATAGTTGCCGATAGTTGTGTGAACGATTTTGAGTCACGTCCATATATGGAGCGCTCAGGTCGTCAGTTCTTAGAAAACAGTTGGCAATCGCAATGTTTCAAGATTCATTTCATTTTAAGGTTCGAATCTTTAGTCGAACATCGTAGAACATTCTTCGTTTCGTAATTTGGCTGAGTTGTATTCGATTCGTGTGTTCTGCGCATGTCTTTGTTTGTGGCAGTGTTTGAATGATTTCCGCCCAGGTCAGTCTGAGCAGAAATGCTGGTAAGGCGAGACGTAGCGATGTGCTAGCGTCTTCGCTTAGATTATTCAGGAAGGAGTCCTCATCATTGTTGTTCCTTTTTTGAGATGATATATCTCTATGTTATTCCAAATGCCTGGAGGCATATGTGATTTATGTGATTTAATTCCTGATGAACAGGTAACTGAATCTTTTGCTGAGTAACTTTATCGCCATCTTGTGATGTTGACTTTTGCCTAGCCTGCCTTATTATAACGTCTATGATATGACAAGTTTGCTCAGCTCACGATCCACTTATATTGTCACGCATCGATTGATGCCGGTCCTAAGGGCCATTTGCTTCCTGAACTTTATTGATGGATCTAGGTTTGATACCTTTGCTGTTTGAGGAACATAGAGGACGATAATGTGACGCTCAAAAGACATGCCTGTCTTGTTGAGGTCAAATATAGGGGACTAGATTTAATCTCCTAGTTGATATCTACTAGCTCTTATGGAAAGGGGAAGTTTACTACCCGACTACATGTACAGCTGATTACGATATCCTAAAAGGCATTTGATGTACATTATTATGATGCTGTCTGCTGTGCCTGTTGAATTGACTACGTCGATGATACAATGACTGTTGTACTATACCTGCTTGTTTATGTCTACACACCTCGTCATTGTGGCGTCTATAATAAATTATACAAAAACCGTCACTAGCTGTTGCAAGCATCATTGACTTTACACATCGTGAGTTAACGTGACGTCCTTGTGTGGATTGCCCTGTTTGTAATGCTCACTGTTTGAATACACATCTGCATCCTACACAAACCAGACCACAGATACCATACTATGTCTTCATCGCCTTCAACAATTATGGCGTACAACAAAAAGGTATCTACCACATACCATTTTTACTCAGTTATCAACGTATGTTAATAAAGTTCTACCATTGATATTTTCACTGCTGTTTTGAGTGGTATCGATTGATAAACAGTGTATATGAAGAAAAAGTAGAGTCAGTCTGAGTGAAGGAAGTTTCTAGTATTCACGGTTACACCACACTACACTGAAAGGCAGTAGCCCTACACGATTCTAATACCATCCTCGTCGACAGATATTCATGGTGCTCGTGACCAGCTCTACAGTAGGCAGTAGCAAAGACAACAGATGACAGAGTAACTAATGGTGCGAGTAACCAGCCCTACACTAGGATAGTTTAAGAAACTTTTATAAAGCAAGACAGACTCCACTCAGATGTCAGTTTCGGCATCACATATTAGGTACGGTTGCGTCAAATATTTTCCTATCTAGCACTACAACGGTCACAGCCTATTTTGGTGCACCTAACCCTATACAAGATAGAGATTTAAAAGACTGCAGACAGAACGAAGGTCAAGTTCATTAAGAAGAGATTACACAGAAAGAAAGAATCCTGCTAGCGAGAAAAGCAAATCAAGACAACACAGAAGTCAAGACATCACGAAGGACAAGTGCACAAGAAGAATATAAAGAACAAAACAGTCTACATCATCCAACAACCGTCAGAATACAGGTACATGCATGAGATAACAATCTGAATGATCAACAGGCCCAACGCGCAAAAATAATAGTATACAGCCGTATAAGACAAAAATTGTGTTAATTAATTCTGAAATACTGGAGGAACAAGTGTGTAACTCAATCAAGGAAAACAGATTATGTAACACATAAACATTTAGATACAAGTTAATAAAGTTAGTCACTATAGTAGTTAGTTAAATTATAAGATTTAGATTGATATTTAGGTTCTGTGTTTAAAACCACAGTGTTGCCAGAAAATTTGTTTCGTAGTTCAAAAATTTTATGAAATATTGTGTATAGATAGTCGTTGGTATTTCTTTTGCAGGCCAACCAGGATATTAATATTGGTTTCTTTCCAGGTGTTTTATTAATACAAACACTTTACAGATCAAGACAAGATGCAACAACAACAACTTACGGCGGGTTTGGATCCCAATGTGGCTGCTCTTGAGCAGGTAGCTAAGGCTATGACATCCATTAGAAATTAAAAGTAAGTTCCAGAATATCCGGAACAGCATAACACCATATGCAGGGAATCCTACTTTATGTAGAAAATGGTTGCTCGAGATACAAAGATATTGCACTTCGGTCAATATGGACCAAGGTGAGTACAAACAAGTTGCATATCTTTCCTCAGGTGGGTTAGTAGTAGATTTCATAAGACGCAGGTTTGACACTTTCCCAGACGAGACATGGGAGGAGTTTAGGAAAGAACTAATAAGGACGTATGCACAAATTACGGACGCATCGTACGCCTGGAGTCTGCTGAGGAGCATACAACAACAAGTAGGAGAACCTATTCAAATGTTCAGCGACAGGTTGTTAAACCTAGCTGAAGAGGTTTTCTTGGGACAACAAATTAACCAACAAGAGGTGGAAAACAGTTAGTGGGCATATTCGTAGATGGGTTGAATGGGGTACCAATTAAATTACATCTCCTCAGGAAGGACCCACAAAACTTGTCACAGGCCATTGCACTGGCTGCAGCTGAAGAGAACCTCAGAAGACGATTGGACCTCAGGCTTGGTAGAGCAGTCACTTGTGAAGAAATACAGGAAGAACCTATGGAGATAGGACATTGTCAACAAAGAAGGATAGAAAGACGAGGGAGAGGAATGGAAACGTTTTATAGGTCAAGGCAGGTGGACCGCAGGCAAAGCGTGTGTTATGCTTGCAATAGGCTGGGACATAAACAATTTGAGTGTAACTATAGGCCACTAGAGCCGCAGCACTCAGTAAGGAGAGTTGAGACCTTGAACCCGAAACATAGTAGACAACACAATGGACAACAATATTACAACCATTCCGAAAAGAATAGAGACGGGAATGAAATAAATACCAAGAGAGGGAGACCCATCAGAGAGATAGTACAACCACATGACAAGACGGAGAAAGGATATATTGATACAATAAGTGGAAGGCAACCACAAGTGAACATGATAGGAAGGGCACATGTTACGTATAACCAACAACCATACCATAGACAATGGGCCAGAGTACACCATCCTGCAAGTTGGTTTGACAAGAAAGGATGGCTACAAAAGACATGTCAAGAATACAGAAATAGGAAGATGAATTGGGATGGTTCAGTTATAAATAGGAACAAATATGAAAGCAGAAATATATGTACAGATCGCGAAATTGGGAAATGGAAATGTAACCAATATCAATATAAACAGGGACATAATAAAACATGGAATAACAGGGACAGGACACTCCCGACTTTCAACAGCAACTATGGATCAGGACATTGGGACAGCGTGAATAGGAGAAGAACTAGAATAGATTTGAGGAATTTTGTTGGAGACATCAGGAGAGGAGTCAAAGACAAGAAAATACAAATAAATGAAATTGAAAAACAAGAAAGAAAACAACGTATCCCTAAAAGAAGACAAGTAGCAACAGCAATCGAGCTAGCTCATAAACCAGACCCTTGCTCATGTATTGTCGAAATACACGGAAGGAGATATAGAGCATTGGTAGACTCAGGGGCTACTGTAAGCCTTATTAGGTTTGGACTTTATAAACAGATACGAGGCGTAGCTCAATACAGAAAGTCCCAAAATACACTTACTTCGGTGTCAGGAGAAAACCTGAAAGTGATGGGAACAGCTATGGTGAAAATGAGAATTGGCAATATGATCGTGGAACACACGTTCACCATTGTGAAGGGGATGACGAGAAATATCATACTAGGACGTGATTTTCTGCTAAAACATAAGGCTCAAGTACATTTTGATACTCACCAACTGAAGATACATGGCGAATGCATCAGGTTACAGGACGACGTATACATAGCGTCCATAATCCGAAACAGAACAACAGTTACGCTGCGACCGAATGAAGTCGGTATTGTTCAAGGCAAGTTGAAAAGATCCCCATATTTCAACAAAGGACAAACGGTCTTAACACTCGACTGGGAAGATGGAGATATACTAGATGAACCCGGACTAGAAATAGTAGAAGGAATAGTACAAATTGGAAAAAGACAACAATTTCCAACGATGATTATAAACACCACGGGAAAAACAGTTAGAATACCAAGAGGATTTGTATTAGGAAGGGTACAACTGATGGAAGGTCAGGAAGGAAATATGGAATACCAAGAAAAGCACCAAATACAAGAAACTATGAACAATAACAACGCGCGTCAGAGACAAAATCGGAAACCACAAACAGTGGTGGTACCACAACATAGAGTTAACAACAAGATATACAGAGAGCAGAAGAAAGTGGAAACAAGGAAGCAGGACAAGATAGGAATCAAGGAAGATGTATGCACACCATTCAGACTCAATGCAGTGTTAGGAGAGAAAAAGCACACAAAAGAGAATGGAATACAGAGAGTTAACGGTGTAACAGAAAAGATGGAAAGGATCAAAATACCTCAACCAAGTATAGAGCAGTTGAGGAAAGAAATAAAAGCCATCCTTGGAAGAACTAAACCAGACATCGTGGTACTAAAGGAGGTGCAGAAAATTCTGGAAGAAAAGTTTGATATAGACTTATCAGAAAGAAAGGAAGAAATCTACAAGCTTGTCGTAGACGAAATAGAGGACGATAGACCGATGGATGCAAGAGACTATATAAGGAGTCATAGTATGTATAGTACAAGAGGCAGAGTTGGGAAAAGATGTACACGGATTCCCAATAACACACCACACTACACGGAAGGACAAAAGCAACACAACAATACACATGATAGGATAGGAACACGTAGAACTGAAGCAACACAAAAGGATAGTGACTGGAAGGAGTCTAACAGGATAGGAGACAACTGGAGAGTAGGATGGGAAGATGACTATGAAGAAACATCAACAGGTAGTCAGTGTCGCACAAGAGCAGGAAGAACACAAGTCCATGCAGAACCGGGAACAACATCTGATCGGTTAACCCCAACCCCCCAAATCTTAAACAGGGAACAAGAGGAGATGGGCACATATAGGCCAGAAGAAGACAGGATACAAGTATGGCAGGATACAGAGAGTAAACAGTACAATGCGATTCTAGAAGATACGACAGGAATAAGGAAACAATGGAATAATATTGAAACAGAAATAGATGCACCGTACAAACATACGAGAGCTGCAGAACAAAGAAACAGAGCACAGGAGCAGCAGCTATTGAAACAAAAGGAGCAACATATAGAGACTAAACAACAAAGTGGTGCAAGTCAAACTCAGAATATAGAGGACACATCAGCTAAAGATTCAGATACGCAGGAAGAGATGGAGGAAGAAAATATAAGAGGGATGAAGAGACAGCGGTCGTCGTCATCAGACGATTCAGAGGATTACAGAAGGCGTCTAGCAAAGTTGAGACATGTAGAAGAGGTCAGACTAAAGAGGAAGAATAAAGTAAGAAATAGTAGTGTAGCGGAGATGAAGGACATACGGGCAATTGTTCAATATATGGACAGGAAATTTGAAGAATTGGAAAAGGAGAAATGTAGTCATAGAGAAGTGCAAGAAGAACAAGATAGAAAGACCAAGGGAACGTGTCAATGGGATATAGACAGTGTCGACCAAGGATGGTCGAGGAAAAACAAAGAGGAAGAATGAAATAAAGATAGAACAAAAATAGAAGAGTTAACTGCACTTTGCGCAGATTTAGAGAAGAAGTTGGAGGAGTTAGAAAGCAAACAGGAAATGAGTAGACAGACATCAGAGAAAAAGGAAGATGTCACAGCACCTTGGGCCGGGGATGATAGAAGGGAAGCCATAGAGAAGGCAACGCAGAAAGTAGAAGAAGTTAAGAAACATGAAAGTAGTAGAAGTGCAGATCGACGAAAATACCGATCTAAGAGTAGAGATACTGAGGAGGCAAGTAGGGATACGGGTCGAAGAGAATACCGATCCAAGAGCCGAGAGGGTAGTAATAGGAGAAATACGAGTCGAGGAGAATACCGATTCAAGACTAGAGAGAGCGAGGAGAATAGGAGAGATAATAGTAGAGAAAGAAGGAGAGATACGGGTCGACGGGAATTCCTATCCAAGAGTCCAGAGGGACTAGATACACAGAGAAATAGAACACATACAGATCGAGGGGATTACCGATCTAAGAGCCGAGAGGCTAGAAATGAGGAAGAGAGAGGAAATACGGATCGAAGGGAGTACCGATCCAAGAGCCGAGAGGCTAGAAAGGGAGATAGAAATAGGAGTAGTAGTATGAGAGATACTAGGAGTACAAGTCGAGGTAGCGACAAATTAAAGAGTACAGGGAGTATGAGAAGGGAAGAAATGGAAGGTAGAGGGAAACCGAGGCAAACGGTTGACGAAGTAAGAAGTAAGGAGGTTGAGAGAAACTCGGGAGATACACGAGATACACGAGATACAGAGGTAGAAAGGAAACAAAGTGTTGACGAAGTCAGAAGAGTAGAGGACCCCAGACGGGCTTGCGGGGAAGTACAAAATAGTGGAGAAACAAAGGCGGAAGCACAAGGAGTCGATAAGCAGCTGTTAGCGCTGGAGGTGCTACATAAATTAATGATGAAGAAGTGAGATATGGAGTGAGGAAGAGGCTATGAGAGGAGAGACATAGCATTAGATACATAAACAAAGTGGCGGCGGTTGCTAGTCTTAAAAAGACAAGTATGATTGGTCCATACCGCACTTAAGAAGTAAACTGGGTACACCGGACCAATAGGGTACTTGTAACTGTCTTTTTTTCTTGTTGAGGTGATCACCGGCCCAAGACAGTTTACATGTTGTTAGATGTGTAGTGCGAGCGTATGATGAGTTGAGTGTGGGTGCGAATGAAGACGCGAATGTGTTTAGGCTCGTATAGATGTAGATCCTGCAACCCATACTCTCACATGCAGTAATCAAGGATGCTTTGACACTGCAGGCATGTTTCAAGACATTTATTGACGGGAACACACATAATATCAACAGGAACAGTCAGTGTAACAAGGTCATGCTGACCTGACATCGATAGGTATACATTTGGCATTCAAAAAGGTAAACATCAGAATAGACGTGCATGGTCAATAGCAAAGTTCTTCAATAATGACAGTTCGTAGCGTCGCCCTTGGCGTCTCTGACTAAACGCGTCAGATGCCTTAGTTACCTTGACACACAGGTGCAACTTGGCACTCCCTGCCAATTGCACATATCAGGCTGTAGTATAATAGCCGGAAGCACAGGCCTCGTCCTAACGTCGGCCGTGTACTTCTGTTAAATAGGTTATCACCAACCCTGCAGTAATACTTATTGTAGATAGAAGTTCCGCCAATCTGCGGCTCCCACAATATATCTTCGTCACTGGATTTCTGGACAATATAAGACTAACAGTCTTGGATGGCTACCTCGAGCACAAATATATAAGTTCTGAAATGGCGGATCCGTGAACTGCTGTTCACCCTAGGTAATCCTTTACATGTTCTGCCACCGAAAAGCGTAATAATGCATAAAGGTCGGTATTACCTGGTAAATGAATCCTCAGAACTACACAAGGAATTCTGTCGTCATCCCGACGCACAGAGATTCACTGGGGAAAACTGCCATAGCAGTTACTTCGAAGATTCTCCCCGAAAAACAATGGACTCTTGGTCCCTTCAGAAAAACAGGACCTCCAGGCTTCCCGGAAGTATATCTCACTCCCGCTTAAAAAACCTTCCCATAGGCCCACGCCGAACTGTCAACCTCTGACCCTAAAGGTCAAACACAATGAATGAATAAACAAGGGAAGACAACCCCTAATCAACCTGACATCGCAGGTAAAGACACAATTATACTTATGATACAAACATAAGCAAATAACTTGACAGATGACTCCGTCGAAAATGACAGCAACAGTACTGCAGTAGAGGAGAGGAGGAAAGGAGATGTAAGAAGTAGATTAGAGGCCATGGTAGTATGGCGGAAATTATGTGAAACGCCGGGGTGACGACGGCAAGAATAGTGCAGACTGACATGTTGGTGAGGCCGTGGAGGAGGACGGCAGTTATGGAGCAATATGAGGTATGGAGGTACGGAGTAATATGGGGGTGGAGATTTTGAGGAGGCCGTGCAGGAGGATGGCAGAAACAAGGAGTATTATGGTGAAATGGGAGAAATATGGAGTTATATATTTTGAGCAGTCGTAGAGGAAGACGGAAGGGATAATAGAGATTTTGCGATTTTGAGAAACCGTTGAGGAGGACGGCGGTTGTATGGGGTTTTTTGGGAGAAATATGGAGAAATAAGGGAAAATGAGATTTTGGGAAGCCGTGGAGCAGGACGGCAGAAAGATGGAGAGATATGAAGTATTATGGAGTAATATGGGGACTGAGATGTTGAAGCCGTAGAGGAGGACGGCAGAGATTTTGAGAATAAGGAGATACATGACAATGGGATTATTGGAAGGCCGTGGAGGAGGATGGCAGTGATGGTGAGAGGTGTTGGGAGATGGACGGAGTTGTGGTTGAGAAAGTGGGGAGCACAGTTCCAGAGAGGGAACGAGAGTAGCGGTTATGAGGGAGAGGAGAGAAGTAGAAATTGCAGCGAGAGTCTAGTTGTTTGGAAGCTAGATGCAATCGTTCTACACTAAACATAAAAGTGAACTCAGTAGGTCCGAACGATGGATTACTGCAGTGGTGGAAGAGAAGAGGAAAGAGGCAGGGAAGCCATAGATTAAGGGAGAGAGACGTAGATGGGAGGAATGGAGAAGTCACAGAGAGGAGACGAAAGGGAATTACGAGACAACTAAAGGAGTATTGGAGAAACTATAGAGAATATGACGGTAGATGAGGGCTATAGGGAAATGGCGAAGATATAGAGAAAATTGGATAATTAGAAGTGATAATCTAGAGGGAGCTGACAACGGAGTTGAGGAAGATGCAGATTTTTTTTTTCGGCAGTTGTGAGAGTCTGTTGAAGTCTTTGTGGGAAGCGAGGCTTCTCCAAGTTATAAGAAATGGAGGTTATGGGGAGATAATAAAGAAGAATAATGAGAGATAGAAAAACTAAGGAAATGAGAATAGGGGAGAGAATAATTATGTTGAGGAAACAGTACACATTGTATATGGTTACGGGTTTCTTTTAACCACAAGGGAAGATGGAAATGAAATGTAGATAACGTAGGAAAGATATGCAACTAAGTAGAACGATTAATGAGATAGGCAGAAATTCAAGATAATTCGCGTAGGCGGGATAATAAACTTGGGAGTAGAGATAAAAGGGATGGTAAATGGCTAATGAAGTTAGAAAGGTCTAGTAAGAGTCGTAAAGGAGCAAACGACAAGGTGTACTATGAAATGAGTTCCATTATGTACAAGTTGTAACATGAAAAGAGTTGTATTCAGTAAAATGTATAATATGAAAACAGTTCCATGATGGAAAATGTATACTATGAAATGGAAATTGTAGACAGAAAGATGAGTGAGGTTGATTAGAAGTGGAGAATGGTGGGTCTCATTGGGACAGATGTTGAGGAAGAGAGGGATGGACTTGGTAGTAGAAGAGGGAAGGAAGAGAGTGAGTGGAGATTTTTCGGGAAATTTTCTCTGTGAGAGAAATTTTTTTTTTAAAGGGGGGGGGGGGGGGGGGGGGGGAGGTGTGAACGGTGGTTTGGTTTTGATAGAGAGAAAGAATGTAGAAAAATGGTATGGATGGGTTTGGTTGCAGATTATTTGTCGTTAATGAAGGGAGATAAGATGTGTAAGATTAGGCTTTGTCTTAAGGGAAGTAACTTAGAATTAAGTCCCTTACAGGTTTGAGTGAGTTGAGAAAAAAAGTATGCACGAGAAAGTCGAGATGCGTAAACACATGTTAGGCGTGAACGAAGAATGTTGAAACGGGGTTTTGAGAGAGTCTGGTTTGAGACGCGCTAAGTGTAGGCAGGGAAAGGTGTTTCTCTCAAGTGTGTAGTTAGATATTGAACGTGCTCAGCGTAAGATTTGATATTGTTGTATAAGATATATTCGGAGCACCAAAGTGTTTGTGTAAGAAAAAGTGTATTTCATATGAAGAAACAAAACCAGGTACGTTTTGACATTTTGATTGATAACTAGCGTATGTAGCTCAGCAGACAGGTCTGAGCAGAGGACAGTAAACAGATGAAATCTTGGTAAAAGTGACAGCCCTGGCGGTTAAGGCCAGTTTCTCGTATAGAGATATAACAAGAAACAGGGGAAAAGAAACATAAAATAAATAAGCAGTACAGAAGAACGACAGGAAGTTCTGTCTGAATAAATATATGACAGGTTCTATAGCTGGGACAAGTAATAGTAAGAAGACAAGCAAATGTATGTGAAAAATGGATACTGAGATTGTTTGAAACTGAAGATTGTATTTTGCAAGACTGCCAACCTTGAAGAGAAAGGTTGGGGATACCATTTTTACTCAGTTATCAACGTATGTTAATAAAGTTCTACCATTGATATTTTCACTGCTGTTTTGAGTGGTATCGATTGATAAACAGTGGGTATGAAGAAAAAGTAGAGTCAGTCTGAGTGAAGGAAGTTTCTAGTATTTACTTTACAAAACATTAGCTACTGGAAGGGCAGTGGTCCGAATCTTGCAATACGACTCACGGCTACACTTACACAGCGGCATACAATGGCTTCTAATAACAAGGGAAAAAATCCATCAGAATAAACATGAATCATAATCACGGCCGGTGCAATCCATGGCCTTTATAATAAATCCATCAGACTTCTTACAAAATATATAATGCCGGCGTACTCCCTGGCATCTGGGTAATATCTCTTGGAAAACAACCCATAAACTCCTGGGAGAAAGAACTTTCCCAACAATAATCTCTTTATCTTTACTTCAAAAGAATTATCCTGTTTAATTATCAAATTCTCTTTATAGAAAAACACAAATACGCCGGGACACACTAGCGAGAAGGAACGACCTTCTCCAAGCTCTGCCCGCAAAACACTGCTCGCAATCTCAGTTGCATAAAACCGTTCAGTCTAAAAAAATTCATTCAAGCGCTAACACGCAGCTTGAGATGTGAGCTGGACTCATCCGCTTTTCCCCCCTCAAATTATTTCATAGAACCTTCGACCAGATTCCTTACCATATTTTTAAAAAAACAAGCTAACAGCTAGTCAGTAGCGCTGCGTTCAAAAAATCACCAAGCATTCATCTCATCACAAAAATTGTGCTTACAGGGGTGTATACAAAAAACCGACCCGTACCTACAAATCTTTTAACAGTTACTCCCCTTAATAAAACACGACTTAACAAAGGGTTTTGAATAAATGCAACATAAATTAAAAATATTATAATTACTACACCTCACATTTCTCACAATTTCAGTTTTCAAACAATTGTCTACTCTACGTAGTCGATAGTCTAGTTAGGCTAAGACATTTTCCACACTTTCTGCGGCTCACTGAAAGAATCTTTGAAATGATATTGTCTTAAAAAAAAGAAATTATGAGAGAAATGAAAATATTCAGCATAAAAGAGCCACACTCAATCAAACGTAACTCTGAGTTTTTGTTGTTGTTGTTGAAATTCTAGTCTTTTTGTTCTTATCTGTGTCCATTTCCTCGTTATCAATTGTGTCCACAGCTCACTCTTCAGTATTCATCCACTTTTTAGTCCTATTTAATGCATTGTTTCCCACAGTATGATACACGTACACACAGCCGGCGCTAAGATTTTTTCAAGGTGGTGCGAGGAGGTGTGATCCTTCCTTCCCCATATACCCCGTGTACTGTAGAGTATGTACTCTTAAGATACTCAGTTTCAATTTTTGAGTTGAATCACGCTTTAATTTCGACATGTGATGTTCATTGTACCATGTTACATAAAATATGTATGCATACATAATTTATTTATGTTTCTAGAAATTGACTGTATATAATTTCTTCCCTTATTTACGACGAATTACAGATTGGCGCATGCTTATTAGTCTAGCCTTCTTGAATAAATCGGGAAATATTCAGTGTTCCACGACTAACTTGTCTAGCCTTCTTGAATAGAACGGAAAATATTCAATAGTTCCATTCTTAATTTATCTAGCCTTCTTTAAAAAAAAATTTAAAAAAAGTAAAAAGGAAATATTCAGAAGTTCCATGCCTAACGTGTCTAGCATTTTCAAATAAAGCGGAAAATATTCAGTAGTTCCATGCCTAACTTGCAGACGTTATGTCATCTTTAGATTCATGCATTTGCTTCAGTACAGTAAGATTTGCAACTGCCTCACGTGCATTGGCTTGACCATGTCCGCCACCTGAAAGTTGGTCGCATCCCTAAATATATCTTCTACGGACAACTGGCTGATGGCAAAAGAATAGCCGGGCAACCGCAGCTGAAGTTCTTCTTCTCCTTTCTTCTTCTTCTTCGTACACTCTCAGACGTCCACTTGAATGTTCTCAAAGATAGCAGTCGTCAGTTTGAGGCTATTTGAATCCCCGTAAAGCTTTTCCACGAAAGGAGCTGGCGTCGGCCATATGCGCTTTCTCTGTACAGCATTTAAGGTGCAACTTTGAAGCAGATGTTCAGCAGTCATTTTATCAGTGCTACAGTTCCTATCTTTAGCTTGTTGAATAGATGGTATCTCAATCTGTTGTAGCCAGTGCGGAGTCTGGAGATTACCAACTTGTTCTCTTCTGTTGAAGTTCAAAGATGTGTCAAAGAGAGACTTGAAGGCTGTCGTGATTCGGAGAAATTTCTGTCACTTTTAGCAGAGTGGTCTGTCCTGTCTTGTTCTCTAATGTTTATCTATGCCTACTTTTCTGTCTTATAGCTCCTAATAACGCTATTTCTGGTACTAGCCATGTCAATCTTACGTTTGACAGGCTCATTCCACACATTTACACGTGGACATCTGCATCTAGATAAAGGTCCTTTTTATTCTGCCTTTCTAGTAGATGACGGCTAGTTCTCCGTATTATTTGATTTACTGAGAATCGTGGACACGGGAGAAAACTTCTACCCTTTTATTTGTGCCGCCATCGTCTCGTCTCGCGAACACCGGTCGCTCGTAGAACAGCCAACGCTGCGGCAGATTATGTCCTTTTCCTTATTTTGAGTTGCCCGGAGAATCTCTCCCCTAGGTCTTACGTCTGAATTTGTGTCATCTAGTGCACGTGTAAAAGCCACCTGCAGACTCCATCTCGCTATTTAAGCAAGAGGTCACTATCATCATCATCATCAGTTGCCATCTCCACAACGAAGGTTGGCTGTATTGGATCTCCAACGTCTTCTGTCTCTTGTCTTGATGGTGCACTCTGATAGACTCTTTCCTGTCCATCTCTTGATGTTGTCTTCCCACTTATAGCGCTGTCTTCCCCTTGCACGTTTGCCTTTAACTCTCCCTTCTGTTATGGTCTTCTGCAAGGTGTTATGCCTTTTTATGTGGCCAAAGTATTTTAGCTGTCGAACTTTGACCTCCCTCATTAGTTCTCTTTTCATACCTAGATTTTCTAGGACCTCCTTATTTGTTTTCATCTCTTTCCATGAGATACGCCTCATTCTTCTATATATCCACATTTCAAGAGCCTCAATTCTTTCTTCCAACTGCTTATTCATCGTCCATGTTTCTGCGCCATACAGAAATGCAGAATATATATAACACTTTATGATTCTCAGTTTTAATTTGTGAGATAACTGTTTGGATGTCAGTATATGTTTCATGTCACTATCACTCAGTACCAATGTCTCAAGAAAATTCTGCCACTGGACAAAGTGATATTCTACGCCAGAGCTAATAACAGTTGTTAGTGCAACTTCGGTAAGCTCATTTACTTATTTAATTCATGGGGGTGTTAGCGTAATCTAAAAGAATAGATATCCCGTGTTACTTTAATTCATGTAAAATATACATTCTTTTTTCCTTAAAATAAATTTCTTTCGTGACCGGGATGCTCTGAATTTTTTAAGTGAGCGACCATCCATAATCATTAAGTGTTAGCTAGGAGCGGAGGTTTTCTTAAGTCAGAAATAGTTAAGTTAGCCGGTGTAAAGTTAATTTTTACCACGGGTCTACAGATGAAGCATTTTCTAAGAATTATTGAGCAAAGAGGGTGAGAGACATGGTTTGTTTTGATTTTGTGAGTGTTACGGCGAGTGGAAAGGGGAAGTTTGTTTATATTCGGCATGGGTGAGAGATTAACTGAGGAAGAGTAGGCTACATGTAGTAATGAGATATCGCATTGCTGTATATTTTCAGAGCCTTGGTCAGCACAGTTGTCTGTGCTTTCTGATGTGATTTGCTGCTGTTAAGGGATTACTATTGTCCACATAATTATTACCAGGCAGTCTACTTCACACTGCCAGGTTTCAGTTATAAGACTGGGGAGTGAATTATGTAACCACATCCTATTGTTGAAAGTGTATATTGCTCCAGCACATACAGGCAGTCGTCTTTGCCATCCAGTCATTTTGTGCACCACTGTCCGACCCATTAACAGCCAGTTGATTTGGAGTATATCACTATACCTCGATTTCTGTTACCTACACGTAAGCAGTAGCTATGCATCCTGGATTATTTATCTACACACATATTGCCGCCAGTTGCAGTTAACCATCATCTCAGCACATACGGGCAGTCGCCTTTGTCATCCAGTCAGTTTCGGCAACACCGTCCGCCAAATTGATAGCCGGTTACTGCTGAGTATACTGACCGAGAGGAGTAGTCATTTGCCAGAACTCGTCATCTGTTTTTATAGTTCAAGTCTTCATTATCCAGTATAAGAGGTTCCCCAGCGTGCTTACTTAATACTCAATCCACAAATCAATACCCTTTAGCCCCCCGAGGAGCATAGGCCTTTAACAAACACATGCTAAGTCTTCCTGTCTTGTGCCATCCGTTCAAGTTCTTTCCATGTTTCCCTCATCATTTTAACCTCTGTATCCAGTTCTCTTCTCCATGTGTTTTTTAGACTACCTCTGCCACTCTTTCCCTGTGGAATCCAGAACAAGGACTGCCTTGTATGTCTATCAACAGGTTTCCACAATACGTGTCCTTTCCATCGCCAGCGTCTTCTTCTGAGCTCTTGCTCCACTGGCATTTGTCTGGGTTTTGTCATCAATTCCACATTTGTGACTTTGTCGTACCATTTCAGTCCTTCTATTCTACGCAAGCTCCCGTTTATAAAAGTCTGTACCCTTTTGGATGTTGTTTTTGTTGCTCTCCATGTCTCAGAGCCATACAATAGGACTGACTTGACATTTGAGATGAAGATTCTAATTTTCGTGTTGGACTTGATTTCTCTTGTTCTCCATGTTTCCCATTACAATGAAAGCTCCTCTTGCTTTTTGTATTCTTATTTTGAAATCATTGTCTGTCCCTCCAACGTTGTCTATATTACTTCCAAGATATGTGTACGATTCTACATCCTTCATTGGTGTTTCTTCAAGTTCAACCTTGTTATCATTCCTTGCATTTATTCTCATAATCTGTGTATTTTTCCTGTGTATTTTCAGGCCCACTCGTTGTGACCTCTCATCGAGAATTTTCATCTTCTTTTGCATCTGATTATGGTTATGGGACAGAAGAGCCAAGTCATCTGCAAAACCCAGATCATCAAGCTGTTTAGTTAGGTTCCACTGGATTCCATTTCTGTTGTGCGATGTCGATGTTTGCATAACCCAATCTATTGCTGGTAAGAAAAGAAAAGGAGACACGAGGCATCCCTGTCTCACTCCCATTCTAATCCTTAAAGGTTCTGTAAGTTGTCCTTCATGAACAACTCTGCATGTCATGTCTTCATAGGTCTTCCTTATTTAAGTTAATGATCTTCCTGGGAACTCTATAATTCCCCATCAATTTCCAAAGTGATTCTCTCTCTACACTGGCAAATGCATTTTCATAGCCCACAAATCCGATGTATAGCGGTGATTTTTTTTCCAGTCTTTGTTCAACTATTATTCTCAATGTGGCTATCTGGTCTGTACAGGATCTGTTTTGACGAAAACCTGCTTGTTCATCTCTCAGTTGCTTGTCTATGGACTCTTTTAATTTCTCAAGGATGATTCTGTGTAATACTTTTCCTGGCACTGATAGTAACATTATTCCTCTATAATTCCAGGTGCCAATCCTGGAGATTTTTCTTGACGAAAAAAGGTTAGTCGGCAACCCAGACACCTTTCGGCTTTCTCTGGGTCGCTTCATGCGCCGCCTTTCCAGAGAACCTTCTTCTGTCTTGGGCGGCTGAGTTGATTTAAATTCTTTATTTGACTTGTCCATATTTGTTGAAGTTTTTTTTTGGGTAAAAAGTTTTTTACGTTATGGGGTAACCAGCCCCATGCCCAACCCTCCTTAGTCGCTTTTTACGACATACATGGTAGGGTGCAGTATTAATATTCTTTAATCCCATTTCTGGCCCTGGTAACACACGGGTGACTGGATACTCGCTCGCCAGCAAAAGTTCTCGTCAATTTCATAGATTTTGATAAGTGAGTGCAAGTACTCGTATTTCTGCATTCGTTTTAATCTCTTCCACCTGTTAGTGTGGCATCCCGCCACTGGAAATTGTGAATGCATAGGATTTATAACGACACTGTTACAGAGAGAGCTTATCTCCATAGCCTGGAAATTTCAACCTAGGTGGAACAGTGTAGTGGTTTTTCTTCTAGCAGAGAAAGTAACTTACTTACCAGGATTATTAAGATAAGGATTGGTCGTTTCATCGCGAAACTGGAGGCCTAATCCCTTTAGTTAGTTTTTCTTGTGAGTGAGAAAGTGTGCGGGTGTTGGGGGTTTGGAGCGAAACGTTTTGCCTGAGAGACTGAGTGAAATTTTGTGTTATTTTTCTGTGGTTGTTATACTGATACATTCACTAGCCCTTCAGAGCTAATGAAGGCATTACTCCTTTTTGTGTGGTTCAATGTTGTGGCTTGTTTAAAAAAATATATTCATATGTACTAAGCTGTCAGAATTCACTCTATTCTAACTGTCACTTAATGTTTCCTGTTGTAGTCCTTACTGTAGTAGATTATTCTATTTAGCATTGGAAAACAGACGGGGGTACGACATCTTAAACAGTCCGAGTATGGATGGAAAGTAAACCTAAGATATTCGATTATATCTCGCTTGTCTCCAGAAGTCCTACATCCAGACCTCAAGGTCTTTTGTATTTGGACATGCGCCCTAATATAACCGACTAGGTTGAATGGGACGCGCCTCGCGAAAACGAGGCAAAATGTTATTTTAAAAAAACTGGACATAAATCCAGCAACTTGGGGGGATGAAGCTGCCGATCGCATCAAGTGGCTATACTCCTTAAAGCGCCAGGTCTGATTGCGCGAAAAGAAGCTCTCACAACAAGTATAAGAGAAAAGCCATGCCGAAAGGAACACCAGGGAAAAAAAGCTAAGGGCTATCACCCCCAGGGGCGCATTCCCATAGTCAGTTATAACTGAAGGGGCTATTGCATGTGCACCAAATCTATTCATTATTATCACTGTTATCAAACATCATCATCGTTCAACAAACTGATAATCGGACAGACAGGTTGAGCCCATGTGGGGAGAACGAACAAACAGTAGAACATGCCCTACAAGAATATCAGCTTCATGGAAGAAGCGAGCAGGCAGCGTGGTCATCTCCAACTCAGCTGAGAGAGAAACTGTATAGTGCCGAGGGAAGCCTGAGACGGATTTCCAGCTTTATAAAAGAGCAAACTACGAAGATTTAAATTCATCATCACTATAATCCAGGCGTGACGTATCTCTCAGGGTGAGTATAAACGTCATCACTAGCAGGAAGTACTCAGATATAACTCCCAATACAGTTTTTACTCGTATCACGTGATCACGTTAGTCACCGTTCTTCTTCAGCTTTTTATTTTTGCACGTTTGCGTACTCTCTTAACTTCCTTATTGTTGGTCATAGCAGGGAATGATCAAAGTGAATAAGTCCAACAAATATTAAGAACATTTTAATAACTACATTCACATTTCTGAGTGTTTCATTTTCAAACAATTGACTTCTTCTCACAGTCAAAGTCCTGTTTGGCTAACACATTTTCCTTCCTTAACGCAGCGGTGCGGCTTTAAAGCAGAAATTCTTAATTTTTCATTTATTTATTTATTTTTGTGTGTGCATGGACCCCTTTGATTGTCCAGTGAAGACTATGGCCCTTTCTTAGGAAAAAAGTGTACTTAAACGCCATAATTATGCATGTTACCTTTTAAATTGCAGGTTATGTGCACGTACCCTCTAGAATCAATTAACGAACTCAATGGCGCCAAAGGTAAAGAAATTCTGCTGTTAAGAAACAACGAAAGAATAAGTGAATTGTACATACTTGTAAGAAAAAAAGAAAGAAAGAAAGAATGAATCTACTTCCTTATCTTTTCTATTGACAAGCCAGCTCTTTCTGCGCGCTTTTCCGAAATATTTTCGCAGCTTTTCGAAAAGCTGCGAAAATATTTCTTTGTTCGTAACCGGACGTTTCACGCAGACAAGTAGCAGTTTTAACACTTACAGATAAAACTCTACACCATGACAACGCAGCTTAGAGGTGCGAATAAGGATTGAGATTCCTACTTAACATTGCATGGAGGTGCTGACAAGGAAGTAGATTTATTCAAAACATTAAGTTTATTGTACTTAGTGTTCGTCATGTGTTAACGGCCCAAGTACTTCAACAAGCGTGGAAACCGTAGAGAATAGCTACAATTATAGATCTGCATAAGGGTATTAATTACAGAATTAATGACTTTAAAATTTTGGAAGTTAAGACTTTGCTTTAAAAAAACTTTCAAAAAAATTAATAAGCCTTAATACAATGAAACAATACACTACAAAACATCATCATGATCTTCAATCATCATCCACATCACCATCATCACCATCGTCACCATTATCATCAATCATCATCAACCATCATCACCATCGTCATCATTATCATCATCATCATCATCAACCATCATCATCATCAACCATCATCACCATTATCATCAACCATCATCACCATCGCCATCATCATCATCATCAACCATCATCACCATCATCATCAACCATCATCACCATTATCATCAACCATCATCACCATTATCATCAACCATCATCACCATCGTCATCATAATCATCATCATCATCAACCATCATCCCCATTATCATCAACCATCATCATCATCATCATCATTGTCATTATCATCACCCTTTAGCTCCCTAAGGAGCATAGACCTTCAACAACCACATGCCAAGTCTTCCTGTCACGTGCCGCTAGATCAGTGTCTTTCTATGTCTTCTTCACTTCTGTCTCCAGTTCTCTTCTCCATGTGTTTTAAGGTCTACCTCTGCCTCTCTTTCTCTAGGGATTCCAGAATAAGGACTGCCTTGTGATGCTATCAGCATGTTTTCTTAGTGTGTGTCCTATCCATCTCCAGCGTCTAGAAAGTTAACCACTGGCCAGTGAAAGAATCCTATACCACGTAAAGTTACTATGTATCATAGAAGCATACAAACTGCATTTGTATGTATTCCATTTTGGGAGGTTATTATTTGTCGCTTTTGTGTATCGACCCCATAGGGCGAATACAAATTAATTGTATAATATATCTTATGCTTATATTTTATGCAAATTCACGTAATGATATAAAATGAAAGTACATTCTCTCAACGGGAACTACATAGTTGGAAAACCCATATGTTAAGTTGGAAGAGGACATTGAGCCGATTTTTACTGTCAGAGCAAAGGCTCACACAAATAAAATTATTCTTTGTAGGATGCTTGTTGAGAATTGATATTGTGGAATTAACTGGAGAATAACTCATGTGGAAAGAGACAGAACAGAGATTTACCTAGAAATAATAAATAAATACCGTAGTGGTATATACCCTTGAATATAACATTAAGTTACGATTTTATTTTGCTTGAGGTAATGGTTGTGTGTTTGGTCTTAGTTCCAGGTACCTCCCACTGCTTAAATAGCTGACTACAAACAACAAGCGGAAGGAACGCACAAATTCTCCCTCCTGTCTAACGTTTTTCAGCAATCCGAGTGTCAAATTGCCTGTCAACTATAAACCCCACTCCACAAAGCCCACTGAACGTACGTGAATATCGATTCATTGCAGTGTAGAACATCAATTTAAAGAAGTCTGAGGTCATGACGCTCAATGTGAGCAACCCTGAGCCCATATCAGTAAGAAATCAGCAATTGGTACAGTCAGATACCTTCACATACCTAGGAAGCATAGTAACACCAGACGGCGGGGCAGGCAAAGACATCAACATCAGAATGAATAAGGCAAGAACAGCCTTCTTTAGCCTAAACAACATCTGGAAGTCCTCCCAATACAGCACAAGCACAAAATTAAGATTATATATAAGAGCTGTGTGCTTTCTGTGCTTCTCTATGGTGCGGAATGCTGGAGAGTTACAGAGAAAGAAATGTCGAAATTGTCCTCCTTTCACACAACATGCCTAAGAAAAATTCACCGAATCTTTTGGCCGAATACCATCACTAACCAAGATCTGCTTACTCGCAGCAAGCAAGAGGACATGCACACCATCATAGCTGGCAGACGCTGGAGCTGGGTTGGTCATGTCCTCAGAAGAGACCCCGATGCCATCACAAGAACAGCTATGCTTTGGACCCCTGAAGGAAAACGAAAGAGAGGCCGACCAAAAGCAACCTGGCGGAGGACTGTGGAGGCTGAGATGCAGGGAATGAACCAGAGTTGGGGCACTGTACGAAGAATGACCACCGACCGAGCAAAGTGGAATCAATTTGTTGTTGCCCTACAAGACGCCACTAGGCGTGATGGCCACTGACTGCTTTGATGGTCGGCGGCTAAGGATCAAAGAAGAAAGAAGAAGCAGTGTAGAACCAGCGACAGCAGCCTGACGTCACGTATTGTGCAGTAGTGGTTTCCTACTCGCTTATTTAGTAAAAGTCAGAGCTTAGGGGCATTCAACCCCTCATTTAACTCAGCATCGTCAGCCTAATTGAAATTATAGTACCGTGTTCTTGAACGGAGTACTCAGTCACAATGAAAGGTCTCAAACCAGAACCATTCGGATTACACAATTGAGTTCCTGATACAGGGTATATTTATTCGATTGATTCGCAGCGCTAGGATATTAGCGCACACAGGAGATAACACTTGTTCTGAGGTGACCTCAATTTGTTATGTCTTGTGGTCAGTACGACACCCACTTGAATTAGTTGTGAGGATAGACAGAGTAAAACTAACAGTCTCTACCTTGGTTTAGGCTAAGTCAGCTTTGTATTGTGAAGACGGCGCAAGGATAGCGACATCAGTGGAGTTAACATAGAGATACTGACTTGGGTTGTGTATTGTTTATTTTCACAAACAGCCGAAGGATTGTTAGCTCTGTTTATTTCTTTTGTCGGTGTCCTACAGAATGGTGTTGTTTGCCTTGACGTACGAATTGATGTAATTGTAAACGTTGTTATTGTGATCAATTTTTATTTGCTGAGATTTTTTATTTCTTTTCTTATTTTCATCATACATGAATTTTAATAAATTTTAACCATGTGTTAGCTCTTACTATTTCTCTATCTGTCTGTGAGAAAGAGAGAGGATGATACGTAAGAATACATAAGCGAGTTGTGGGGCTTGGAAAGAGTGATAGTTTTAATAAATCCCATACCAGGTTGTCTTAAGTTTCTTCCTAATTTCACACATTATCTGTGTTTTCTCTATAATTCTTGCAGTTCACTCAAATTGTCTTACTCAACAAAATACTTCTAAAATACCTTACTCATGACAATCTATGATAATTGCAAGCTGACTATGACGGCAACTACGATGAAAAATCAAATATAAGTTGAAATAATTTAACACAATGAACATTTATAATAATTCAGATTGTGAAAAATAAAGTTGTGTCCCAGATTATTATGAACAACTGATTTCTCAAAGTATAAATATAATGATACTTTGAACTAGAGAAAATAATATATCAAGATATGATCTAGCAAATTACGTTTTATCAATTTAGGATGTATCAAGTTGTTATTTATCCGACCAATCTTCCTGCAACGATTTACACCTCTTGTCGATTACAACGGGCTTTGGTCTTCTAAACTGGGCAGATTACTTAGTCACTCGATTTAGGATCAACTGTCGACGTATGTGATGTGATCAGAAATATCTCTGGTTTATATATTATCAAAGCGGACCTCCTACATTTTACGAATTATTAGACTCAAGAAATCTTTTACCCTTTCTATACTTCCTGTGTTTAAAAAAAATTGCCCACTCGTTCTAAATTCAACGAAAGATCAGTTTCTACAATAATAATAACATTCGTAGATTTTAAATCTCGTGCTGTTTTACCAAAATGTAAAATTTTTCTGGTGCAACGATGTCGTCTGGAGGGGGGGGGGGGGGGGGGTGGGGGGGGGGGGGGGGGGGGGGGGGGGGGGTGGGGGGGAAGCCGGTGTTAGCTCGAACTGTGTTTTTAATTTAAACGTTATACTCCTTTTTGTTACGTTTGTTTCATATAAATTAGTTGAATAGATGTGAAGAATCATCAGCTGTCATCTCCGCAACGAACGTTTGCTGCAATGGATCTCCAACGTCTTCTGTCTCTTGTCTTGGTGGTACATTCCGATAGACTCTTTCCTGTCCATCTCTTCATGTTATCTTGCCACACTGTTGCAGACACCAGGGATGTAGAGGGAGTGTAGAAGGGTGTCTCTTGTATGGTATGTTGTTTGACGATGTGTTGATAGAACATATACGTGTAGATATATGTGAAGGTCCACACAGGACTACTGTACACAAGTCACGAGGACGTCACATTGACTCACGAAGATGAAGTCAAGTAAAAGGTGAACAGCTGTTGACGTTTCTATCATTTATTTCGGCACGATTACAAGGACGACATCAATGTAAACATAGTCATTTGACAACACTTGAGGACATCACAGCATAATAATGGCGAATAATGTAACTGGCATAAATAAATCATAGGCAAGCTGTCTAGCTCATAGCTCTGCCATCAATCTGCATCTCTAGGTACAGATGCATAGAAAATTACCCCGCATTGGAAACGGGTCTTAAATATGTAGGCTTAGTTTCGCCCTACCCCGACGCCAGTAAGTCAGATACATTTCTTTAGTCTACAACATGCCGCACACCATGGCGAGCCCATAAATACAGTTCACAATGGCCTCCGTGGTATTCCTTTAACAAACCTTGCTCAAGGTGATACCGCCGACATAGCGGAATTCAAAGTACATATCTACGTTCCTCGGGCATAAACCAACCCGGTATATCAATGTCATGATGATTCGTGAGTTGCACTTCTAATAATATAGAACTCTTCCCGCCTAGCGGAAAAGTCAGCAAGCAGGGAACAAAATGTCAGTCTTAAGACTGACTATCGGTAGAAGTAATTTAAGAGCAATTACCTTTTCTTCCGAAAAACACCACAACTCACATCCGTCTCCTAGACGTTTTAGAAATACAACATGGGGGAAATATATATATATATATATATATATATATATATATATATATATATATATATATATATATATATATATATATATATATATATATATATATATATATATATATATATATATATATATATATAGACATCTCAGTCAAACACACGGAGGACTTCCTTCCCCATGATATCAAACTCGGGTCGAAACGAAATACACGTCTTGACCCTAGCACAGTTTCCCGCTCGACTACCGAACGGAAGTCTCTCTTAACCAACTCCCAAAACTTGACGCATGCGTAGTTAACGCAAGACCTTCTGAGCGAAAACTCAGATGGGACGATGTGAACAAATACCAAGAAAAAGACTGACCATCGAGCCATATATGGTCAGGGGATAAGCATCGACTCTAGTTGCCAACATTCCAAGAAGAACTAACCATTCATGGCCATATATGGATAGGCAACCAGACACCGTTTCTAAAATTAGATCGCCAGGTTAAGAAATAAGAGGGGGTAACAACCATTGTAAAATACAACCTCAGAAAAACATGAGTCATGCCCCTTTGGTTAGGAGTCTACCAGAATTAATGTATACAAACTAGACAGGTAAATTGTAAGCAGATTATCAACTCAGAAAAATCTGTGCGCAACAGTTTACCGCACCCCCCGGGAAAAAAATGAAAGATTTTTTTTGTGTAAATACATCCAGGAGCCAGATACAACAGGCTCATAACGCACGAATGATGCGTGGACGAAAAGTAACCCAAATAAATATAATGCCTAATGTGAGGCTAACTCGACGCATGGAGCGTCAGGTGAGAATATATTAGAGAAGCATTTCTCTATGTATAAACATATCCAGGGAGGTGCCACCAACGTACACTACAATGCTGGCACAGTTATAATGCAAGCAAAAGTTACATATATATAATCTTATGTCACATCAAGTACCTTATTTTCAAGTTTAGCAATGAAACATCATCATAAACAGCGGTGTCATTATCTTAATATACCGCATTATAGAGATACAAATAATTTAACGACACAAAGTTACATTATGTCAACATGTAATAATATTTTTAACATAATGTTTTATACATAATATTAACTAAGTCGATGATCCATGAAGACCTGGTCATAGACTAAGAGGGCACATCTACAGTATCGTCCCAAGGTAAGTAAGGACCTCACAATACGTCATGGTTGACAAAATGTACAGTTTCTCTCGAACATCAACGACTTGCTGAGAAAATACAAATAACAAAATTCTATTTGATAACCGTGAGATTTTCTAATATACAATAATCAAAATACATACTTAACTATAACTGTGGCCGTGAGAACTTTCGGCCCTTATATTGCTAACTCAGCCTTCTTCCGTTATACCAAAAGACGGTAACAGAGAAAGAAAATCACACAGCATAATACCATGAATTCCCGAAAAGTGAGAATAGATGTACTGATATATAGATGTAGAAAAGAACTGTTATAAATCTCAAAGTGAATCAGGAAATCTAGGACACAATAGCTAAGTGGAATCATGTGGGCATCTGGACAGAATTCACGGTCTTGAACCGAGTAATTCCTTTCTGCCGCATTCAGTTTCCTAGAGATATACATTACAGGATGCAGAGTTCCTGAATACTCCTGCATTAGTGCCGCCCCGATCCCAGTGGATGAGGCGTCACTACGAAGAACAAAAGTCTTATCAGTAGTAGGTAGCCTTAAGATAGGGGGAGATGAAAATAAAGCTTTAATCTGGTCCAATGAAGACTGGCATTCTTGGGACCAGTGCACCATATTAGGAGACCCTTTTTTCAATAGGGTTGAAAGAGGTGCCATAATAGATGATAGATTCTGAATGAATCTTCCGTAAAATTGTATTAAACCTAAGAGACTGCGTACTTGCTTTTTCGTCTTAGGAATAGAAATGTTTAGTATCTTAGAAGTGTTGTGGTCCTCTGTCTTCAAGAGACCATGACCAACACGGTGACCAATGAAAGAAATTTCACTAAACCTAATATAGGCTTTAGAGGGTTTTGCAGTCAAATTATGTTCGCGTAGAGTAGACAGTAATTCGTATAAACCCAAATAGTGATCTTCCCAAGAATCACTGAAGAGACAGATATCGTCCAAGTATGCAATGACATCTGAACGATATGACAGATATCGACGCATCATGCGTACGAAAGTAGCTGGGGCGTTCATAATGCCAAAAGGCAAGAAATTCAATTGAAACAAACCCCTAGGTGTTGAGAAAGCAGTGAGAGGTTTGGCGCGTTCAGTTAGAGGAACGTGCCAATAGCCTTTAGACAAGTCGAGTTTGGTAAAGAATCGAGAATTAGAGAGTCTATTAAGTAGATCTTCTAATAAAGGCATAGGTTCAGCATCGAACTTCGTATCTTGGTTCAATTTGCGATAATCGACGCAAAGACGTATGTTCTTGTCTCTCTTTCGAACAATAACCATGGACGAAGAGTATGCTGAAGTGGATGGTTCAATTATTTTCAATCGAATCATTTCATCCAATTCTTTCTCGACCTGTGTTTGAAAGTGAATAGGAATAGGGTAAGGTCTAACCCTGATAGGATTATGGTCAGTAAGTATTATGTCATGTTCAATGACATTAGTGTGTCCAGGAATGTCAATAAGGACATCCTGAAATGTTTGTAACAAAGAAGAGACTTGTCGCTGTTCCTCAATAGATAAATTAGGAGAAACAGTAACATTTTCCCATGATTCTGTAGAATGAAGTGGAATCATAGGAAGAGGAAGATTAACATCAGAGAAAGTAGTTTCCTCATCCTGTATAACCGACAGGGATGAGTACTGACCATGTGGGACTGGAGAATCGTCCGTCGCATGGAAAATATGCAGCAAGTAGTCTGGTCGCTCATGAAATTCCGTAAGCATGTTTATTTGAAAGGTTTTATGCTTTCCGTCAATATCGACAACATAGTCGACATCGGAAATTCTTGAGACTATATAATACGGACCTTTCCATGCAATAAGCAATCTGTTTTCCCTACATTGGGTATAAAATGGACAAATGGAAAATTCCTGGGGGACCTGGATTTCGCAGATGATGTAGCATTCTTAAGTTCAACACCAAGACAATCCCAAGAAGCAATAAATAATTTGTGTCATCTCTCGGTTAAAATAGGTCTCCAAATAAATGCCTCTAAAACTAAAGCTATGAACTTTTCTAACGAGACCTTTGATATCATCTTGAACGGGGAAAAACTACAGAAAGTTGAAAGTTTCAATTATTTAGGCAGTAAAATGACTCAGGATGGTGACACAACAAGAGAAATCCATACTAGAATTGCTTTGGCAGCTAGCGCCTTCAATAGATTATCTAACATTTGGAAATTACGATCATTGAACATACATACCAAGCTTCGTCTGTTTAATTCAAATGTTATCTCAGTGTTAACATACGGCTGTGAGAGTTGGAAAATAACAAAATCATTGGAGAACAAGCTGAATACATTCGAGAACAAATTTCTTAGAAAACTCATGAACATCAGTTGGAAAGAATTCAAGACTAATCGACAAATAAGAGAAGACTCTAGGCAGAAATATGTCTCCGACTATATAAGGAAAAGAAGATGGTCATATATCGGTCATGTCCTACGAATGCAAAACAACAGAATACCACTACAGGCGCTCACTTGGGTTCCTGAGGGTAAGAGGAAAAAAGGAAGACCAAAAGAAACACTCAGAAGAACAATAATAAGAGAAGGAAGAACGTTGGGCCTAAATAATGTGCAGGAGCTAAGAGGAGTGGCGTCACAACGAACAACCTGGAGAGCACTGGTTTCTGCCTTATGCGCCGTGTTTGGTGCTTAAAGAATTTATTATTATTATTATTATTATTTCCCTACAAGGGAGCAAAACGAATGCTTTGTCGCCAGGACAAAGTTGTCGTAGGCATCTATTCTTATTTGCAAATTGCCTTGCTTTTTCTTTAGCAAATTCGGATGAGGAAGGTGCTAGTTTGCATGCTTCGATAATCTTTTGCCTTAGAGCAATGACATACTCATTTGAAGATTGAGTGTCATTGTCAATATTATCAGCAGTTATAAGATCATGAAGTAGAGACATAGTACCACACGGTTGCGCGCCAAAGCATAGTGTCAGATATGAGTTGAGTGCCATGGTCTGACAATATTTCTCTGGGGAACCCCAAGCGAGAAAATATCAACCAAAGAGCATCTGCGATATCTGTAGTAGATATGCTCTTAAGAGGCATAGCCTCTGGCCAACGTGTGCACATATCAACGCATGTAAGGATAAATTGATGTCCTCTGGCCGACTTGATCCTAAAAGGACCAATAATATCTATAACCATTTTCTGAAATGGCCGAATAGGAATGTCTGCAGCCTGTATAGGTGCAGCATGACGTGAGCCTCTTGATTTGACCTCTTGACATATTTTGCAAGATCAACAATAAATCCGTATGTCTTTATTCACAAATGGCCAAAAGAAAGCCGCAAGAACTCTCGACCTAGTGCGAGAAAAACCCATATGTCCAGCACATTGCGAGTCATGAGCATGTTGTAAAATTTGGACTCTCATACTCTTGGGCACGAGAATTTGTGAATGCATAGACGTAGTCGAGTCTTGTACCATACGCACAAGTACCCCATTCTTCATTGTAATCCAAGATTTGCGATTTGTGTTCTGATTTGGATCACCTCTTTTTGCCAAAATGAAGAATTTTTTTTAAAGAAGGATCATCTTCTTGCAGTTTTATAAAAGTGTCACGCGAAATCACCAAGTTATCATCTTGGCTATGCACTTCATTACCTTCAGTTGATGAAGTTTGAGGCATATTAAAAGCTTGTGCTGTTGTGACCACTGCATTGGCAGCTTGGGTATTATGTTCTTCCCAAGCAGCTATTTGCTGCGGGGTACATTCCCTAACTCCGTGGATACGACCGATGATAAGATCAGCAATATGATTCGGTAGAAGACACGCGTGGACATCTCCCGTAAAGAAGGGAGTAGCAATGTGAATGATAGCAGTTGGATACTTTTCCAGAGTGCCACCAAATGTCACACATTTGACCACTTTTCCCGTGGCACAGGAATGATCTATGAGAGATTGCCTAACTCCGATAGTAGTACATCCCGAATCGAAAAGGACCGAGACTTGATTATTATTCACTAGCCCTTTATGTAAGAGAAGAGATCCTCTCCCATCATGCGCAGCTGCGGCAGGAAGAGCGGGAAGAGGATGACCACAACTCAAAGTAGTTACAGTAGTAGGTTCAAATAGTGTTGTGCATTGGGGCATTGAGATGCTCTCCCAAAATCAAAGCAGAACATGTGATAGCACTAGAATTACCTTTATTATTGTTTGGTTCATTACTAGTTACTTGTGACTCTTGTTGAGCACTGATCGATAAAAACGTTGGCAGAACGTTTTTTGAAAGGGAGAACCCGTTGTCTAATTTAGCATCACATGAACATTTAATTGCGCCCAGATGGTCATGCATAATTAATTATTCTTTGGTCGGAAAAAGTTAATGGTGTTCTACGCTCGAACAGTTAAACAACGGAAGCCGTTTATAACAATCCTATCACAGATGCGAAGTGTGCAAGCGATAAAGTTCACTCGCACGAGGTTTTGTTTCACAAACGTATGGACACCCGTTATCTAATTTAACATCAAAGAAACGACGTGCGCACAGATGTTCATGAATAATTGATTTGGTACCATTGTATTACGAGCGAACATCAAACTAGATCTTTTGTGTCAGCGTACGCAGCACCTGGTACAACTTGTAAAACAATGATATTAAATACTAGCTTTAACACATGTGATACTACATACATTTCTTTTTTTTGTTATTTATGGGTTGTTGACGAAGAACACGTGACTGAGTAACGTTTTTAGAACGTTGCAGTGGTTCTCATAGTGGGTGGTTTGAAACGTTGTGTGAATGTTTTTTAACACGTCACAGGGAGTCTCACGTTGTGAAGGGTCTCAGATATAAAATAACTGCGTATGAGTGTATTTTATCATTGTTAGCTATGGACCCACGCTGGGTGCATCCCTTTACTGCGCTGAAAGCGGGGCCAACCGGGTCTGGTAAAACTGTTTTTGTACAGCGTTTCTTGAAACATATCCGAGATATGATGGTACCTGTACCTGACGAAATTATATGGTGTTATGGAGAATGGCAATCTATGTATAATTCGATGAGTGGAGTTCAGTTTATTGAAGGACTGCCCGACATTGAGCAGTGGACAGGTGATAAGAAACGCCTGTTAGTTATAGATGATTTGATGAGTAAGACGGATGATAGAGTAACGAAATTATTCACAAAAGGGAGTCATCATAAAAATATAAGTGTAATATATATTGTGCAAAATTTATTTGGCAAGAACAAAGAACACAGAACCATTAGTTTGAATTCTCATTATATAGTGCTGTTCAAAAATCCACGCGATGGATCGCAGATTATTAATCTAGCCAAGCAGATGTACCCAGGTCGGACTGACTATGTCCAAAAGAGTTTTAAAGACGCGACGTCGGCTCCACACGGTTTTTTGCTAATCGACCTTCGTCAGACAACACCCGACGCTTTAAGATTACGTAGTCTAATATTTCAACACGAACAACAAGTCGTCTACGTACCCAAATAACGAGATGGGGGAAAAAGCGAGAAGGCATGCTGATATGTTAAAGGTACGGCCAAATCACCAGTCATTAAGGTTGTTATGAAAACATCGTCACCCGATCTTGTAGGAACACTCTGTGAATGTTGTCACAACGTATTAAAAGGTAACGTTACACTGACACCCCCTCAGAAGAGGCGTATGCGTCGGTACGAAAACCTTGAGAGCGCTCACCAAGAAAAGCTCGTCGCTCAAAAGACGGAAACAATTTTTACAAACTGGCGGATTTTTATGTGCTCTCCTTGAACCACTACTAACCCTGCTAAGAGGCGTCTTGTAGATGGCCAAGAAAATGATTTTGATGGACCCTCGTTTGTTAGAGGCTCAAAAACCTTATAGAGCCCCCGACGCTCTAAGAGATAACTTGGAGAATTGGACAGTCAAATGCAACTAGTCTTAGAACGAGAAGATCTGCCGTTGGGTGACAAAGCTAGATTATATCAACGAACACTGCAGCGTTATTTGACTCGCCTAGAACAGTACAGTCACGTGCCTCTAGGTCTCGTGGATATTAAGTCTCCACTTAACGAGTCGAGCTCGAAGCCTCCCGTCGAGCAGCCCACTGCATTTAAACACGAGGTCGTGGACAAAACTCTTCAGTCCCCACCCGAACAAGTCACACCCACTAATCGAAAACAGGTGGTTGCTAGTAAATTGCGAGAAACATCATCGTATTCACTCAGAAGAAGGAAAAAGACAAAAACACCAAAGTGGGAAGCATCGCCAAAGAAGGGAATAAGATTTTAAAACAACATTACTACGACCCGAAACGACCCGGGTCGTATGGGGGAATCGGGGCCTTGCAACGTAGCACCAAACTTACTCGTAAAAAATTTGAAGAGTGGTTAGGTCATCAGGATACGTACACCTTGCACAAACCGGTGCGTAGAAAATTTAAGAGGCGTAGCACCATCTCGGGTGGCATCGACCAACAGTTCCAGGGTGATTTAATAGACTTGCGAGGTTTAAAACAATTCAACGATGGGTTTTCCTATCTAGTAACGTGTATCGATGTGTTTAGTAAATTCGCTTGGGTTGTTCCCGTGAAAGACAAAACTGGGAAAGCTTTAGTAGCAGCGGTAAAGACAATTTCTAGCAGTCGCAAACCGATAAATTTTCAAACAGACAAAGGCAGTGAATTCGTCAACAAAACATTCTTAAAGTTTCTTAAAGACAAAGGTGTCCATTTCTTCACCACGGAGAATGAAGATACCAAGGCAGCTATAGTGGAGAGGTTTAATCGAACGCTCAAAGAAAAAACTTGGCGTTACTTTACCAAAACCAACCGTCTTCGCTACGTCGACGTGATAAAGCAACTGGTCCACAACTACAATTATTCGTATCATCGGAGTATTAAGATGGCACCGTCGGAAGTTAACCCGAGCAATCAAAAAGAGGTTTGGCATACGTTGTATTCGACCCCTGACGTCATCGGCAGAAAAGTCTATTTTAAAGCCGGTGATCGCGTGCGGATCGCCCAAGCCAGACAAACTTTTAAAAAGGGTTATACGCCGGCGTGGACAGAAGAACTGTTTACGGTCAGCCGACTAAACCAAACAAGACCTGTCATGTACGTCCTTAAAGAAGATTCGGGTGAGGAATTGAAAGGTTCTTTTTACCAAGAAGAGCTGCAGCGGGTCGGTGACAAGATAGTTTATCGAATCGAGTCCATTTTGCAAGAACGGCGAGGTGTCAGGGGTGTTAAAGAGTATTTAGTCAAATGGTTCGGTTATAACTCATCATTCAACAGCTGGATTTCCGCCAAACAACTAGCGAGATATCGAGACTGATGGAGATAGAAGAAGAAGTGAGCACCCCAGTTTTGCGGTCACCCCCTCCCAAGACCACGAGAACCTTGGTCTGGCCTTTTTTGGGGAAACTAGTCCCGCGACTAGAGATCGTTTTCATCTGTCAGATGATCGTTACATATGTCGTCATCGGGGTCTCGTTATTCAATCTGAGTCGGAGCAACGCAGAGGGACCGGACGGCAAGTTTTGGATCGCCTTAATGAGCAGTTGTCTGGGTTACATGTTACCTAACCCTAAGACAGGATGAGTTTTAACGTGACTTTACCCAGCAATGCCTCGATGAAAATATACCCAAACAATAACGCCGGTCACTTTTTCGTCAAATGCCACAAACTATAGACTTGACTTTGCGTTACGAGGTTGGTTTGGTTGAGATTCAATTTCTCAAAAGTTGTTATAACGTGCTAGAGGATGACGTATGGATACATTACTTCCCCAACAAAGACGATGAGTATAAACTACTCACGTTACCCGCCAGTCTATACACGTCACCCGACACGCTGATCGACGAGTTGAATCGTTTGCTTTTAGACAGGGATGTGGATGAAAAAGCCTGAGTTAGATTCCATTTTAACAATAATAAGGCCACTGTTAAGGTTAAAAAGGGAGGTGATACTTTGTATATGGGTTGGTCACAGTAAATTAAGGGTTACATCACTTGAAGACTCGATTAACGGTAAAATTGGGTGAACAAATATATGATAGAGGTCATAGGGTACAGATAGCGTCATGAGCGCGGTTCTGTATCGTTAGAACTGTAAATAGTTCGCACGGCTAGTTCGTGGAAGGGACTGAGCGGTGGTGAACTGCGAAGTCCCGTGACTGTTTAGGCGGGAGTTTTTGTGACCGCTAGTATTCGGGTGGAAAGTGTTGACGGAGGAAGTCAACCTTGGTTTTTTTCTAAGTGTGGTCCCGACCAGTGTTCGGTGAAAATGGTAGAGTGTTTTTCAATGTGTGTCTCGATGGAGACTTTTTGAACAGGCCTGTATCTGAATATTCTTCCTGCATATGTATTCTTCCATGTGTTAGATTATTGGAGGATGGTATGTATTAATATTTATGACTGCAGTGGATGCAGCTTATGAGACATTTTTGTGAAGGAGATTAGGCCATATATAGAGTCTGGGAGGAAGATGTGGCGACAGGGTAGAAGAAAGGATAGACAGAAGAAATAAAAGAGAGTACCAATCTCTTCCACAGTGTCTTTTGGCTCGCTGTAAGTAATAGTCCGACACTTGTAAGAAGAAATGTATCAGGAGACTGAAATTTAAACTTTTCTCAGTTAAGCAAAGAAGCAAATCCCATCAAGGATCCTGAGAGTATGTTAGGTCTTCAGCCACACTTCCCCTGAGGTACTGATATGGCTCATGAGACCCCCAGCTGGTAATTAAGATAATAATTCACATAAACAGTTAACTACCAAGCAATACAAAACATATAGTGAAAAGAAAGAAACAACAGTGAAATTCGTTTCTATGAATTTATATATATTAGACCAAGTTAAATTGGTTACAGATAAAGGAAAGAGAAAAATACAAATGTTTATATATATGGTTCTATGTATACAGCACTGGGTAAATGGAGATAAAATAGTCTACACAAAAGTTATGTTTATTATTAGGGTACCCTTTCACGATGGCTGAGGTTTATGTCCTAATTTTAATCATTGACTGGTATGACCTAAGATCGTTTAGTGTTTGGTCCGTTTTAAAATGCACTTATCCTGGGTGGTGTTGCTGCTGTATGACGTCACTATGTTACTGCAAATTTTCTTCCCCCGGCCAAGTTGCTGGAATAGTTCGTAGCAAGTACTGCAAGGTTTCACTACACAACTGCGAGTTCACCTGCCTTTTGTCACCACCAGGGAGCTAGGAGATAACACAAAGGAACATTCTATTTAGCTCTCTGGTTAGAGGCATTAATTTGTCCTGAGTGTGGTCCATAAACCAGGCTCAGATATCATTCATATTATTACATAAATGACAAGGACCAATGTTGAGCGCCATTCTTCGAGCTGCAAACATATGATATTAATAGGGTAGGGGCATAGGCATACATATATTATCAACTGTTGTAAAGGCATTACAAAATCATACATTAAATACATGAATGCGATAATGGCGATAATGGTTACAACCATTAACTAAAAGAAGCGGGCAGGGTAGCGCAAATGCTTTCTGTAAAACAACCTGAAGGACATCAAAGGCGTACAAAAATCATACAAAAAAATCATATAACAGTAAACATATGGATTCCATAATGTATATACAACCATTACATGAAAGTATGAAATTGAATGAAAAGCAGTGCAAACATTAACTAAAGTTAATTGCATATAATGAGATAATAATGGAAAGCAGTTCAAACATTCAATCCACATAATTGCAGATAAGAAGATAATGCATTTATGAGCTCACCCGCTTTGATTCCAAGATTGAGTTTGGCTCAAAAGACGGCATATACTATATATATATATATATATATATATATATATATAAATATATATATATATATATATATATATATATATATATATATATATATATATATATATATATATAGTTAATTCTTTCGTCCTCTGGTTTCTAACAGATTATATGCTAGAAGGTTTCCGCCGGGGCTTGCAAAATGTGAGTAAAATGTACACGATGTAGTCTTTATTATATACACAGTTAACAGCGGTCGCTGACCTCAACTAAGTCAGGAAATTCCTAAACTCCTGGTCACCTGGAAATCCCCGGCTACTGTGGTCTTCACCCGGTCAAGGGAGATCCCCAACTATTTGGGTCATTGGGCGGAGTTCACCCCGGTCACTTGCCGGTATTCCCCGCTGATGGGCCATTCGACAATGAACTGGAAAGTCCCCGGTATCTTGGGTCATTCCTGGAGCATTAGAAAACAAGAGAGAGAGAGAGAGAGAGAGAGAGAGAGAGAGAGAGAAAGAAGAGGTCGGGCGAGGGATCTCGCGACAATAGCCCCCTGTGAAAGTTTATCGTAATTTGAACTAGTTTCGACTGACTTCTTCTCGATCCCTCTCCGTCCTAGTTTGATTTCTTCCATCATCCTGGAAGTTTTTAGGGAGGTTAGGATTCTTGGGTCGCTGATGACTTGCCTGTTCTTCCCCACTGGACGGGTGACGGCTGAGAAAGTCTGCTCCGACATTGAGTTTCCCAGGTATATATTCAACCTTGAAGTTATATGGTTGCATTAACATCGACCACCTCATGAGCCTTGAATTCAGGTTTTTGGAAGCTGCTAAGAACATCAATGGTTGGTGGTCGCATTGAACGGTGAAGGGCTTTTCATATAAGTATGGTTGATATTTCTGAATCCCCCATACCAAAGCTAGGCATTCCCGTTCAATAGTGGAGTAATTTCTTTCTGCAGCATTCAATTTTCGGCTTGCGAAAGCTATGGGGAATAATGTAGACGCATTGTCTTCCCCAGGTTGTAGCAGGGTGGCCCCAATCCCAATCTGACTAGCATCGGTGCGTAGTATGAATGGTTGGCTTAAGTTTGGTAGGTGCAGAATAGGTTTCTCTGTGAGTTTTTCCTTGAGGGTACTATAAGCATTCTCACACTCAGCGGTCCAGATCACCTTTTCCGGAGTATTCTTTTTCGTAAGGTTTGTCAGTGGGGCGCTTATAGTGTTGAAGTCCTTAATGTAGCGTTGGTAAAATCCACATAATGCGACGAACGATCTGACATCCTTTTTAGTAATAGGGCGAGATGCATTGCGCAGTTTGTCTACATTATGTTCCTCTGGGAACATGTATCCTTGTGAAATGGTGTGGCCGAGAAACCCCAGTTGGTCAAAACCTATCTGGCATTTAGTTGGGCGAGCGGTTAAACCTGTCTCCTTAAGCCTTCGGAGTAGCATCTCTATTGCCTTCAGGTGTTCCTCAAAGGTGTCAGTGGCGATGAGGATATCGTCCATGAAGTTTGTAATAGCAGGGTTATGAAGGGGTGCGAGAAGTTTTCTCATCATTCTCGTGAATGTGCTAGGCGCATTATGTAATCCGAAGGGGAGGACATTAAATTCAAAGTGTCCTTCCGGGGTGCTGAATGCCAGCAGTGGTCGGATCTCTTTCTTCACAGGAATTTGGTAGTATCCCTTGCTAAGGTCGATTTTAGAGAAATAATGAGCTGTATTAAGCTTAGTGAACAGTGAGTTTTGATCCGGCAGAGGTTCAGCCTGGTACTCCGACACTGCATTCAGTCTCCTATAGTCAATACACAATCTATGCTCTCCGGTAGGCTTCCGAAGGAGCACAACACTAGCACTATATGGTGATTCGGATGGAGCAATAATGCCTGCACTGAGCAATTTCTCTATTTCTTCTCTCAATGCATCCGCCTTGGCATAGGGTATAGGATAATTTTTCACACGGACTGGCATTGCATCTGTCAACTTCATATCAAACTCTACTAAACTGGTTAGGCCTGGCCTGTCCGTGAGAACTTCTGCATACTTTTCCAACATTGTTTGCACCTGCTCATGTTGTTCCAGGGTTAGAGTATGACTTATTTGCACATCGGCCTGAGTCTCACTCAAAGACAGAGGGTATTCAACTGCTACATTGGGTTCATCCTCTACTTCACTGGCTACTGCAAGGGCCATCAAATGAACTGGCTCTACTGATGCGCGTTCGTTGTACTTTTTCAGCAGATTGATGTGGTAAATTTTCTGTTTACCCTTAATTGCTATCTTGTAGTTGGTGCGGGAGATTTTCTCGACAACAGCATAGGGTCCTCTCCAACCAATCTGAAGTTTATTATGGCTGCTTGACAAGAGCAATAAAACTTTATCTCCAATGTTCAGTTCTCGGTCCTTAGCTGTCCTGTTATAATATTGCGCATGTTTCTGACGGGCTTTGCGCAAATTTGAAGTGGCCAACTTCCAACCTGTTTGGAGGCGTTGCTTCAATTCCTCAACATAATGTGACGCGGTAATGACTGTGTCATCCGCTTTATCGTCTGTCCAGGATCTCAGAAGTGCCTCTAGAGGACCTTTGATTGGGCGCCCAAACAGCAGTGTTGCTGGTGGGATTCCTGTCGAGTGATGAGGTACCTCTCTGTAGGCGAACAGTGCCGCTGGCAGGTAGGAATCCCATGAACTTGGGTTCTCCTGCTCCAGCTTTCGCAGTATGGAAATTAAGGTTCCATTGAACCGTTCTACTTGGCCGTTGCTCTGGGGGTGATATGGAGAGGTATGAATGTGTCGTGTTTGGAAAATCCGAAACACTTCTTCCATTAATTTCCCCCGAAATTGTGATCCATTGTCCGTCATGATCTGAAGAGGGAATCCCAACCTCGTAAATATAGTAAGGAGGGCTTCCGCTACATGAGTTGAGTCACACGAAGGCATTGCGACTGCTTCTGTCCACATGGAGCATGTGTCGACCAACGTCAAGATGTAGCTATTCTTTTTCTTTGTCCTAATCAGGGGCCCAACAATGTCGACTGCCACCCTTTCGAACGGAGTACCTGTTACAGGCATTTCTCCTAAGGTTACGGGAGCTACCCAGTGCTTAGGAGCCACCTTTTGGCACTGTGCGCATGACTGAACATACCGTTTTATGTCTGCGTTAATTCCTGGTCAATAGTAGTGGCAAGAAATGCGCTGCATGGTTGCTCCAATTCCCATGTGTCCGCTGAAGGGTAAGGCATGGCCCATTTCTAATATTTGGGTCCTATAGGATGAGGGGACAATCAGCTGTGAGTGTTCGCTCGCTCCTTTGCCTGCTCTGCGGTACAACAGACCATTCTTCTTATAAATCTCTCCCTTGAGAGGCGGGGTATGAGACTTAGGAAGTTTTTTAAAACAAGGCGACAAAGTGCTATCCGCTGTTTGTGCCTTCTTCAACTCTTCTGGGAAGATGTTGGTAGGAGTTCCAGACTCAGGGTTCTGCCTGCATTGATCCCTGGTCTGTACGGCCGCAACTGACAGAGGCCGGGCTGGTTCTCCTAGGAACACATATCTACAGCCCAAAATCAGGGGGTAGATGGGATCCTTTAGAACAGCGGCTCTGATTTCTCCAGTCACATACCGCGATTGAACCTGAATCTTGCACACTGGTAGAATCATGGGCGCACCAGATTTGGTGGGTCCTTGTATTTCAATCGTCTCCTCTGTAATTTGGTCAGAATTAACAAGAGAAGCTGCGACGATTGCATCATAAGATAATCCAGTGTCATACAAACAAAGAGCTCTCTCCCCATTAACCATAACAGATTCAATGACAGCTGGTCGCTTCGAAGAATCTATGTCATCCTTTGAGGGCTCAGGGCTGTCAGATCTGGTTGTTATGCAAGCTGCATTCATGGGGAGGGGTCGGCGCTTACAATCACGAGAACTATGTTTAGGCGACCGACATTGTTGGCACACATCCCTCTCTGTGTTTGCTGTATAGGAAGTTTTCCTTTCCGTGTTCTTGTGGGTTTGTCCATTGTTAGGTCTGTCATGGTGAGTTTTCATGTAGGGTGGCTTTGAGCTTGTAATACTATTGGAGCTGTAAGGCGCAGTCTGCCGAGCCGAGTAGTCTGTATATCTCCGTCTGGAGGTCAGAGTCTCAGCCTGTGCATTCTGAAAGCGTTCTGATAAGGTAACTATGGTATTTAACCTCTCTGCCCCGTTTTCTACCAGAAATCGTCTCATCTCAGGGCTCATCATTTCTTTCAGTTGCTCCATTAGTATTAATTCTTGCAGTCCTTCGTAAGATTTCTCAAATGACGCGAGAGTGAGCCATTTCTGCAAATAAGCTTCCAGGCGAGCAGCATACTGGGTGTACGATTCTCCATTTTCCTTACGGAAATTTCTGAAACGTTTCCGGTAAGCTTCAGCATTCAATTCATACCGAGCTAAGAGGGCTTTCTTCAGACAGTCGTAGTCATCCTGTTCATGGGGCGCCAGTTTTAGGAATACATCATAGCCAGCACCCCTGAGTCCTTGCGAGAGTTTCAGATTCCACCTCTTCCGGTCCAGCCCGAACGAAGAAGCGAACCTCTCGAAACGGTCCAAAAAGCTGTCCATGGAATCCTTTCCCTCCATAAATGGCTCCAGAGGGAAGGCCATCGGTCCCAGGTGTGGTGTAGAGAGAGCTGATGCACTATCAGATTGAAGGGGCGAGGGCGGAGAAGATGAAGTTTCGGAATTGCTCCCAGCTTCCTTGTTTTTTGAGAGAAGTTCCACATCCAGTTCCTTCATTTTCAGGGCATGTTGTCGTTCCTTCTCCTTCTCTTCTGTCACCCTGATTTCACGATCCTTCTCCGCTTCTGCCGCTCTGATTTCACGATCCTTCTCCGCTTCTGCCGCTCTGATTTCCCTGTCCCTCTCCGCTTCTGCCTCTCTGATGCTCTTCATCTCTGAGGATACATAGTCTGCAAGCTCTTTTCCTGCAAGCCCCACCTCTTTTCCACTCTCAATTAACAAAGCTCTTACTTTTGCTGTTTCTGCCATTGCAATATTGGATCAAGTCGAATGAGCTTGCATAAACCTACTCACAAACCAATACAGGTAAAAGTAATACTGTCTAATATTAATAATATAGTTTATTACTGCCACAACAATAAAACAAAATTTTGCAACAACAACAATTTCAACCAATAGAATAGCTCTTAGTTAAGTAGCTCAGTTAAATCTTGTATACAACTTAACTAAAAAATTGGACCATACACTAGAACATCAGTCACCAGTTATATTTTGTGTACTATTCTATCTGTGCAATATAATGCATATAAGATCAAACCAGTTACATGCAAAGTGTACTGGGAAGCTGTATAAGATTACTTGATAACAAAACTATTAACCCAAGTTTGTTACCCAAAAGTAAAATGTATATTAGCAATAAATTACTTGTAGTCTAGGGAACATACAGATGCTATGAGTTCATCCGGGACGAGCAGTCCAGTTTGTGGCGACAGGGTAGAAGAAAGGATAGACAGAAGAAATAAAAGAGAGTACCAATCTCTTCCACAGTGTCTTTTGGCTCGCTGTAAGTAATAGTCCGACACTTGTAAGAAGAAATGTATCAGGAGACTGAAATTTAAACTTTTCTCAGTTAAGCAAAGAAGCAAATCCCATCAAGGATCCTGAGAGTATGTTAGGTCTTCAGCCACACTTCCCCTGAGGTACTGATATGGCTCATGAGACCCCCAGCTGGTAATTAAGATAATAATTCACATAAACAGTTAACTACCAAGCAATACAAAACATATAGTGAAAAGAAAGAAACAACAGTGAAATTCGTTTCTATGAATTTATATATATTAGACCAAGTTAAATTGGTTACAGATAAACGAAAGAGAAAAATACAAATATTTATATATATGGTTCTATGTATACAGCACTGGGTAAATGGAGATAAAATAGTCTACACAAAAGTTATGTTTATTATTAGGGTACCCTTTCACGATGGCTGAGGTTTATGTCCTAATTTTAATCATTGACTGGTATGACCTAAGATCGTTTAGTGTTTGGTCCGTTTTAAAATGCACTTATCCTGGGTGGTGTTGCTGCTGTATGACGTCACTATGTTACTGCAAATTTTCTTCCCCCGGCCAAGTTGCTGGAATAGTTCGTAGCAAGTACTGCAAGGTTTCACTACACAACTGCGAGTTCACCTGCCTTTTGTCACCACCAGGGAGCTAGGAGATAACACAAAGGAACATTCTATTTAGCTCTCTGGTTAGAGGCATTAATTTGTCCTGAGTGTGGTCCATAAACCAGGCTCAGATATCATTCATATTATTACATAAATGACAAGGACCAATGTTGAGCGCCATTCTTCGAGCTGCAAACATATGATATTAATAGGGTAGGGGCATAGGCATACATATATTATCAACTGTTGTAAAGGCATTACAAAATCATACATTAAATACATGAATGCGATAATGGCGATAATGGTTACAACCATTAACTAAAAGAAGCGGGCAGGGTAGCGCAAATGCTTTCTGTAAAACAACCTGAAGGACATCAAAGGCGTACAAAAATCATACAAAAAAATCATATAACAGTAAACATATGGATTCCATAATGTATATACAACCATTACATGAAAGTATGAAATTGACTGAAAAGCAGTGCAAACATTAACTAAAGTTAATTGCATATAATGAGATAATAATGGAAAGCAGTTCAAACATTCAATCCACATAATTGCAGATAAGAAGATAATGCATTTATGAGCTCACCCGCTTTGATTCCAAGATTGAGTTTGGCTCAAAAGACGGCATATACTATATATATATATATATATATATAGTTAATTCTTTCGTCCTCTGGTTTCTAACAGATTATATGCTAGAAGGTTTCCGCCGGGGCTTGCAAAATGTGAGTAAAATGTACACGATGTAGTCTTTATTATATACACAGTTAACAGCGGTCGCTGACCTCAACTAAGTCAGGAAATTCCTAAACTCCTGGTCACCTGGAAATCCCCGGCTACTGTGGTCTTCACCCGGTCAAGGGAGATCCCCAACTATTTGGGTCATTGGGCGGAGTTCACCCCGGTCACTTGCCGGTATTCCCCGCTGATGGGCCATTCGACAATGAACTGGAAAATCCCCGGTATCTTGGGTCATTCCTGGAGCATTAGAAAACAAGAGAGAGAGAGAGAGAGAGAGAGAGAGAGAGAGAGAGAGAGAGAGAGAGAGAGAGAGAAAGAAGAGGTCGGGCGAGGGATCTCTCGACAGAAGACATGACTGCTTAGGCCATATGTATAGTCTATGTAGGCGCTATGAAGAGTCCGAGAGGTAAAGAGACTACTTGGTAGGCCATAGACATTTTTGTGAAGAAGTCTACAATTAGGCGCTATGAAGAGTCCGGGAGGTAGAGAGACTACTTTGTAGGCCATAGACATTTTTGTGAAGGAGATTAGGTCATATATAGAGTCTGAGAGGAAGACATGACTTTGTAGGCCATCTATAGATATTATGCAGGTTATATTACTGCAGACTGCTGTGTGCGCAGTCTTTCCTTTGAGGAATATGGTGATGTGCATCTTCTAGAGGAAGTGCACCACTATTTATGATTAGGCCTTGAATATATATAGCTGACGATGATTATTCAACTGCCGGGGAGCAGCCTTGGTGGAGCAGGGAGGACGGAGTCCTTTGAGGAAAATCGTGATGGACATCTTCAATGAGAAGTGCACCATTATGCTATAAGTTATGAGGCCATATTTATAACTGCGGTGAGCGCAGTTCTTTAGGAGTGTATTTATATGAGGTGTGCGCCATTGGGCGCTGTATTTAAGCGCTGTGGAGTGTGGGAGCTTCATGAATACCTTTATTCAATATCATGTACTATGCTGTATTTCATCTGTGTCGTCGTTTGTGTTGTAACGTAAATAAACCATTATTTCAACGTTGCTATTCGTTCAACGATACATGAATTCAATGTGTGTCACTGTGATGGATGAATGTGCCAGTACACACCTACATTGATCATTCTAGGCATAGTGACAGCAGTAGGGACATATTTACAAATAGCCCTGAGGGGGCGTGGCCTAGATAAGGAGAACACATTTACGCCTTCATCACTTATCTACCACTGGGTTCAGTTACATAGAATTATCAGTGGTGACCTACCATTCTAGTGGATCAGCAACTTTAGATGTATCAGTGGTATCATTTAACCACACAATATCAATAACACTAACTTTATCACTTAGTGAAATAACATCGCGGCGGTAACAGTGATGGCCATCTGCTATCAATGAACTACACTTAACAGTGGTGGTTTTCAGTAAAGTTGGAATTTAAAACCCGCAAAATTCGCGTTGAAAGGATAAGATTACAAGGAGGCTGTGTTCAGGCATAATATTCAGAACGTAACGTTCACCTATTCATTTATTATGGCTCTGTGTGGGCGTATACATACATATAAAATAGACTTAGGAATGTCAGCTAGCATTTGTTGATGAACAGCATTATCAGTAGTGGGCCAACTTTTCGGACGTAAGGCTCATGATTTCACGTGGTAAGATTGTTTCTACCAGACCTTGACCTGTATTTAGTGTGCCCTGTGTGTGGCGTATGCACTATCAAGTTCTCTCAGCTGTGACAGTAGTTAGCCTTGTGTGGGCGGAGCTTCGATTTAGAACCAGGTCAGCTTTACCTGTGTTATGTCGTCTTCTATGCCTACGGACTAGTATTCAGTTGACAATAGGAAAGAGTAGACTAGTGTCATGTTAGGAACAGATGATTATGACACATTATTCCAGCCTAAATGAGTCGGCAGTAAAACACTTCAAGCCTGTATTGACACCTGCATTGCTTACAGACAGTTTGGTGTCGCTGGTAACCTTTGATCGGTGACACGGTGATGTGTCTAATGTTTACATGCTTCCTATAACATACTTGCAGCATTCAAGTTTCAGCATTCAAGTACCAGAAGTGACAGTTAACGACGGTTCCTGTAACGGTTCCTGTAACTTTCAACAAGGGAGTGTGCTTATGGTGTGTTGTCTGATGCTCATCAGTGATAACAGAGAAAGAACAAGACGGTTTTCTACTTTCAAGATAAGTGATTTTTTGAGTGAAAACTGTGTCTCTGTATGATGTTGTCAAGCCTTCCAATATTATTATATATGCTATTGAGTATTCCATGTTCATAGCTTATTGTCATGAGATTTAATGCATAATTGATTGTTGCTAAGTAACATAAACTTGGAATAATTATAGTACACTCAGTGTTTGAATCAGGATGGATCCTCATATGGATGATGAGTTGGATCCTGAGGACATGAGGCCTATAATGGAATATTTAGCTGAACAAGGAAAATATTTTGAGAAATTACGAGGCCAATCACTCGACAGATACATTCTGGATGGTTTTTTGTTTAATGTGGTAGCAGCTTTAAATTATTTTGCTAATGATGACTTTGCGTCAGGTCCTCAAGTTATCTTGGCTAGAGATTTGGCGGAGGTGTTACATTACATACGTTCGTTTGTGTACAATTGTACTCAAGATAGACACAAATATATCCATAGGGTTTTACATAATGTAATCTGCAACAACATGCAGGATGACAACAAAAAGGAATTAGAAGAGAAGGAGCGGATGAAGAACAACAAGCGTATTGCCCTACAACAAAGAGAAAATTGTTTGCAGGATATAGCTGAGAAGAGAAAACTACAAGAAACAGTATCTAAACTCACAAGTGATTTGTATAAATCAAACTTGGAGCTTTCTAGTGTGAAAACAGCATTAGAATCTGCGTGCAGTAGAGTAAAAGACTTGGAAACACAGATTGCACATAATCAAGGCAAAATTAGTAATCTCAAGCAGGAGATTGCAAATAAGAGAGAAATGTATGAGAAGTTGAAGATTGATAGCAATGTCAGTGAGAAGAAGTATATAGATATGCTCCATGATGTGTTGGATGAGAACAATATTCTCAGTCACCAACTGAAAGAAAAGAATAATGTATCTTCCGAGAAGATTAATGAGTTGAAGCAACAAGCTGCTAAAGTTGATGGACTTCAGGCTCAGGTAGCCTTACTTCAGCCACAGATAGAAGAGGTGCAAAAGAAGAGATTAATAAAATTAGAACCACAGAGGAGAACAATTAAGGAAAAGGATGATAAGCAGAGGTTAGAAGAGTTAACGGTGCAGAGAAAGAAAATATTTAAGATTGAGAAGTTACTTACAGAAGAAAGATGTAAAGTTATGACATGTAATAACTTAAATAAGAAACTAAACCAAGAGATTACTGAATTGAGTACAAGGGTCAATGGTTTAGTGGATGTTGTTTTGGGCATCAAAGATTTGTCTGCTGTTAAGGTTGACAACAGTAGACAGAAGGTTGTTTATAAACAAGCAAAGAGCCTGCCCTATACACTCTTAGCGAATTCGAAAATGGAACATGATGGACTTAAATCTCGGCGTGGCAGATATAATTTCCCACGTACGGAAGACGCTACGTTGAAGATTAATGGCTATTGGCGTCAGACCAGCAAGGATACTTCATGTGTAATATCTAATTCTGGTAATAAATATAACAAATATCATGTTGGTAACCATAAGGATTTTATGAGTTCCACTGCTTGTCATACACAATATAGGCAGTGTGATACAGCAGATAAGCAGGTTAACACAGAAAAGAATAACAACAGTTCTGGTAAAAGAGATAACCATAATGTTAGACAGTACCAGGGAAGCCCATTAAATGGTAGTTTTTCCAGACAGTCTAACAGATCTCAAAAGATTGATTCTGAAGAGTTGAGAAATTATGGTAGGAATAGTTACATTAAAGATTACAAACTTGGTGATAATTGTTCTAGGAGTCAACAAGATTCATTTACTAGATACTTCTATCCTAGAAGATATGTTAAGCATAGCAATGCTAACTGCAGTTCTAGGCAGAACAAATGGAATGATAAGGGGAATGGTAATAGAGTTAATGACACTCAAAATATTACTACACTTAACCAGGTTAACTGTGTGCAACAAAATCCCAAAGTCATTTGTAGTAAATAAAGTAACAGTAACTATTGATGTCCCAAATACTACTACTGTTATGTTTTTTGGATTACGAGAGAGAATCTCGTTGTTGTGTATGTCACTTTATTTCAGCGTACTACTGGTGTGATGACCGTCATTTTCGGTCAGGTTGACCCAAGCATCCTGGGTTGTATACTACGTGTGAACGAAGAGTTGTTGACATCATATGAAGACCAGAGGTTTTCATAACCACGGGTATAGGTAATTGTGCGTTTAACCTATCCGTTTTTCATGATAATCTTACAGTTGATTAAAATGAAGATTTTCATTTGTATTTTTCAAACAGTAGCAGCTGTGCGATAAAGGTCAGCGTGCCTGTTTTTTCCTTTACCTGTGACAGAAATGTTTGTTACCCTACAACCGTGTGTGCAGTCAAGCGTAACCCAGCCAGTTTGTTGACCCTGTATTATTCGATGTCATCCCGTGCGGTTTACAGAATACTACACCGGAGTAGTGACCTATTTATTTATTTTTTTTTCTTTAGAAATTGATTCAAGATTACTACAATGTTTCTTATACTTGATTTTTCTAGGATAATGTATTATTGTATAGTATAATATGATTGTATTGTATAATGTTTCATTGGATATTGTATATGTCCATATTTATGCATTATTTGTACTTTATCTTGTTATTTACATAGTTGTATTGTTGATAAACATTGTACGTATTATTATTGTAATGAATTGTAACATTTCATTTTGTATTGACGTGTCTTTGAATGTTAATTTTTTGTTGTTGATGAAATTATGGATTTTTGTATTTTCATACACTAGTCTGAAGACTATTTCATTTTCTCATATTGTATTTGACCATATGTGATTTGTTGTCAAGATTGGAGCTATAATAGCTGTTACATCAAAACATCGATATGATTTTGCAGGACTAATTGATAAAATATTTTTACATAATGAGATTGTCAGCCCTAAGCACAAACTCATTGGTTATGACTATGCGTTAGTCGCTTTCAGAGATTTTTTTGGTTACTAAATTTATTTTTTCTTTTTCGTATCTGACTACATGTTTAGTTAATATATTACCTTATACAAAGGTTATATGAAGAAATTGTTTTGTTATTGAATGTTATTTTGGAACTAAATTATAACATGTAGAATTGTCAGAGAGAGCAGATACTATTATTTTTTGAAGAATTTAGTAGTCTGACTTAAACACTTTTTCATGAGAAATAATGTTATGTTTATATGTGCAAGTTGGTATAATGTTAATAGTGTGGTTTTTGGTAGGTGCTCATTTGTGTTTACTTAGAGATGGGAATATATATTTTTTTTTATGTCTCACATTTTGTTAAAAGCTCGTTTCACTTTTGATTTATTAATTAGTGGTTGAAACTTGTAAAAATTTAAAATACTATTTTCATTTAACTTAATGTTAAGAAACTTTTTTGTATTGTAATTTCGTAAATTTGTATTTGTTTTTCTTTTTGAAAGTATTGTATTTTTTATGTGTCCAGTGCTTAATATATTGATATGTCCACATTTAAAAAAAAAAAAAAAAGAGAGATAAAGATAATAATTTTTTCTTCTTTTGAGATTGTGATATTTGTGTTTTTACAAATCACACTTTTTTGTGTGTGATGCCTGTGATATTTCATTTTATTATGAATAAGTGTTGTAATTTGGTTAAATTATTTATTATGCATTATCTAGTTATATCCTTCGTTAGTGTTTAGTATATATTTATACTATGTTTTTCTGTTCGATGATTTTCTGTCATGATTGTATTTGTTTATAATACAATGTTTGTTTAGATAGTTATTAGGATGTATTATTACTTATTCTATACATTCATTTCTTGAATTCTCTTCTTTCTTTTCGGGTGATTCTTCGTTTCACTTCATTTCTTTTGAAGCAGTTATACTTTCGTGATGCTTCTATGTTTCATCTTGGTGTCACTTAATTCTATTTGTATACGTTTACTTCTTATACTTCTCATACTTCCTTCTTCAGGATTGTTATGATAATTATATGGTTTGGTATGAGGTAGTTTTTATGTCGGTTCTATCTAGTTTGATGTAAGGATTTGATTTACTTGATTGTTATCAAATAGTATTATTGATCTTTGTTACTATATTGATTTCATTGCTGATTTTTGATGTTGATCATGATTCTTTTGCTTGATCTTGTCTGTTACTTTCTAGTTATTGTATACTACTTCGTCTACAGTGATCATACTTTAACTTTGTTTGAAACTTAATTGTTTAGTGTACTTAGCAGATTATTGTGTATAATTTGTTTTATTGTACATTTGCTTATATTTTTTGTCGATGTATTATTATAACCTTAACATAAGCTAATTTTTGTATGAGTATTTTAGAGTTTAGCTGACCCCTCATTTTTCATTGATGTAGTTTTTGTTAAAAAATGATAAATCATTTTTTTCTCCGGGGGTGGTGGTAAGATGTTAAGGTTAAAAAGGGAGGTGATACTTTGTATATGGGTTGGTCACAGTAAATTAAGGGTTACATCACTTGAAGACTTGATTAACGGTAACATTGGGTGAACAAATATATGATAGAGGTCATAGGGTACAGATAGCGTCATGAGCGCGGTTCTGTATTGTTAGAACTGTAAATAGTTCGCACGGCTAGTTCGTGGAAGGGACTGAGCGGTGGTGAACTGCGAAGTCCCGTGACTGTTTAGGCGGGAGTTTTTGTGACCGCTAGTATTCGGGTGGAAAGTGTTGACGGAGGAAGTCAACCTTGGTTTTTTTCTAAGTGTGGTCCCGACCAGTGTTCGGTGAAAATGGTAGAGTGTTTTTCAATGTGTGTCTCGATTGAGACTTTTTGAAAAGGCCTGTATCTGAATATTCTTCCTGCATATGTATTCTTCCATGTGTTAGATTATTGGAGGATGGTATGTATTAATATTTATGACTGCAGTGGATGCAGCTTATGAGACATTTTTGTGAAGGAGATTAGGCCATATATAGAGTCTGGGAGGAAGACATGATTGCTTAGGCCATATGTATAGTCTATGTAGGCGCTATGAAGAGTCCGAGAGGTAAAGAGACTACTTGGTAGGCCATAGACATTTTTGTGAAGAAGTCTACAATTAGGCGCTATGAAGAGTCCGGGAGGTAGAGAGACTACTTTGTAGGCCATAGACATTTTTGTGAAGGAGATTAGGTCATATATAGAGTCTGAGAGGAAGACATGACTTTGTAGGCCATCTATAGATATTATGCAGGTTATATTACTGCAGACTGCTATGTGCGCAGTCTTTCCTTTGAGGAATATGGTGATGTGCATCTTCTAGAGGAAGTGCACCACTATTTATGATTAGGCCTTGAATATATATAGCTTACGATGATTATTCAACTGCCGGGGAGCAGCCTTGGTGGAGCAGGGAGGACGGAGTCCTTTGAGGAAAATCGTGATGGACATCTTCAATGAGAAGTGCACCATTATGCTATAAGTTATGAGGCCATATTTATAACTGCGGTGAGCGCAGTTCTTTAGGAGTGTATTTATATGAGGTGTGCGCCATTGGGCGCTGTATTTAAGCGCTGTGGAGTGTGGGAGCTTCATGAATACCTTTATTCAATATCATGTACTATGCTGTATTTCATCTGTGTCGTCGTTTGTGTTGTAACGTAAATAAACCATTATTTCAACGTTGCTATTCGTTCAACGATACATGAATTCAATGTGTGTCACTGTGATGGATGAATGTGCCAGTACACACCTACATTGATCATTCTAGGCATAGTGACAGCAGTAGGGACATATTTACAAATAGCCCTGAGGGGGCGTGGCCTAGATAAGGAGAACACATTTACGCCTTCATCACTTATCTACCACTGGGTTCAGTTACATAGAATTATCAGTGGTGACCTACCATTCTAGTGGATCAGCAACTTTAGATGTATCAGTGGTATCATTTAACCACACAATATCAATAACACTAACTTTATCACTTAGTGAAATAACATTGCGGCGGTAACAGTGATGGCCATCTGCTATCAATGAACTACACTTAACAGCCACCTTGAATCTGTATGATCCGCAGGTTGAAGTTAGAATTAGCGAGACGTTGAAATACATGTTAGGCTTACCTACCTCGCTCGCCGCAGACATCGACCCAATACTACGAGAAGATACTGAAGTACAAATGGATAGCGACATGAAAAATATATACGTGTACTGCGACCTCGTAGCGGCGAGACCGGTTGGAGAAGCCTCTGTCCCTTTGTTACAGATTGTAAATTAATATTAGACAAACATAAAGGTATGTTTTCAGGCACTCGTAAGATCTTTGTCTTGTTTGGACTGACATATACTGCAGAATAGAGGAACAACAGAAGTGATTGCGTCATTAATAGGCTGAGGTGCCCATTGTAAACTTCCGGTGTTGTCTTGTGTTTCGCACTGATGACCGGTCAGTAAAGCATTCTTTTCTGGGGATGCCTAGCTGGCCGTGAGGTTAGTGTGATTCGCTTGCATAGCTAGGCGGTGTTGTCGTACGGAAGTTACGGGGTTCGAACCCTGGGTAAGCCACTCACGTCTGTTGTTTTTCTGTTGTCTAAGTGTTCTACTTCTTTATTTCTTACGAGTGCCTGAAAACATACCTTTATGTTTGTCTAATATTAATTTACTTTTTCCCTTCCTTATGTGTTATTAATGTTACGGATTGTCCCTATTTTGGATAGGACTACCGCTTCGGTTTTTAGGATTTACGACAAACCACACTACGTACCCCTGAGCCGTTTTTCGTTTGACGCTGTGGAAATCTTTTTAACTAATGATCAGGGTAAGACTATCCCATTCACTAGCGGAGCTTCGGTGTTGACACTACACTTCCGAACTCACAGACGGTTTGATTTTGAATAGAAACAATGGTCAGACATGTACCAATACGACGAAACCCCAAAATGTATGAGGAGTTTTACTGCAACAAAGCTGGCCACGGGATGCCAGTGTTTATTAGAGGCAGAAGTCAAAGAGGACATGGGTTGGGTAGTTTTTTCAGTGGGCTCGGTCGCATGGTTCTCCCGTGGTTAAAAACTGGAGGCAAAGCTTTACTCAGAGAAGGGGTTGGCACCGGTCTACAGGTCGCGAGCGATGCGTTAGCCGGTAGAAATATTGGTCAGTCATTTCGTGAGCGAGATAAAGAATCGGGTCAGCGTTTATTACAGGGATCGGTTGATCACCTCACCACTAACCAATCGGGTAGCGGTCTTAGCAGAAAGAGAAAAACGAGAGCTGCTCCACCCGGCGAGCCGAAACGAATAAAACGAAGTAACGGAGCTCGCCCTTCACATTCTCACAAGAACAAGCGACGGTACTCTGATATATTTGAATGATGGCACTTATTCACCCCAGCTCGCGCGAGTGTCATCATGGTGGTCTAGATTTGTTTAGCGTACCACCAACGCGAACAGCCGTAGAAGAGGGACAATTTGTGGAGATACACCCGTTGGCCGGCTTAGCCCCCGGAGCCCCGGTGGAATTTGTAATATCGGGAAACCGTGCAGAATATCTAGAATTGTTCAATACTTTTCTGCACGTGCGCGCCAAAATCACGTTGGCTAATGATAACACATTACCCGCTGATGCGGATGTGGCCCCGATCAACTATTACCTGCACAATTTATTCTCCCAAGTCGACGTTTCCCTAAACGACACGCTGATTACACCCAGCGAGAACACCTACCCTTACAGAGCTTACCTGGAAGCCACGTTGAATTACGGGGAGGAAGCCAAACGAGGTCATATGACGGCTGCTCTGTTTTACGAAGACACACCAAACTTTATTACAGAAACAAGTGGTAATAATAACAACGGACAAAGACTGCGTCGACATATAGCGGCTGCTTCTCAGGACATTGATATGATGGGTCGTTTACATTCAGATATCTTCGCTCAAGATCGCTACCTGTTAAACAGTGTGACAGTTAAAGTAAAACTCACGCCGTCTAAAGATGCCTTCAACGTGATGGGAAACGACCCCGCCGGTGGTTATAAATCTATTATAACTTATGCGGCCATGGTTGTCCGGAAAGCCAAATTAAACCCCGCCGTCTCTCTAGCCCACGAGAAAGCCTTGTTGCGAGGTAATGCCAAGTACCCCTTGAAACGAGTTGTGCTAAAAACTTTCTCTATTCCTAGAGGTATGCTATCGCACATGCAGGATAATCTATTTCTCAGTCAAACACCTATACGGATCGTGATTGGTCTAGTCACTTCGACCGCTTTTAACGGCTCGTATACGTCTAACCCGTTCAATTTCACTACCTTTGGTCTGATATATTTGAATGTCAGCGCGGACGGTAGAACAGTCAGTGGCAAGCCTTTGTCCATGGATTACGAGCACAACCAGTACGTGATAGTCTTCTTCGGGACGAATCTAGCTATGGGACTGGTTGGCAAAGACGCCGGCAACGACCTTGTGTATAGATATTTTAAGAATGGATACGCCTTATACGCCTTTGATCTCACCCCCAGTCTACTGGACGGTGACCAGTTTGAGATGGCCAAGTCGGGCCCTGTCTCAGTAGAACTTAAATTCTCCGAGGTCACGCCCGAACCATTACAGGTCCTCGTCTACGCCGAGCAAGACTCGATCTTGGAGATCTCGAAATCGTGCCAAGTTTTGACAGACTACACCACCTAGACGATGAATGCAGACGAGATAGGACCAACCTCCTGTCGGATATATTTGTTAAACGACCTGGGCTCGTTAAAGTTTTACCTCGTGACCAATTACCTCTGCGTATCGACCCGAGCCAGACGGCTGCTTTCGTCATCAACACTGATCCTAGCTACCGGCCAGGTGACCACTGGGTCGCTCTATATTATAATGGACTTGGCACTTTTGAATATTTTGATTCTTTCGGACTACCACCTAGACACCCGGACCTGCTTAATTTTATAACCAGAAACTCTAACCGACCTTTTATCTACAATGCTAGACATTTATACGTTGTAGTTACCAATGTTTGTGGCCTCTACGCCATTTATTTCATCTTGGTCAAAGCTCGCGGTGGTACTATGGGACGCGTTCTACTACCCTTTTCGGCTAGACAACACGCCAACGATCGATTAGTTTCTCGACTAGTCAGACCCTGGCTAGCGAGCCACAAGACTGTTTGTCTTTCATAGACACTTACACCTCACAAGACTACCCCCGTACCCACCACCTGGGTGTACACGAACAAGAAGACCCACACCAAGTAATCCGAACCGACTGTGGTCTGAGAGCTCCTAGGCGTACATGAAAAAGAAGTGCGGTTAGACGTCACCCATAGACCAACTAACTTTGTCAATAAATATATAAAATGTATCTAATGTTTTCTCTTTTATATATATAACTAAATATCGTCTAACTGTTGTAATATATGTCTAAATGTTGTAATATATGTCTATATGTATAACTAAATATATTGTCTAAATATATCGTCTTCCTAGTGTAACATAAATATCGTCTTCCTGTTGTAAATATATGTATAACTGTTTGTAAAATAATCAACACACAAAAATCCACTCTCCATTATTGAACTAATATATCACTATATAAAAAGTCACGCCCCGCCACAGTGCTCCTCGTGCGCTCCGCCACATTTTCCTTATATAAAAAGTCACGCCCCGCCAGAGCGCTCCGCCACATTTTTCCTTATGTAAAAGTCACGCCCCGCCAGAAATACTAACCGTTTTGCGCATTGTATACTACTGACATGAAGTAGGGTTGCAATGCGTACCTTATGAACAGCTCAATAGAATCACCGTAATGGTTTGACCAAACATAGCTCAAGCGCCCGTAAGTAATTCATAATTGTCCACGAATAGTTTCCACAGGACAGATTCAGCTTTGTGTAACTCTGAAGAATTATTTAAAAAAATTTTCATTGACAGCCGTGTTGCATTAAAATAACTTTTCATGTTATGGAATGCAGCTTTCTCATCTGAGACTCGTCTACCAACAAACATTATTAACGTGTCCGAGTATTTGAACCTACTATCCTTTCGTTATGTAAAACAAATTACCATAGAAATTACTGCTGCACAAGTATGTATCGGCTTGGTGCAGGTTTCCTGTAAGGCGACCAGCCGCAGTGGTGGCTTGATGCTCCGTAAGGAGCACAGAAGAAAATGGTGATACGATCTTGTTTCAAAACTGAACAATTTATTTATTGTAGTCTGGAGGTGTTCGTTTCTTGGTAATAACCATTCTTCTTCTTTTTTCTCCTTGGCGCTCCTAACGAAGCATGAAACCAGCTCTGTAGGTGTTCTTAGAGAGCCAGCTCTGTAGGTGTTCTTAGAGAGCCCGCTCTGTAGGTGTTCTTAGAGAGTCAGCTCTGTAGGTGTTCTTAGAGAGCCAGCTCTGTAGGTGTTCTTAGAGGGCCCGCTCTGTAGGTGTTCTTAGAGAGCCAGCTCTGTCGGTGTTCTTAGAGAACCCGCTCTGTAGGTGTTCTTAGAGTCAGCTCTGTAGGTGTTCTTAGAGAGTCAGCTCTGTAGGTGTTCTTAGAGAGCCAGCTCTGTAGGTGTTCTTAGAGAGCCAGCTCTGTAGATGTTCTTAGAGAGTCAGCTCTGTAGGTGTTCTTAGAGAGCCAGCTCTGTAGATGTTCTTGGAGAGCCAGCTCTATAGGTGTTCTTAGAGAGCCAGCTTTGTACGTGTTCTTAGAGAGTCAGCTCTGTAGGTGTTCTTAGAGAGTCAGCTCTGTAGGTGTTCTTAGAGAGCCCGCTCTGTAGGTGTCCTTAGAGAGTCAGCTCTGTAGGTGTTCTTAGAGAGCCAGCTCTGTAGGTGTTCTTAGAGAGTCAGCTCTGTAGGTGTTCTTAGAGAGCAAGCTCTGTAGTGTTCTTAGAGAGTCAGCTCTGTAGGTGTTCTTAGAGAGTCAGCTCTGTAGGTGTTCTTAGTGAGCCAGCTCTGTAGGTGTTCTTGGAGAGCCAACTCTGTAGGTGTTCTTAGAGAGTCAGCTCTGTAGGTGTTCTTAGAGAGCCAGCTCTGTAGGTGTTCTTAGAGAGCCCGCTCTGTAGGTGTCCTTAGAGAGTCAGCTCTGTAGGTGTTCTTAGAGAGCCAGCTCTGTAGGTGTTCTTAGAGAGTCAGCTCTGTAGGTGTTCTTAGAGAGCCAGCTCTGTAGGTGTTCTTAGAGAGTCAGCTCTGTAGGTGTTCTTAGAGAGTCAGCTCTGTAGGTGTTCTTAGAGAGCCAGCTCTGTAGGTGTTCTTGGAGAGCCAGCTCTGTAGGTGTTCTTAGTGAGCCAGCTCTGTAGGTGTTCTTAGAGAGCCAGCTCTGTAGGTGTTCTTAGAGAGCCAGCTCTGTAGGTGTTCTTAGAGAGTCAGATCTGTAGGTGTTCTTAGAAAGCCAGCTCTGTAGGTGTTTTTAGAGAGCCCACTCTGTAAGTGTTCTTAGCGAGCCAGCTCTGTAGGTGTTCTTAGAGAGTCAGCTCTGTAGGTGTTCTTAGAGAGTCAGCTCTGTAGGTGTTCTTAGAGAGCCAGCTCTGTACGTGTTCTTAGAGAGCCCGCTCTTTAGGTTTTCTTAGAGAGCCCGCTCTGTAGGTGTTCTTAGAGAGCGCGCTCTGTAGGTGTTCTTAGAGAGCCAGCTCTGTAGGTGTTCTTAGATAGTCAGCTCTGTAGGTGTTCTTAGAGAGTCAGCTCTGTAGGTGTTCTTAGAGAGTCAGCCCGTAGGTGTTCTTAGAGAGTCAGCTCTGTAGGTGTTCTTAGAGAGTCAGCTCTGTAGGTGTTCTTAGAGAGCCAGCTCTGTAGGTGTTCTTAGAGAGCCAGCTCTGTAGGTGTTCTTAGAGAGTCAGCTCTGTAGGTGTTCTTAGAAAGCCAGCTCTGTAGGTGTTCTTAGAGAGCCCACTCTGGAAGTGTTCTTAGCGAGCCAGCTCTGTAGGTGTTCTTAGAGAGTCAGCTCTGTAGGTGTTCTCAGAGAGCCCGCTCTGTAGGTGTTCTTAGAGAGCCAGCTCTGTAGGTGTTCTTAGAGAGTCAGCTCTGTAGGTGTTCTTAGAGAGTCAGCTCTGTAGGTGTTCTTAGAGAGCCAGCTCTGTAGGTGTTCTTAGAGAGTCAGCTCTGTAGGTGTTCTTAGAGAACCAGCTCTGTAGGTGTTCTTAGAGAGTCAGCTCTGTAGGTGTTCTTAGAAAGTCAGCTCTGTAGGTGTTTTTAGAGAGCCAGCTCTGTAGGTGTTCTTGGAGAGCCAGCTCTGTAGGTGTTCTTAGAGAGCCAGCTCTGTAGGTGTTCTTAGAGAGCCAGCTCTGTAGGTGTTCTTAGAGTGCCAGCTCTGTAGGTGTTCTTAGAGAGTCAGCTCTGTAGGTGTTCTTAGAGAGCCAGCTCTGTAGGTGTTCTTAGAGAGCCCACTCTGTAAGTGTTCTTAGCGAGCCAACTCTGTAGGTGTTCTTAGAGAGTCAGCTCTGTAAGTGATCTTAGAGAGTCAGCTCTGTAGGTGTTCTTAGAGAGCCCGCTCTGTAGGTGTTCTTAGAGAGCCAAGCACTGTATGTGTTCTCAGAGAGCCAGCTCTGTAGGTGTTGTCAGAGAGCCAGCTCTGTAGGTGTTGTCAGAGAGCCAGCTCTGTAGGTGTTCTTAGAGAGCCAAGCACTGTAGGTGTTCATAGAGAGCCAAGCACTGTAGGTGTTCTCAGAGAGCAGCTCTGTAGGTGTTGTCAGAGAGCCAGCTCTGTAGGTGTTCTTAGAGAGCCAAGCACTCTAGGTGTTCATATAGAGCCAAGCACTGAAGGTGTTCTTAGAGAGCCAGCTCTGTAGGTGTTCTTAGAGAGCCAGCTCTGTAGGTGTTCTTAGAGAGCCAGCTCTGTAGGTGTTCTTAGAGTGCCAGCTCTGTAGGTGTTCTTAGAGAGTCAGCTCTGTAGGTGTTCTTAGAAAGCCAGCTCTGTAGGTGTTCTTAGAGAGCCCACTCTGTAAGTGTTCTTAGCGAGCCAACTCTGTAGGTGTTCTTAGAGAGTCAGCTCTGTAAGTGATCTTAGAGAGTCAGCTCTGTAGGTGTTCTTAGAGAGCCCGCTCTGTAGGTGTTCTTAGAGAGCCAAGCACTGTATGTGTTCTCAGAGAGCCAGCTCTGTAGGTGTTGTCAGAGAGCCAGCTCTGTAGGTGTTGTCAGAGAGCCAGCTCTGTAGGTGTTCTTAGAGAGCCAAGCACTGTAGGTGTTCATAGAGAGCCAAGCACTGTAGGTGTTCTCAGAGAGCAGCTCTGTAGGTGTTGTCAGAGAGCCAGCTCTGTAGGTGTTCTTAGAGAGCCAAGCACTCTAGGTGTTCATATAGAGCCAAGCACTGAAGGTGTTCACAGAGAGCCAGCTCTGTAGGTGTTCTTAGAGAGCCAAGCACTGTAGGTGTTCTCAGAGAGCCAGCTCTGTGGGTGTTGTCAGTGAGCCAGCTCTGTAGGTGGTGTCAGAGAGCCAGCTCTGTATGTGTTCTTAGAGAGCCAAGCACTGTAGGTGTTCATAGAGAGCCAAGCACTGTAGGTGTTCTCAGAGAGCCAGCTCTGTAGGTGTTGTCAGAGAGCCAGCTCTGTAGGTGTTCTTAGAGAGCCAAGCACTGTAATTGTTCATAGAGAGCCAAGCACTGTAGGTGTTCACAGAGAGCCAGCTCTGTAGGTGTTCATAGAGAGCCAGCTCTGTAGGTGTTCATAGAGAGTCAGCTCTGTAGGTTATCTTAGAGAGTCAGCTCTGTAGGTGTTCTTAGAGAGCCAGCACTGTAGGTGTACTTACAGATTCAGCTCTAACTCATGAGCTCCTTTCGAAATATGGAGTTAACATTGCAGTACTGTCTGCAGGAAGCTTTCACCAAACGTATACTTGCTCTTACAGAGGTGGCTTTTATAGCAATTAGTTTTCCATAATGGGCAGCCAGTCTCGTCAACGGTTCGTGTTGAAATCTTTTGTTTGAGCATAATTTAAATGCAACAACTTTAATATATGCTTATTGGAGCTGGAATTCCCCCGACTGCTGGCACCAGACTTGCCTTCCAGCACAACTTTGATACACGCTTAGTGGAGCTGGAATTAACTCGACATCTGGCACCAGACCTGCCTTCCGACACAGCTTTAATATACGCTTAATGGAGCTGGAATTACCGCGGCTGCTGTCACCAGACTTGCCCTATAATAGATTCTTGTTGAAGGGTTTAACATGTACGTATTCCAATTACGGGACTTCGAAAGAGTTCTGTATTGTTATTTGTGTTCACTACCTCCCAGATCCGGGAGTGGGTAAGTTGAACGCCTCTTGCTAATCTTGGTATGTGTCTTATTACTTTATGTCAAATCAGTCACTTCCAGTAACTCCTTTTCGCACTCTACAATCAAGATTGTACTATTAAGTCATCTCATGTTGTTTGTATTCTGTCCACCAATTGATATTCCTGGCATATTCTTAATTCCTTTCCCTTTTCGCAGCACATTGAGCATAGATCTGTAGCTGAATCTCTTAAAGGAAGCCTGCACTAAAGTATTCATGTACTATTGCAGCTTGGGTTTCTGTGGCAGTTATTTTTACACGATGAGGGTTACCAGTGTCATACAGAACCGGATATTTTTAGCTTCACACGACACACCACAGGAAGTGGTAGTCCTATTATTTCTGTGCATCATCGGAATACCCCAGGAACTGTATAGGGCATAAAACGTTAATAATAACTATACGTTATTTTTAGGTCCTTGTAGTTCCAGGGGGTCTCTGGTGAGACAAAGAAAGAATATGACTACTGGGTCCTCAAGCATGTCGTACAAGGCGACTAATATCAGGTTGTGCATGGGGCTGGCAACCTCATTAAATAAGACACATTGCCATAAAAACCACCACTACAGCAACATGTTAATACTTAATGCAGGCTTTCTACAAGAGGACCAGCTACACTGGTGGCCCCATGCTCCACCAGGAGTGCAAATACTGATTCTGAATTTAAATAGCATGAAGGTAGTTCCATAAATAAGATAATAATCCCAGAGATCTTAATTCCGACAATTTCGTTCCTGTTTAGCAACATCCTGTAAGATATACTCTACCGTGCGACTCGAGTTTCTGACTTGGCCATTCATTGAAAGTAACACTGCGCGAAGATTGTTTGTCAGATTGGGGTGTGTAGTTCAGGAAGCAACACTTGACTGTTGTATCGTCAAATACCACCAGGTAAGTGTGTTAACGCAAAACTACATGCCAGTTTTAGTCGTTATTTTAGTTTTGAAGATTCATAGTTATAACATGTCGTGTATCAGAGTGGTTAGAAAGCTGGTTTCTCGGGATAAACGTTCCGGGTTCGAAACCTGGTAGCGTCACGTTCCAGTTCACCCAGCTTTAAATGGGTACTTGACTCTTCTCTTTAATAGTTAAGGTAAAGGCGGCGATGAAGGGAATCGGCCACCCTACCACATAAAAGCTGAGACCAAGTAAAGTGAAGTCTTTAACACTTCACATCCCAACGGAAGTATTTGTTTTGGAACTCTCTTTACACTTTGTTGTTCTAACATTACACAAACAAAGAATTACAAACAAATGTTAGGTCAGGTTAGGCTTTGAAACAAAATAAGAAAAATAAGGGCTATATGTTTTTATGAAGTTCTTGAGTTTTCCTCTTATAACTAAACTCTCGTTTTAATTTTTTTAGGGTATGACGTGTACTGGAAACGAGCCTACAGTAATCTGACAGCTTATTGTAACCTTATAGCTGCTCTCTGATTTGCTAGCTAAAAATGCATTATACCAACTGTCTATTTCTGCAACGTACCATTTTGTCTCCGCCTTCTTTTCTGTAAACATGGGCTAATGCAGTGTTTACCATCTTCGTTGACCTGTCAGTCATAACAGGAAACAAATCACACTTCGTTTTACCGCGTTCCGCTTACGCGAGCTTATCTATCAATCATATAATACTATATTGTCGCATGTTAAGCAATTGCATAGTTAAATGTTTGAAGACCGAAAAGTGGGACACCAGTGTTCTGGCAAAAGGAATGCAGGGGTATTTTCCTGTGTGTATCTAGGGGAGCCAATCAGAGAAGGGGTTTCCCCAGGTCAGATAGAACGACTTCGGCGATTGTATAAGGAAGAATAAATCGTCCGAAATCATGGTTAGAATTAGACATCGGGAAGGAGAACGGAATTACAGACAAGGATGAGAATGGTCTCCTTTTGACGGGAATATCTTCATTTATGTATAGGTACAAGGAAATCAGAAGGGAGTAAGTAGTTGTGAAGAATTTTGCAAGAATAAGTATCCGTGCATTGAGAAATCCTGTGTTTTTCCTACTTAAAATTCTAGATAAAATCGTTAACACGACAGATATAGGAAAACAACATATGGATAATGAGGTCAACTCACGGAGAACGGAAATATATATCTCCAAAGGCTTGAACTGGGAAAGGTGAAACACACGAGACCAAGGTTTGAAACTCATTTAGCACAACCCCCTCGAAGTTACAGCTATTTTGGGAAGTTTGCTGGAGTTGCGAGCCTTGTTTCCTGTACGCCCGATTGCTCCCTATATAAGGGCGGTCGTAAATGATTTCAAATTCACTTGTACAGCGAAGCAAGACAGAAGGACAACGGCTGGAGAGAGAGAAACGTGTCACGGCCAATATCTTGTTATTTGCAGCCAGGCAGTTCTGTTACTCCACAAAAGCCAGTCTTTACTGATCTTAATTAGATCCTGCGAGGGTATGTAAAGTTACTATGTAAAATAATACAGTAATTACAACTTTATTTCAGGATTTGTTTAATCTATATGTTATGAAAGTATCATGTATATTAATTGATTACTTGGTATGATTGTTGAAGATTGGAACCCGAAATATAACCACCATGACTGAGTCCGTATCAGGGCTAGCACAATCCTTTTCAGGACTAATAACAATTTTTTTCAGGACTACCAACAATCATTATCAGGGCTTACTCAATCTGTCTTCAAGTTACTGCACTTTACAGAGCTAACGTGTCAGGCAGGGGGATACTATAACCTCATACCATATATGTGTGTACATATTATTTTGTATTATTTGATTTTATAAAATGTTCCACAGTAGACACCTGTCTTGTCACTGATCCATAATCACGCATTTTCACGCATACATCTGAAAACAAATTCATCTCACCTACAATAGGAATGTGGTAATTATTATCCACAAATAGCCACATATCCTACAATTACACTGACAAACAACATTTTTCTTTCTTATATAAGAATAAGTGTTCTTAGGTCAATTTCTTGCGCTGATTTCAAATCTGAAATCCGTTTATCTCTATCACGTCGAGTTCTTAAGATATTTGTGAATAAATATATTTTTGGGAAACCGTTATTTGCTCCGTTTCATTTTTACTATATAACTTATGAAAAATTAATAAAAAGCAACATAATTCTACTTTTTATACTGCTAAAAGATGCATGACATAAGTTACGCGATTTTTCAAATAGTTACTGTATTTTGAAATAATTCTGAGCAAAATATGGCTTTTAGAAGTTGTAGAATTCGGCTGATCTGTTATGTTACGTGTGCGGATATTTTACCGACCGTGTTGACCAGAAAAACTTTACACCATTACTAAAGATAGCATATGAACTTTATTTCGATTCGAAAGTTGATGATGCAAATAAATCTTGGAAGCCAAATGCGGTTTGTTCGATACATTGGCAGGTTGGTTACGAAAATCGCCGAAGCATAAGTCGATGCCTTTTGGCGTGCCAGTAATATGGCGTGAACATACAAATCACACTATTGATTGTTACTTCTGCTTGACAAATATCCATGGTTTCACTTTTAAAACTAGAAAGTCTGTGGTTTATCCAAATATTGAATCGGTTTCGAAACCAGTGCCTCATGATCCAATCACGTGTCCGATCCAAGTACCACCAGAACAGTATCCGTTGGACGTAAATGAACCATCAGAAAGTGATAGTTTACCTGCTTTAGAAACTAATTCTGACTCAGATTACATACCGGTGAATGATGGTGTTTACTTAATTAACCATTCAGAACTTTCAGATCTAATACGTGATCTCGCTCTTACCAAAGGACAAGCGGAATTACTCGGTTCGCAACTCAAAGAATGGAATCTTTTAGCGCCCAATACTCCGATATCTAAATTTCGTCATAGACACAGAGAACTTGTTCAATACTTTGAGATGGATGATGACATTTGCTATTGCAAAGATGTAAACGGTCATGAGCACATAGTCAACGAATGGCGATTTTTCATCGATTCTTCCAAGACTAGTCTAAAAGCCGTGTTATTGCATAACAGAAATTTTTTTTTCATCAATTCCAGTCGCCTACTCTGTTCATATGAAAGAAACTTATGACAATATGGCTATACGTTTGGAAAAAATAAAGTACAATGACTACCAATGGCGGATTTGTGGAGACCTAAAGGTCATTGCAATTCTCACGGGCATGCAGACTGGGTATACTAAATTTTGTTGCTTCCGCAACAGACAGGAACATTATGCAAGAAAGGTGTGGCCTATCCGGGATCGTATGCAGCTTGGGCATAAAAATGTAATACGCGAGCCATTAGTTAACAAAGACACCTTCATTTTACCACTGTTACATATAAAGTTGGGGCTCATGAAGAATTTCGTAAAAGCGTTAGATAAAACGAGCAAAGCTTTCACTTATCTTCGAGAACAGTTTCCGCAAGTTAGCGATGCAAAGATAAAGGAAGGTATCTTTGTAGGACCTCAGATTAGGAAAGTTATTGCAGACAAACAATTCGAGAACTTGTTACATGGTAGTGAACTTCGCGCATGGATGGCATTCAAATCGATCGTCGATAACTTTCTGGAAAATCACAAATCTGTCGACTATGTTGCATATTGTTAAGCAGTGCATAGATGCATACATAATTATGGGCTGTAACATGTCCCTCGATGAACATGGAGAATGATTCCATCAAGATATCGCCGTAATGGAGTCACGTTATCAAGGACGGTGGAGTGTGACCATGCTTGCCGATTATTGTTGGATGCTTCATCGCGATGTACCACATGCCATTCACCGACGAAAGTCGACTGCAAAGAAATTCAAGCCTACATAACTGTTATATTTCTTGTACGAATGATGTTGTAATACTGTATGCCTTGTTAAAAAACTTCAATTGCGTATTTCTAGAGATCCCGACCTGATAGAGAAAAACGGTTTGCAGATTTAAAAACAGCGCATTAAAATTGACCAGAAAAACATAGAAATGTTAGAGAAAGAAAAAAAAAGTTTTTTTTTGTTAGTCAGTGTTATCTGCAGGTTCATACTTGTCAACCAAAAGTCAGAGGTCAATGATCAAGAATTGCTCGAGGATCAATGCAAATCGCCCCAGCAGTGCCTGGATTGGTAGAAGCACGACCTACTGAAGCTGTACATCTCATATGAACACTGACTATAAAAACAGATGAGTGATATTTGTGACAATCGTGCACCCAAGAAGTGATAACTGTCAAGCAGAGTTTTGTGATGACAATTTGCGTGATAAACTAGTGAAAGTTATAAAGTGAATAAGACAGTGAAGAAGTCTATTACCCAACTAATTGGAAGAGTCTAAAGACATGACATTTTAGTTTAACTTGCAAAAACTGTAATTGAGTTCGCCAATTTGGTTTTGTATAAATATAACTTTTGTATCACCAGTCACACACAATCACCACAATTAGATAGATGTAAATAAAGAGGATATATATTGTATTCACCACTTTTATTCATTCAATATAGTTGATACTGAGTTTGGTTGAATTTTTATTAATATCACAGGTGGTCACACAGCGGAGGTGGCGCAGTAAGGTCTGACTGTTCTCTGAATATTTTCAGTCCAGATACTTTCACAGCCGTGACTATCGAGTGATACCAGTGTACTTCTCTGTCACTGGGACCTCACACATTCTGGAGAGAATACTATTTCTACTCTAGCACTATCATTTCACACATATAAAACCTTCCGCTACAGTGGGGGCTCGATCGCGGGATATTCTCGTATATCCTGAGCCATCCTCTATCTAATACATCTATCTTTAGTCTATCTTGGGCCACCAATAAAAAAAAAAAAATTTAAAATTCTAGAATAAGATTTTTTCAGTAACAGTACCTTAGAGTACTCAGTAAATATTGACTATCACAAGGTTGCACGATTAATTGTGTTGTCCATTTGATAATTATTTTAAGTAAGTTTAGGTAAGTTTTCATACCCTACTTAACTTAATATAATGGCTGACTTAGTGAAGTTCAGAACTGCGATCATGCAGATGGGAAAAGATATGGGCTTGACAGGTGATGCTCTCATCCAGTATGTCACAACTGAAGTGGACAAACATATGGATAGAGAGGAAAGGAAGCTGCAAGCAGAAGCTGAGAGAGAAGCCAAAAGACTAGAAGCTGAGAGAGAAGCCAAAAGAATGGAAGCTGAAGAAAAGAGGCTTCTGTTGGAAGTTGAGGCTCAAGCCAAGAAATTGGAGGCTGAGGAAAGGAAGCTACAAGCTGATAGAGACCATGAACTGAGATTAAAAGAGCTTGAAATACAGGCAGCGGCTACCACTAATGGTAGTAGGTCATCTCATTCGGATACCAGCGCCAGCCAAAGCACCTCCAATGGAGCTATGAACTTCCACTTGGACCCATTTGTGGAGAAAGAAGAGGGAATAGAGGATTACCTTGACAGATATGAACGATTGGCCACTACTTATGGCCTAGAAAAAGAAAAGTGGAATTTGAAGTTGTCGCAGGGATTGAGAGGAGTATCTTATAATGTCTACTTGAAGATGCAAAAAGAAGATCAGGAAAACTATGAAGCCTTGAAACAAGCATTGTTAGTGCATTACGAACAAAACGCAGAAGCTTATAGAAGGCGATTTAGAACTGCTAAGCTCCAGACAGGAGAAACGTATCAGCAGTTTTCAGCAAGGTTGGAAAGTTACTTGCTGAGGTGGTGTCAGTTAGGAAACTTCAATCAGGATTTTGGAGGGATTAAGGAGATGATGTTGATAGAACAACTCCTGGAGTCCATGTCTCCTGAGACGAAGACATTCCTAGTAGAACATAAAAGAGAGAGATTAGATGAAATAATCATCTATGCAGAAAGTCACAAACTGGCTCATCCCCTGTTTCAAGGAAATAAGAGGAAGCAGGGAGATAGTTTCAAGTCACCACAAAACCAAAACGAGTTTGAACAAAAGGACAATACAACCAAGAACAACCAAAGATATCACTACAAAGACAAGAACCCTCCAGGATATAACAATAAACCCTCACGAAGGGAAGAAAAATGGTGTAAGTTCTGCAAAATGAACAACCACAACACTGATAATTGTGGAAGGAAAAAACCTCTTCATCATGCTGCATGTCTACAGGTGAGGACTTCGGATAGGAAGGAACTGACAGTGAGTCAGAATAGCTTCCATCACCCACCTATACAAGAGATAGTGATCGTGAATGGCAAACAAGTCACAGGGATGTATGACACAGGTTTGTCGTTTGACGCGATCGTTAGTGCATCTCTGGTGCGCCCGGAACAAATCACCACATAAACAGTAGATATTCAAGGGCCACTAAAAGGAGCATTACCCGTCACTTTACCCATAGCAAAGATTCATGTCAGTTGTCGCTATGTGGAAGGGGAGATAAATGCAGCAGTGTTAGATGATCCCTTTTACCCCCTGATGTTGGGGCGTAGATATGTTTTTCTTGGGAAACCCGGTAAAACCTATGGTTATGGCAGAAATCCAGACCAGGTCTGACTCCAGGAACATAGAGAGGGACACCAAATTAAAATTTGATTCGATTGAGATGAAAAAGGCTCAAGTAGCAGACAGCACATTGAAGCCTTGTTTTGGCAAACTTTCAAAAACACATAACAATCCAATCAAAGGACATTTCTATATGGAACATGGACTCATGCACAGGAAAGCTGGCAGAGGGACGAAAAGTCATGGTCAAATTGTTGTACCATCCACCTATAGAAATAAGGTTATAGGCTGGGGGCACATAATATCTTTGAGTGAACACCTGGGTAATGGTGCCACAAAACAAAGAATAGCCACCCAGTACTACTGGCCAGGTATTACGGAAGACATCAATCGGTATGTAAATTCCTGTCCAGAGTGCACTCATGTAGATTCAGAAAGTTGGCGGAAGAGTCTTCACCAAAAATCTACAAGCAAACCAGCCATCATGGGTACTCCCGAGATTTGCACTGGAGGGGAAAGGAAACATCCCACACAGGTTAAATTGCAGTCTGAAACCCATGCGCTGGACAAAAAGAACAAATCACGTAGCCAAAATCAAACACCTACGAATTTGCGAGGGAAAACTGCAACCAACTATCAACGAAAAGAGGGCGGTAAACTTCAAGGGAAACCTACCGACCCCATTTCACCAGCGGTAAGGGCCTGGATGAAAAGCCGAACTGGGAAAAGAGAGATAGCAAAGGATGAATCTATATCCAGGAAAACAAAATGTAAGAGCAGATTTTCTTAGTCGACACCCAACTGAGATAGAACGAGAGTAAGAAGAACACTAACTACGGCAAAGCTTACAGTTGTTAGCTGTAGAAATTTACAGCTTAAAAGAGAGGGAGGCTCTGTCGCATGTTACGCAATTGCATAGTTAAATGTTTGAAGACCGAAAAGTGGGACACCAGTGTTCTGGCAAAAGGAATGCAGGGGTATTTTCCTGTGTGTATCTAGGGCAGCCAATCAGAGAAGGGGTTTCCCCAGGTCAGATAGAACGACTTCGGCGATTGTATAAGGAAGGATAAATCGTCCGAAATCATGGTTAGAATTAGACATCGGGAAGGAGAACGGAATTACAGACAAGGATGAGAATGGTCTCCTTTTGACGGGAACATCTTCATTTATGTATAGGTACAAGGAAATCAGAAGGGAGTAAGTAGTTGTGAAGAATTTTGCAAGAATAAGTGTCCGTGCATTGAGAAATCCTGTGTTTTTCCTACTTAAAATTCTAGATAAAATCGTTAACACGACAGATATAGGAAAACAACATATGGATAATGAGGTCAACTCACGGAGAACGGAAATATATATCTCCAAAGGCTTGAACTGGGAAAGGTGAAACGCACGAGACCAAGGTTTGAAACTCATTTAGCACAACCCCCTCGAAGTTACAACTATTTTGGGAAGTTTGCTGGAGTTGCGAGCCTTGTTTCCTGTACGCCCGATAGCTCCCTATATAAGGGCGGTCGTAAATGATTTCAAATTCACTTGTACAGCGAAGCAAGACAGAAGGACAACGGCTGGAGAGAGAGAAACGTGTCACGGCCAATATCTTGTTATTTGCAGCCAGGCAGTTCTGTTACTCCACAAAAGCCAGTCTTTACTGATCTTAATTAGATCCTGCGAGGGTATGTAAAGTTACTATGTAAAATAATACAGTAATTACAACTTTATTTCAGGATTTGTTTAATCTATATGTTATGAAAGTATCATGTATATTAATTGATTACTTGGTATGATTGTTGAAGATTGGAACCCGAAATATAACCACCATGACTGAGTCCGTATCAGGGCTAGCACAATCCTTTTCAGGACTAATAACCATTTTTTTTCAGGACTACCAACAATCATTATCAGGGCTTATTCAATCTGTCTTCAAGTTACTGCACTTTACAGAGCTAACGTGTCAGGCAGGGGGATACTATAACCTCATACCATATATGTGTGTACATATTATTTTGTATTATTTGATTTCATAAAATGTTCCACAGTAGACACCTGTCTTGTCAATGATCCATAATCACGCATTTTCACGCATACATCTGAAAACAAATTCATCTCACCTACAATAAGAATGTGGTAATTATTATCCACAAATAGCCACATATCCTACAATTATCTGCAGGTTCATACTTGTCAACCAAAAGTCAGAGGTCAATGATCAAGAATTGCTCGAGGATCAATGCAAATCGCCCCAGCAGTGCCTGGATTGGTAGAAGCACGACCTACTGAAGCTGTACATCTCATATGAACACTGACTATAAAAACAGATGAGTGATATTTGTGACAATCGTGCACCCAAGAAGTGATAACTGTCAAGCAGAGTTTTGTGATGACAATTTGCGTGATAAACTAGTGAAAGTTATAAAGTGAATAAGACAGTGAAGAAGTCTATTACCCAACTAATTGGAAGAGTCTAAAGACATGACATTTTAGTTTAACTTGCAAAAACTGTAATTGAGTTCGCCAATTTGGTTTTGTATAAATATAACTTTTGTATCACCAGTCACACACAATCACCACAATTAGATAGATGTAAATAAAGAGGATATAAATTGTATTCACCAGCTTTATTCATTCAATATAGTCGATACTGAGTTTGGTTGAATTTTTATTAATATCACAGGTGGTCACATAGCGGAGGTGGCGCAGTAAGGTCTGACTGTTCTCTGAATATTTTCAGTCCAGATACTTTCACAGCCGTGACTATCGAGTGATACCAGTGTACTTCTCTGTCACTGGGACCTCACACATTCTGGAGAGAATACTATTTCTACTCTAGCACTATCATTTCACACATATAAAACCTTCCGCTACACACACACACACATATATATATATATATATATATATATATATATATATATATATATATATATATATATATATATATACACTCACACACAAGGTGTACTGCTGTTTCTATAACCCAACTATCAGTCGTCACTCAGAATTTGAGAAGAATCTAGCGCGCAGCCTTAAACCATTTCTTTTGCATAGTTATAAGTGATTCGTTGAGATTTAATTCTGTATTTCTCGTAAGAGAAAAATAGTTCTAAGTGTTAGAAGTATTTCACGGTGATAGCATTTAAAGTTGAACACTTATACTTCTCTTAGATTTTTTCTTGCTAGTAAGGTGTATTAAATAAAATAACGCGAAGCGATTTTCATAACATGATATTCAATTAAAATGTTAGACCACGTCCTCAACCGCTACCTAGCTGAGACGAGACAATAAATTTTGTTTACAGTGTAGACCGACGTATCACTGAATTTTCCAGGAGAGAGAGATAAAAAAAGACGGTTAACCAGACCGGAATTTGAGGCTAAACGACTTGTGGCCGGGGGAGTGGACGGGAACGGCACCGAATCAAGTTAGATGTGACCGGGCTTGGTCACGGTGACAAATCAAGTCTAGTGTGACAGGGTGAGAATGGGGCGGAATCTTTTATCAATGTTCATCTGTTGTTTTACTGGCGACTGCCAGAGATGGTGATTACAGAATAGGAATTGGAACATAACCCAGGTAGTTCTTTTGGAGACTCGTAACTGTGTTTATGTTTTAGGCTGCATGATCGACGAAAATATGGTAACATTCTTTTCTCTATTACCTGATGTAAACAAACGGCACTTCCTATTGACGTTCAGGAAATAAGTTCAAGCTGGATTAAATATGAATGAACACCTTTATTAAGTGTCTGCACACTCTGACAACTTCATAATAGTTCATAAATACATGTGCTTCTGTGGTATACAAACCAGTCATCTCAAGAAATAACACACAGCCATCGAACTTACAAGATGGTCCAAACCCCAAAATCACTGCCTCGCTCGTCTCGTGCCTAAAACCAACTCACTTAACCCCCTTCTATCAAACCATAACTTCCGTCCTAACTACTGAGCAATTCTACCCCAAGTTTGATGACGTCATTTCTTAATACTTTAATTAAATCACTCATAGGATTTGTGACTAGTGTTATTACGCTAACTAGACACGCTCAAATACTTAGTGTTTAATCTTGCTAAGTATTCTTACCCTAACTAAAATTAAGTGGCAGCACCTTAGTGTTAATCCGACGTAACAGTCCGTACTGTCACATACGCCCGGGGCCACTAAAGTGTATCCAGTAGGAGACACTTTATTCCCCAGAAAAAAATTTACTAACTCTAAAAAAAATTATTGGGATTCATGTATCCCACCATATATCGTGTCTGAAGGACTACAATAAACAATAGATGGGAATAATGGATGAAATAACACCATTAACATTTCACACACAAAAATCAATCATGAAGGGGTAGGGACTGATGGACATAACATAAACGAGGGACACATGGAAAACAAAAAACAAAAACTATGGAGGTTATGGTAGCTACAAATAGTACTAATAAGTGGCAAAAAAAATATATGGGCAAAATAGAACAGTAACTAACATTCATTAACGAACTAACAAAACGCTTTATGGGTTTATAGTCATCAATATCTCTCACACTTGTGCGAATCATAAAACATAAAATAACATGACAGGCGAGTTAACGTCGCAAGGAAAAAAAACTGGCAAAAAAAACAAAAAAAAATATATATATATATATATGGCGGGTGCACATAAAATATAGCGGATGCCCAAAATGGCTGTCACCCTACACTTCACTGAAGTGGGTGATGAAAAAAAAAAATGAATGGAACAAATGGACATAGAACCACAAAACTTGGTTGCAAAGTATGGGCAAAATGGGTAAGTCTCATTTTAAAAAATGACTTTGCCGGTGTAACAATAACCGGAAACAATGAATGGAATGGAAACATGGTAATCAACGGACAATAGTATAGAATATATAAATGGGCAAATAGTTAAATCACATGTATGAGTGTCGGTGTAACAATGACTGAAAATTCAAACAATCATAATGCAATATGGTGTCATCATCATAATAAATCGTGAATGATGCCAGCATTAGTGGCGGGTGAAGATGTACATTAGTTAATCACTTTTATTTGGTACAACAGAACAATGTAAACACCAAAAATCTGGGCAAAATCTTACATCAAAAAACATGGCCAAAAAACAAAAAAAAAATCATAGGGGCACAAAAGATAGTCAAATATTACATCAATCAAAAATAATGTGACATAATGACGCTAACGAGTGTAAAAGGGAACTACATCAACTACAATATATCAGGACTGCAGAGATCGTCTGAGTTGGTGGATCTCCATCAGCAGTGGTCGAAAGGATGTCGTGAGGGAACTGTTCATGTACCGGTAGATTCAGCAATGTCTTTCTTGCGGACGAAAATGTAACAGCTCTCCATAAATAACGGCTGTTGGACTTTCCTATCTGAACTGGAAATGTGCGTAAAGTGTGTAACCCAGATGTTCAAGGATGCGTAACGATTGGTCTTCACGGTAGCATCAGGATCAAGCAATTCAGCAGGACGGTATTGTGTAGGAGACCTGCATCGGAAGACACGAGAAGCAGGGTCGACTTCATGCTAAAAATAATAGCAGGGCAGGAAATGTCAACCTGACCGGAGACGGCATCTGGAGGTAAGTGCAGCTCAATTTGTAAACATCTTTGCAAAAATGTTCATTGCTTCCAATCTTTCAATGGCTTACAATAACAGGCGAGGATCGTACTGTGTAGGTTGGGATGCAGGAACAATGGCATGGACTACGGGAAACAACGGGAGGGTCGGGGTGGAGGCTGCGGACTGGTATGAGGATAACGGAGGGGAACACGCAATCTACGGGACGGAGGTGTGACAGGGGAAGGGAGAGGCGGAGGAGAGGGACTACGGTAAGGAGAATGAACAGAACCACGGGAGCGACGAAAACGGGTTCGTACATGGGCGGCCCGCTGGTGAAGGGGCTTAGGAAAGGGAACAGAATCGTAAATGAATTTTGGATGACGACGTCTAAAGAGAAAACGAGCTGAGGGAAGAGGAACATCAGGTCCAATATAAAAAAAAGAATAATCGGGGGAAGAGTCAAGATCAGAGGATGGGGGAGAAAAATCACCGGAGGGAGGCGGAGGAAAATAACCATAAGTTGGAAGAGAAGGTTCAACATCTGAAGAGTCAGTCTCATGTTCTGTATCAAGGTCAGAGGGAGGCGGAGGAAAATAACCATAAGGAGAAAGAGAAGGTTCAACATCTGAAGAGTCAGTCTCATGTTCTGTATCAAGGTCGGAGGGAGGCGGAGGAAAATAACCATAAGGAGAAAGAGAAGGTTCAACATCTGAAGAGTCTGTCTCATGTTCTGTATCAAGGTCGGAGGGAGGCAGAGAAAAATAACCATAAGGAGAAAGAGAAGGTTCAACATCTGAAGAGTCAGACTCGTGTTCTGTATCAAGGTCGGAGGGAGGCGGAGGAAAATAACCATAAGGAGGAAAAGCGGGTCAGAAGAGAGATGAACAGAGGGAGAAAAAGCGGGGTCTGAAGGGAGATGAACAGAGGGAGGAAAAGCGGGGTCAGAAGAGAGGTGAACAGGGGGAGGAAAAGTGGAATCAGAAGAGAGGTGAACAGGGGGAGGAAGGTGTGACGAGTAGGGTGTATGTAGGTGGATGTGGACGATTAGACAAACAGCACTTCTACACCTCTCGTATAGCTCATTGTCCAAGGAATAACTCCAACAGCCTGTATCAGTCTCCACTAATGTATTAAATGAACAACAAATCACAATGGACGCAGGGCCATTACAAATAGTGTAGTACTCATCAATTCCGAGTATTCTCTAAGCACTCTGCTTCCCGGAATCACTACACACAGCAACTAGAATTCTTCATAAACAACTACTGCAACATCCACCCTTCTCTACTCTACACTCTCTGCTGTCTCCTGTCTACTCTCTGCTCTCTACTAACTCAACACACGTCTAAACCAACACACTCCTCCCGCTGACTGACCCATTCATGCGTATTCTCTAAAACCCGTGAAACCCGTTCACTCTCCACTGATCTTCATTGACGCATCACAAAAGCTAACAGCTTGTCTCAAGCAACGCTCACAACCCTATAGCTAAATTATTACCATGCACGCATTCCCAGCTCACAACAACTCACATGACTAATAAACTCCCGCTGGAGCATGGGAACATTCACACATGCAAAATACTATCAAAACACTCCGTGACATCCACCCCTTTCCCCACGTGAAAAACTGGGGTTTTTCACCGTGAAGACAAAGATGGGAGTGCTATACATCATCAAACCTAAAATACATTATCAAAGTAAACAATACTTTCATACAACTTACATCAACTCACACTAATAGCATACTTATTATTCTAGCGATAATCACATTCAATATTTTTAAAGTTAAACAAAATTCATTTTCATATTAGAGAAATGCATGCATAATCTACAAACTTCATGTAAAGTCATCAAACTTATACAAATATAACTATAAGTAAACATGCTTTATCATCATCAAAATCTGCTAGTCCGTTATCTTGTCCTACATCAAACTGTTGTAAGGTTAATGCTCAGCTGCTTTGTGACTTGGCAGACTGCAGAAAACTTGTTACAACTCCCTATGATCAATGCTGAAGCATATGCTCTGAGAAAGAAAATTTTGTGTAAATCAAAAAGCAACAAAAGTTGACTAGTTGCAAAAATATTTTCAAATTTTATCTAAGTCACTTTGACACTTATTTGTACAAATCACTCTATTATGCCTTCCCTTCTGAGTTAGTGATGTTAGTTTTCGGGCTCTGTAATTTCAATATTATACTATCAGAAGCCCCTTTCTGCATCATATTAATCTCAGCCTTGGTCATATTCTTCAGGGTAGTTGCTCCATTTAGGATGACGACATCCTCGGCTACTATAAAAGCTACAACAATAGCTTTCACCAGCATCATTCCATCTACGACGTGCCCTACTGTAAAGATGGTTACTGTCTCTTTTGTCTGCCCAGCGGCAATGTCTTCTGAAACTACCTCTGTATATTTCTCCAGCTTTTTGTTCACTATAGCTTGGTCTGCTGGAACAAAATCCTCTGTTTATATTTTGTCCTCTGTACCTGTTTCTAAGTCCAATCCAACGTTTATTTTGAAAATTACCACTGTAATCATTACTACTCATGCGGCTTCCTCTAAAGTGTCTTGAATCTCTTAAGTCACTAGTTTCTCTTATGTAATGTTTCTCATGTGGCATACGAGCACCATTACCTATTCTGTGATACTTCTCAATCAGCTTTCTGCGCTCTTCTTTCATCCGGTCTGTCTCAGGATATTTGACAGATCCATAATATTCATTTTTTATTGGCATAGTAAAGTTCTCCTTTGTTTCATTTACTGCCCTTTCCTGAATATTCATCTTCCGTTCACCCAATTCTTTTGCTGATTTAATATGCCTCCCAATGTTAGATTCTGGTTGACCCAGCTGTTCTGGAAACGATGTATCTTCTCGTTGGGTTGAAATTAAATTTAATACTGAAGTATCAGCAACTCGGACATTACCAGATGACATGCTGTCTACAGGAATTACCCTAGGTTTTCCTTGCAATCTAGTAGTTCCTCCATAAGTATCGTCTCTATGTTTGTGCTTCCATAGTTTGATATCCTCATCAGTACACTCTTTGATACCACGAATATTTCCAAGTATCAGATCGGCAACCGCATTATCGTCAAGAACACATGCTTTTACCCTGCCCCGCAAGAATGGCGTGTCAATATCTATCAACACCAGAGGGTAAAATTCCACCCTGCCACCAAAAGTGATACATCGAGCAGTTTGCCCTAACCAACGAGACCCCTCAATGCACGATCTCCGCACCCCAACTGTTGTACATCCTGTATCCCTTAAAACAGATACAGCTTTATGTCCTACGTACCCTGGATGCAAGACTATATTCTCATCTGTATGAACTGCTGACAAACATGGAAGTGGGTGGCCACAAATCAGAATTGGTGTCTCATCTTTATGAAAAAGTGGTCTACACTCTTCACAACTCTCGTTGTTGAATGTATCTAAGACTACCACCGAACTTGCGCGTTCAAACTTCCTATTAGGACAATCAAATTGAAGGTGTCCAATCCCATTACATACAAAGCATCTGTACTCCTCACGCTGGCTCTTCTGTAGACTACCCTGAGTGCTAGTCTGAGGCTCAGCCACAGACTGAAGTTCAGGCTTGTCACAAAACTTTGCTCCATGGCATGGTGATCCACATTTAAAACAACCAGAAGGTCTTCTACTACCTGACTCTGTCATATTCTGCTGTTTCCTGGGGGATGTACGGAAGTTTCTTTCTGTCCAATTTCTACTTACTGCCTTCTCATCATAAGGTCTCTCCTCACTACGAGAATTTTGTCTCCGATATGGTCGTGTTTCATAACTCCGCTTGGCCACACATGTTGTAAATGTTTCTGGCACCGCCGATTTATGAATTGGTCTCCCCGGATGTGCGGTTGTATACTGTTGACCTAATTGAGACACTGCCGAAATATTTTCCGGTTTTCTTTCTTGGAAAAAAGCCAACAACTCCGAGCTACATGAAGACATCACCTTATCACGTAAGATTAAATCACATAGGCCATCAAAATCTTTAGCAATGCCTGATAGGTCAATCCACCTATTCAACAACATCTTAATCTCTGCGATAAACTCCGCAAAGTCTTGGTCACTACTTGGCATCGCACTGTGGAACTTTAAACGATAACCCTGCTCATTTAACCTGTACTTGCGTAACAAAGTTTCCTTCACTATGTCATAATTTAATCTATCTTCCACAGTTAATTGAAAAACTGTTTTTAATGCTGACCCTGTTAAATAATCTGTCAACAGTGATCCCCACAGTTCTTTATTAATTTTTAAGGCAGTTGCCTTCGTTTGAAACCTCTCCAAGAAACAGTCCATAAATCTATGGATTCGTTGAAAATTGGGAGTTTCCGACAAGGATAAAGTCCATAAGTGTTGACATGATTATAAATATATATGATTTATATGCACCTCAAATACTCTAACTTAATGTCAAAATAATTTACACCCCAAAATAATATCTTAAATAACAACTAAGATAATACCTTACTCACTGTTTTACTCAAATAAATTATTAGCCCTACAAAACAAACAATGACACAAATGATGATGATAAACAGTACATCCTAATTTAACAAACAACAACTAGGTAGGTTGGTAACAAGAACAAGGAAAGATGTGTGACAGAAGTAATATTGAAATATACAGTACCTGACCTCTGTAATGTACGAAAACAGGAGATTGAAAAAAATTTACGTATTTACAGGATAGTGTAAGAAGAAAAATGACTGAAGAATACACCATATATACAGAACGGTAAAGAGGGAATATATAATCCACAACCAAATACAAACTGCACGTAAGCAACTAATGCAAATATGCACACTTTATTCGTGAAGGGCAATACAACTGACCCTGCCCACAGGATAGGACCCCTTCTAAGAATAAATAGCGCAAAATCCTACAGATGACATCAAAACACACATAAATAACATAATTGTCACGTCCAACAACAACACTGAAACAATGATTACCAAGGGAAGCCTATAGAGCAATCTGGACAAATAAACGAAAAATGCCTTAGAATGATGAACCAAAACAAACTAAGGTTACGTAGCTTTTCTGATGCACTGAAATGGCAGGCTATGGCAATAAACTGATCTGATCTGTTGTCTCCAAGTCACCTCTGCAGCAGTAACTTTGAGAAGTCCAAACACTACAACAGTTCCTGTGAGGAATATGTTTAATACACACTTAGTATATAATTCAAGCTCTTCGAATCTAACTCACATGGACGACAGAACTAGAGAGAAAGATGTCAGCTAGGATTCACACAGTTATAAGTAACGTAGATATAAGTAATGTGTAAGGCAGATAGGAATAGCACAGCTAAAGGTATTGTCGATATTACAATTAATTATAAATGTAGTCTAATCTAAACCTACATCACATATAAACATGCAAAGACAGAGTGAAAACTAATTACAGTAGAACAACAACACTGAAGATGAGGTAGAAAATAAGTGATATTATTACAAGAAGAAAATAGCAGAAGTAATGCAAAGAATGTGAAAACAGAAGTACTCAGTATATGAGAAAAACTACTGATTTCTTAGGGAATACACTGTTAGCACTAACATACATCAAAATTACCCTTTAAACTAGAAACTTAGTAAACACTTTACTAGAACATTAGCCTATTAGAGCACGAAAGAATGTTACGTAACTGTCTTAAATGAATAACAACAAAATAAATTCTAATTAAGCTGTATCTCAAGAAATTATGGCAAAAACTAATTGTTCACGAAACAACTACATAATACTTAAATCCCAAGCGTATAGATATGTTTATAATGTCTTCAGCCAGTCCCAAGGTTGATGAAATATGAAGACTCCACACACAGCAAACTGACCTAGATTTAAACAGTGTCGAATCGTCTGGTTACTGTAAAGTTGTTAAATTTCGTTGCGTTGAAAAACAAACCATTGGCTGATGACCTAATGACCTCAGATTACTTCAACGCTATACAGCCCTGGGTTCACTTGTAACATCCAAATAGACGAGCCCTCAATGTGACGAGTAGGGTGTATGTAGGTGGATGTGGACGATTAGACAAACAGCACTTCTACACCTCTCGTATAGCTCATTGTCCAAGGAATAACTCCAACAGCCTGTATCAGTCTCCACTAGTGTATTAAATGAACAACAAATCACAATGGACGCAGGGCCATTACAAATAGTGTAGTACTCATCAATTCCGAATATTCTCTAAGCACTCTGCTTCCCTGAATCACTACACACAGCAACTAGAATTCTTCATAAACAACTACTGCAACATCCACCCTTCTCTACTCTACACTCTCTGCTGTCTCCTGTCTACTCTCTGCTCTCTACTAACTCAACACACGTCTAAACCAACACACTCCTCCCGCTGACTGACCCTTTCATGCGTATTCCCTAAAACCCGTGAAACCCTTTCACGCTCCACTGATCTTCATTCACGCATCACAAAAGCTAACAGCTTGTCTCAAGCAACGCTCACAACCCTATAGCTAAATTATTACCATGCACGCATTCCCAGCTCACAACAACTCACATGACTAATAAACTCCCGCTGGAGCATGGGAACATTCACACATGCAAAATACTATCAAAACACTCCGTGACAGAAGAAAGGTATGGACAGGAGTTGCGGCAGTAATAGGCGGTACAATAATATCATGCTGAGGCGAAGCATGAGAGGGGCCTGGAGTAACGGAGGGTAACTCAGCCAAGCGAGCATCACGGGAGAGGATACGTGAGTACAGCTCAGGTGGAGGGATATGAACCTCAGCGATGGAACAGGAATTATAACGTATGTTAAAGGTTTTTCTCCACTGTGTTACTGGCTTTATATATGCTCTTAGTCCATTTTCTGTCGTTATCATACATCTTTCTTTGTCACTGGTAACATTATTTATTTCAAATATCTTTCCTTGTTTGATTACATTGATAACGTTTCTCACTGTAATGCGACAGTGTCTTTTATTGAGACTGTTCCAGTGTGCCCTTCCAGCAGCTGTTTGTTGCTGTGACAATTGTTGTTGAAGCAGATGGTTTTGCTTTTGCAACAAAAATACTTGATGCTCTAGATGTTGAATGGGTGAATCCATCATAAAAACAGTTACGAGCTGGTCACGGGCACCAAATCAAGTTATGTGGCCGGGGTAGTGGACGGGAACGGCACCGAATCAAGTTAGATGTGACCGGGTTTGGTCACGGTGACAAATCAAGTCTAGTGTGACAGGGTGAGAATGGGGTGGAATCTTTTATCAATGTTCATCTGTTGTTTTACTGGCGACTGCCAGAGATGGTGATTACAGAATAGGAATTGGAACATAACCCAGGTAGTTCTTTTGGAGACTCGTAACTGTGTTTATGTTTTAGGCTGCATGATCGACGAAAATATGGTAACATTCTTTTCTCTATTACCTGATGTAAACAAACGGCACTTCCTACTGACGTTCAGGAAATAAGTTCAAGCTGGATTAAATATGAATGAACACCTTTATTAAGTGTCTGCACACTCTGACAACTTCATAATAGTTCATAAATACATGTGCTTCTGTGGTATACAAACCAGTCATCTCAAGAAATAACACACAGCCATCGAACTTACAAGATGGTCCAAACCCCAAAATCACTGCCTCGCTCGTCTCGTGCCTAAAACCAACTCACTTAACCCCCTTCTATCAAACCATAACTTCCGTCCTAACTACTGAGCAATTCTACCCCAAGTTTGATGACGTCATTTCTTAATACTTTAATTAAATCACTCATAGGATTTGTGACTAGTGTTATTACGCTAACTAGACACGCTCAAATACTTAGTGTTAAATTTTGCTAAGTATTCTTACCCGAACTAAAATTAAGTGGCAGCACCTTAGTGTTAATCCGACGTAACAGTCCGTACTGTCACAGACTGATAGTGGGAGGGAAATAAATACTGTTTATATTTCAGGTTTTAATTACTGTTATTATAGCGTCTATTATTTTTTAAAATGCCATACGACAATTTAACAGACACCGACAATTTACTAGATACTAAATGATAGGTTATAATTTGTACGTGGCGCATTGTGAGAAGAAAATAATAAATAACACACTGTGCGTGTGACTGCCAGCCGCGAGAAGGGTCGGGAGAGTCTTCATTGACTCAGTCCGACCCACCTCCACGGCCAGTGGTTTCTGTATGTAAGGCTTAGAGAAAAACACCGTGTATCTTTTAAATTCGTCAGGATTTGACAGAGCATAGGAGAGACAATCGTGTCCCTGTCTATACATATTTATATTTACATAGAGTGGTAGCATTTTCCCATAAAATGTTTCTTGTATTTTTAGCAGACCTGATCCCAAGTGGACGAACCAGCGGTTTTTTTCTTCTTCTTTTCCATTTCCATGGTTAAGCGTGTACAAGCCGAGGATACTGTATGACTATAAATTATAATACTGGACTTACCAAATCCAGGATACTATTTTTATCAGCCAACAGTGGTGTATACCTGAAACATTATTATTATTTTCCCCAACACCTGACAGTTTTAATCCAAGTGGAGTACTAAAATGTACACTTTGCAGGACTGACACTGTGACAAAGAGTCGGCAGATAGAAAATCCATCATCATCATTTGTAACATTTGTAACAACCGGATTTTTCCAGATTTTCTAGAAGTTTCCCCTCTCTTAAAACGGTAAAAAACAAGGACCATCAAATAATCAATATTTGTAGTAAACCCCTATATCTAAATAGACGTTCCAGCCGAGCGTTAAACAAGACTGTTTTCTCCGCCTGCCTCAACACTGCAAGAGTTGTCGCAACGAAATTATTCAGATGTAGTTCCTGTATCTAGAATCACATTCCCCTGTGCACCCATCGGAGGAACAGTGCTGGTTTTTTAGAACAGAGAAGACAACCCTTTAGGATTTATATTATTTCCAGGACTCATCGTGGACCTTAACTTATTCGTCGTTCACCTCATTTGCTTTTTGTTTTTTGTTTGGATGAACTGGGGCCAATTTGTGCTCTTGACAGCTGGGAGTGATAAACTAATCAACAGCAAAATAGGGATTATGTTCATGGAATAAATGTACCAAGGGATACCACAGACCCAAGGGAAGCAATACAAAATAGGTAAGAGTGTGAGAGGTGGCCACATGAATGAGAGAGCGTGTGTTGATTTTATTATTGCTGGAAATTATCTATTAGTCTTTGGTGGTTTGATTTGATTCTGTTTATTTTACTTGGTCTTTTATTGTACCAATATTTTTATTACGTAAACCTAGTGCTAACCTTCAACCTTTGGGTAAATATTTTCTTTGGGTTATTCACCTTTATACGGTGAAGGCGTACCATTCTTCTTTATTTCCTCTATATGTGTTGCGTGATAAATTCTCGCAACATCGTTTTATTACAATATCTATTTTATAACGCAAGGGCAACAACTGCTTGAAATTTATAGTCACTTTTCTCGGTAAGCATTTGTCTCCCCGCGTTGGTATTGAATGCAGTTAAGTTTTGAGCTGTGGTCATTTTGCGCTGGACTGCGCATGACTGGTCTTGTTTTTTGGTCGATCGGTTTCCGCCCACCACTAGTGGAGTGAGCGATTTGAATGGCGAAAGAGATGCCTCGTTGAAGAGGGGATCTCCGCTATTTTTTGTTCTGTCAGGGATGTGTAGTCCTCTTAATGGATATTTCGTTTGTTCGAGATAATACCTCTAGTGTTTCCCACATGTCGGGAGGCGTGATATTTCTGTGTATTCCCTGAAGGCAAGGTAAATTGACTTTTTCATTAACTCTATCGATTTTGGGTCGTGAGCGATTTCGATTCATAGCCTGTCTTCGAAAGTCGTCGTCACGAGATGTTTTCCCAGCTCACATGTCGCTGTATTGTACTGCATCGGTTGATGCATGTCCCAAGGACCATTACTTGCTACTTTGTTAAATGAACTAGGTTTGGAAAACCTTTATTATCTAGAGGATATTTTTGAGGACATTATTTATACTTCGGCAGACGTGTCTGTCTTGCTGAAGTCAGACTAAGGAGAGTGAACTGATCTCATACATCTGGTTATCTCCTGGCTGTTATAGAAAAGGATGGAGTTTTTCACCTGACTACATTTACAGCACTATGAAATATAACATGCATCTGACTCATCATTGTAATGCAGTCTACCGTCTATTGCTGTATTGAATGTTGCTGTGATAATGACTGTTTGATGTGCCTACATATTCGCGTAACCATTTTGTCACTGTGGCGTCCACAATAAATAATGAAGAAAAACGTCAACGGCTGTTTCAAGAATCATTGACTTTATACGTCGTGAGTTTACTGACGTCCTATGTGGATTGCCCTGTTATTTTTGTATGAACATTGTTTTGACTGAACACATCTGCACACTACACAAAACCAGACATGCGGATACCATCCATCATCATATGGCATCACGCATCATTTGGTGGCCATAAGCTGGTTTGATTCTGGTACCAGCAAACACGGGGTCCCTTACCCACTTCATTTTCAACAAGAATTCATCAGCATCCTTCAAGAAATTAACATTCTTCAATACAGTCAACATCTTCAAAATTTTCAAAGTACTCGGCGTTGCCCGGTAAAGTCAAAATTTCAACTTTTTGACGGAAACAAGAATTTGACAGTACCCGGCGTTGTTACATGTTGCCGGATAACTCGGACTGCTGTTATCTTTTACGCAAGTCAAGCAAGTTGCTGCTGTCAAGGTTCCAGTGCTGTCTTTTTTGTGAAGGTCAAGTGCCGGTTGAAACGGGTTGTTTTCTGAAGAAGGCCAAGTACCGATTTCCATCAACTTATTTTTGGATTAGAAGGTCAAGTGCCGAAACAACTCAACACACAGTATTTCAGAAGCTCTTGTACCATCGTGTTAGCAGTGGAGGCAGTTCAGATGTGCCATCATCGTTGGAGCTTCGCTCTTTAGGACGTTGATTGACATCCGTTTTTTCTGCTGTTCTACGATTGGAAGCCTATAAGTTAAGTGGCCTGTTTGTATGTAAACTGTGCCCTTATACTTCTGCTGAGTCTTCTGTGTATCATCTCATTCTATATGTTATATGTTTATATGTTATTCGTATATTTATATGTTTATATTTCAGCGGGTTCTCGGTTGGGTGGTGTCTCCGTTAGATTATGCCACGTCATAGAGGTCGTCTATTGTGAGCGTTTTCTGTAAGGTTTGCAAATTTCCAATACTGGAATTTGCTAAGCGACTTCTGTTGCTATTTATGTTAGCTGTGATGACATGTTTTAATATTGTTTTCGTTATTATTTCGCATTCTTTAGTTTTGTTTTGATTTGTTTGTATTTGTTAGCCTACTCTTGACTATAATTTAGTTTCATACAACATTTTTGTTTATACACTGTGGTGTCATGTATTTTGTTTAATTATAGCGCAGATATCGTCACATTTTTTGTGATATTTCATTAATTTCTGCTTTATTTTTAGTTGATTTCTGCGAACGTTTTTGTATTGTTGCTGATCTTTGTTATTGTTTACATTGTTATTGTTTACATTGTTTGCATTGTTTACATTTTCAATGTTTACATTCTGCATGTGTTTACATAGTCATTGTTTACAGTTATAGTAATTAGTTAATGGGCTATGCTAATGCACTGTTACTACTACACTGATGATAAATGAATGATGAATAGTGTCGTGCACTATTGAATGAGAAGTGCACTTATGATCAAGAATTGATTGTTGATATTTCATATACAAGTTCCTTGATTGGAGACTTGTTTCCCACAGAGACTGGGATAATATAAGGTGATGTGAATATACAAGTGCTTAATTAAGACTTGTTACACTTAGGTTTGAAATAAATTAGTTAATTATTTCAGGTTTTGGACTCATATGTTAGACAACATGTCTACATTTGAGCACTTTATTGAGCAGGGTAAATTGCTTGGGAAGACTGGTGATAAGTTAGAAGAATTTGCAACTGCTCGATATGATAAAGCAATGGAAGCTGAACAAAAGAAACTGCATATGGAAGCTGAACAAAAGAAACTGCAGATGCAGGTGGATGAAAAAAGATTCCAAATGGAAATGGAAAAACAAAAAAGGGAATCAGAAGCTGAGGAAAGAAAACTCCAGCTAGAAGCTGAAAGATTTCAAAAAGAGGCTGAGAATAAAAGACTTGAAAAAGAAGCTGAAAATAAAAGACTTGAAAAAGAAGCTGAAAATGAAAGACTTCAAAAAGAGGCTCAGGCTGAGGAAAGAAGATTACAGAGAGAGTCTGATGAGAGGAAAGAGAAAGCAAAAATGGAACATGAAGAAAAGGTCTGCCGCTTTGTTAAAGAAATATCAGCTTAACGAAGACGGCTATCGTCTACAATTTAAAAACATGTTACCTGAAAATGGAGTTGAATTCTCCGAGTTTATTGCAAGAATACGCATTACTTTCTCACGATGGGTTGAACTATCTAAGACGGAAAAAAACTTATGAAGGACTTATGGACTTAATACTTAGAGACAAAGTCATGTCGTCTGTCAATGAGTCTTTCCTTGCTTTCCTTCATGAACGTAAACCTAAAACAATAAAAGAAATGGAAGATTTCTGTTGCCAATACGTAACTGCGCACCCACACATAACCATGGGTAACTCTAAGGTGAAAGAAGGTTTACCAGTTGCTTCGGCAGCTCCGTATGGCCAAAACTTTGCTCGTAGATTCCAACAAAATTTTGATAGAAAGAGTAGCGGTAATTTCTGTCAAAATCATGGAAATCAATTTCATGGTGATTCTTCTTCGAAGAATTGGAGACAGCCTGATAGTACTCGTTACTATCACCCTAATAATTATAAGCATTTCAAAAGAGGATATGGTAATAGAGGTTATTCCTGCCGAAGACCTCAGAACCAAACAAATAGATGTTCGCATCAATGTGAACATGATAGTAATCGTGGAAACTGGAATTCGAACCAGGATAACAATTACATTAGAGACAATAATAACTGCAGAGATAATAATAACTCTGATAACTTCAGAGGTAATAATAGTCGGGGTAGATCTCAACACAAAAAAAAGAGATATCAGCTGGCTAATGCTGTACAACAGGAAACTGAGGGAGCCTGTAATCATGTTGTTGATAGTAAAAACTTTGACGCTGTCACTGGTTCTGCTTTTGACTTTGAGAGAGCAAACAAATGCCCCCAATGCAGTACTTTATTCGAACCGGGTACCATAACTACTTTGAGTTGTGGTCACCCACTTCCCGCTCTTCCTGCTGCTGTTGCGCATGACGGGAGGGGTTCTTTAATTCTACATAAGGGTCTTGTTAATGATACTCCGGTCTCACTACTTTTCGATTCCGGATGCACCACTATTGGTGTTAGACAATCGCTTGTAGATCCATCTTGTGCTACAGGAAGGGTTATTAAATGTGTCACATTTGGCGGCACTCTAGAAAAATATCCTACTGCTGTAATTCGCATTGCCACTCCTTTCTTTACTGGAGATGTGCATGCTTGTCTCTTACCTAATCCTATTGCGGACCTTATTATTGGTCGTATTCACGGAGTTAGGGAGTGTACCCCACAGCAGATTGCTGCTTGGGAAGATAATAACATGCAAGCTACAAATGCAGTAGATACAAGAGCACAAGCTCTACAAACACCCGAAACTTCACTGAATAGTGATAATGAAGTTGATAGCCAAGATAGTCACTTAGTAATCACTCGTGACTCTTTTCATAAAATTGCAAGAAGAAGATCCTTCTTTAAAAAAATTCTTCGTTCTTGCGAAGAAAGGTGATCCGAATCAGGATACAAATAGAAAATCTTGGATTGCAATGAGAAACGGCGTACTTGTACGTATGGTACAAGATTCGACTACGTCGGCACATTCGCAAATTCTTGTTCCCAAGAGCATGAGAGTGCAAATATTACAACATGCTCATGACTCGCAATGTGCTGGACATATGGGTTTTGCCCGTACGAAGTCGAGAGTCCTTGCGGCTTTCTTTTGGCCTTTTGTCAATAAGGACATTCGTATTTACTGCCGATCATGCAAGGTATGTCAGGAGGTCAAATCTAGAGGACCACGACATGCTGCGCCTATCCAGGCTGCTGACATTCCTATTCGGCCGTTTCAGAAAAAGGCCATAGATATTATTGGCCCTTTTAAGGTCAAGTCGGCCAGAGGACATCAGTTTATCCTTACATGTGTCGATATGTGCACACGTTGGCCAGAGGCTATTCCTCTTAAGAGCATATCTACTACAGATATCGCAGATGCTCTTTGGTTGATATTTTCTCGCTTGGGGTTCCCCAGAGAAATATTGTCAGACCATGGCACTCAACTCATATCTGACACTATGTCACAGGTAATGTCTACCTTACATATTGAACAATCTCTCAGTAGTATCTACCATCCTATGTCTAATGGGTTAGTTGAGCGTCTGAATAGAACGCTCAAGACTTTGCTTGGTAAGATAACTGAAGATCATCCTCAAGATTGGGACAGGGTTTTACCCGCGGCTCTCTTTGCCTATAGAGAAGTCCCTAATGAACACACAGGATTTTCTCCCTTCGAACTTGTCTTTGGCGCGCGTCCACGCGGCCCTATGTCTTTATTACACGATCTCATCACTGCCGATGATATTAGCGATGAAACTCAATCCTCATATGAGTATGTCATTGCTCTTAGACAAAAGATCATTGAGGCATGTAAGCTAGCAACTGCTTCATCAGAAATTGCTAAAGAGAAGGCAAGACAGTTTGCTAACAAGAATAGATGTCTACGACAACTTTGTCCAGGAGACAAAGCATTCGTCCTACTCCCCAGTAGGGAAAATAGACTTCTTATTGCATGGAAAGGTCCGTATGCAATAGTCTCTCGGATTTCCGATGTTGACTATGTGGTCGATATTGATGGAAAGCATAAAACTTTCCACATAAACATGCTTTCGGAATTTCACGAACGTCCGGACTATTTGCTGCCTATTTTCCAGGCAACGGATGATGCTCCTGCACCTCACGGTCATTATTCATCCCTGTCTGTCATACAGGATGAGGAATCTACCTTCTCTGATGTTAATCTTCCCCTTCCAGTGGTTCCATTACATTCTACGGAATCTTGGAAAAACGTTTCTGTTTCTCCTAATCTTTCTGGTGACGAACATCGACAAGTCTCGTCGATGTTACAAACATTTCAGGATGTTCTCACTGACATTCCTGGACACACAGATGTCATAGAACATGACATAATTCTTACCGACAATAATCCAATTAGGGTTAGGCCGTATCCTATTCCTATACACTTTCAGTCGCAAGTGGAAAAGGAATTGGATGAAATGATTCAATTAAATATAATTGAACCATCGACTTCACCATATTCTTCTTCCATGGTTATTGTCCGGAAGAAGGATAAGAACATACGAATTTGTGTCGATTATCGCAAATTGAATCAGGTCACAAAGTTCGATGCTGAACCGATGCCTTTGTTAGAAGATCTACTGATTAGACTTTCTAATTCTAGATTCTTCACTAAACTTGACTTGTCTAAAGGTTATTGGCAAGTGCCTTTAGCAGAGCACGCCAAACCTCTTACTGCTTTTTCTACACCTAGGGGTCTATTTCAATGGAATGTTATGCCTTTTGGTCTCATGAACGCCCCTGCCACTTTCGTTCGCATGATGCGTCGAATTCTGTCACATCGTTCGGATGTCATCGCATACTTAGATGACATCTGTCTCTTCAGTGATACCTGGGAAGATCACTATTTAGGGTTATATGACTTACTGTCCACTCTACGTGAGAATAATTTGACAGCGAAACCTTCTAAAGCTTTTGTTGGTTTTGGTGAAATCTCTTTCCTGGGTCATCGTGTTGGTCATGGTCTCTTGAAGACAGAAGACCACAATACTTCCAAAATACTGAACATCTCTGTTCCTAAAACGAAGAAACAAGTTAGGAGTCTCTTAGGTTTAATTCAATTTTATGGGAGATTTATTCCAAATTTATCTTCGATCATGGCACCTCTCTCAACATTGTTGAAGAAAGGTTCGCCTAATCTGGTCCGTTGGTCTGAAGAATGCCAATCTTCACTAGACCAAATCAAGAATATATTTATTTCTCCTCCCATCTTAAGATTACCTACTCTTGATAGGACTTTTGTTCTTCGGAGTGATGCTTCATCCACTGGGATTGGAGCAGCACTGATGCAAGAATATGCAAATACTCTGCATCCTGTTATGTACATTTCTAGAAAACTAAATGCGGCAGAGAGGAACTACTCGGTTTTAGACCGTGAGTTGTTAGCGATGGTTTGGTCAATTCTAAAGCTACAAAGATGCCTCCTGGGCACACATTTCATTCTAGAGACTGATCAGAAAGCTCTTACAGCTATTCAGACTAAGAATTTGAAGAGTTCGAGATCCACTCGATATGCTATAGCTCTTCAACCTTTTCACTTCACGGTACGAGCTATCCGTGGTGCGGATAATGTGATGGCTGACATTTTGTCTAGATGCCCACATGACTCCAACTAATACTTCTGTCCTATATTTCCATATATTACAGAGTCATAACACACCTATATTTCTACAATAGATTAGCACATCTGTACTTACTTTATATGTACACACTATCGTGCTTTGTTGTCATCTTCTTCTGTTCGTTTTTTAAGATGATAGAGGAGGACTGAGTAGTTAATATAAGGGCCGTTAGTTTACTAAACAGCCACAATTATTAATAATGTATTGTACCTTATGAAGCATATTAGTTATTAATTAGCATTATATTGCTTGTACTTTCTCAGAATGTCATTGTTGAGCTGAGGACTTACCTTACTAGTATCAAGCATGACGAGTTCTAGATTGTGTACTTACCCTCGGAATACCAGAGCATATGTCCTGGATCGTCATGTAGTTTAACTTTACTATGTACTTATGTCATTACATGTCAAAGAATGTACTATTTAAATTTTCCTATCAGATTTGTACATCCATTTTTAAAGACAATATTAGAGTATGCTGTTTAATGATGATTATGGTAACTTGCATACGTATATTGTGTTTACATGCTAACGTGATGTGTGTTGGTGACACCTCCCCGATGTGAATATTTTTTGAGACATATTTATTTTTCTGTTGAGGTATATCCTCACCAGACACTCTATATTTAGCCTCATGTTAGGCAATTTAATTAATTATCAGCGCATAATTCGTGCGTTTTGAGCCGCTTATCGCATGCTCTTTGGTATTTAAAAAAAAAAATATGTTCCACATTTTTTTTTTATCGGGAGGAGGTGGTGATATGTTGCGTGATAAATTCTCGCAACATCGTTTTATTACAATATCTATTTTATAACGCAAGGGCAACAACTGCTTGAAATTTATAGTCACTTTTCTCGGTAAGCATTTGTCTCCCCGCGTTGGTATTGAATGCAGTTAAGTTTTGAGCTGTGGTCATTTTGCGCTGGACTGCGCATGACTGGTCTTGTTTTTTGGTCGATCGGTTTCCGCCCACCACTAGTGGAGTGAGCGATTTGAATGGCGAAAGAGATGCCTCGTTGAAGAGGGGATCTCCGCTATTTTTTGTTCTGTCAGGGATGTGTAGTCCTCTTAATGGATATTTCGTTTGTTCGAGATAATACCTCTAGTGTTTCCCACATGTCGGGAGGCGTGATATTTCTGTGTATTCCCTGAAGGCAAGGTAAATTGACTTTTTCATTAACTCTATCGATTTTGGGTCGTGAGCGATTTCGATTCATAGCCTGTCTTCGAAAGTCGTCGTCACGAGATGTTTTCCCAGCTCACATGTCGCTGTATTGTACTGCATCGGTTGATGCATGTCCCAAGGACCATTACTTGCTACTTTGTTAAATGAACTAGGTTTGGAAAACCTTTATTATCTAGAGGATATTTTTGAGGACATTATTTATACTTCGGCAGACGTGTCTGTCTTGCTGAAGTCAGACTAAGGAGAGTGAACTGATCTCATACATCTGGTTATCTCCTGGCTGTTATAGAAAAGGATGGAGTTTTTCACCTGACTACATTTACAGCACTATGAAATATAACATGCATCTGACTCATCATTGTAATGCTGTCTACCGTCTATTGCTGTATTGAATGTTGCTGTGATAATGACTGTTTGATGTGCCTACATATTCGCGTAACCATTTTGTCACTGTGGCGTCCACAATAAGTAATGAAGAAAAACGTCAACGGCTGTTTCAAGAATCATTGACTTTATACGTCGTGAGTTTACTGACGTCCTATGTGGATTGCCCTGTTATTTTTGTATGAACATTGTTTTGACTGAACACATCTGCACACTACACAAAACCAGAGATGCGGATACCATCCATCATCATATGGCATCACGCATCAATATGTAAATGCTTTTCTTGATATTTTTGGGTAACTTGATGTTGTAAAAACTGTTTTAGTGCTAATTAACAACAAGAAAACTTAACTTTGTGTGAATGTCAGACCCATACCCATTTATCCTAAGTTTTTTCTCGTTTGTGTGTCTTGTTGTCACATATTGTTGTGATTGTGTGTGTGTGTGTGTGTGTGTGTGTAGAGTAACCTATTCTTATTTTAGATAAGGGAGATAAAGACTGTCTTATAACAAAGTACAGTTGTACGGATAGGCTGGATGAGAGAAACCTACTCACTCCAGAGACATATCTTTCCCTCAACCTACCACCCGTGAAATATATTTTCTACATTCTCGTGTATCAGTCAACCTTTTACTCTTTACCTAGACTGGGTCCAATAAACCAACCTACCGTACGACATAGCGGGTGGGAGTGGCTAAGAGCTATGGTGTCCGCCTCTAATTCTAAAGGTATGGGGTTGGTTACCAGTATAGGAAATATATTTCACGGACATTTGTTCAGAACCAGTGGTTACTAATAATGTCATACTCCCCCCCCTCCCCACCCGACCTGATCTCCTGGATAGTGAGATCGGATGCCTAACCTTCTCGGATAAGGGCGAAAAAATATAAAGTCCTGTTTGCAAGTTATGCACGTTAAAAATCCTTCGGCAGTTGGAAATCCAAAAGAGTAGGCCATAGGGCCGCTGCCCTGGCAAAATTTACAAAAATAGGAAAGCCTACCCACCATAAAAATATTTAATAAACATGTGATTCGTATACACACACTGGGATTCTGGACGGTGCTGCATAGTTCGTGCACTGTGCTGGTATTCTCGTTGTGTGATCTAAGGGAGGAAATCGTTGTACTGATGGGGTTTTCCGTGTACAATGAAGATGGCCCTTAAAATCAAACCACGCCCATTTAAATTATTTTCAGATGTTTGCTTTTATTTTCCTAAACTTTAAAATAATCCTTCTAACATGTTTGCCCAGACAGCCCTTTTAATGATAACACTCTCTTTGTGAGTTTCCAAGATGACAGAACAATATTATAAAAACACTGCTACAAAAAAGTAAGTAGAAAACAGAAATAATTCATTAAACAAATTTAGAACGATCTATAAAGCCTGGTGACAGCGGGCTGGAAAGACAGGCAGCAGCATGGCTTACGGCTGGGTTGTATTTTAAATAACATTTTGCTTCGTTTTGGCGAGGCGTGCCCTACTCAACTTAGACACAGTCCGTCGGCTATATTAAGGTGCATATTCAAATACAAAAAACCGCTGGCTGGGAATAAAGCTAATGTCTGGAGTACTGGATGACAAGGTGTCTGAGAGAACAGCAAATATATTATGTGATAAATGACAATATGACTAAGAAAACAGCAAACATCCGAAGTACTAGATGACAAGATGGCCGAGAAAACAGCAAGCACATGAAGAATGGATGACAATGTGACCAAGAAAACAGCAAACAGCTGAAGTACTTGATGACAAGAAGGCTGAGAAGACAGTAAATATCTAAGGTCCTGGATGACAAGATGGCTGATTAAACAGCAAGTATCTATAGAAGTAACTATTTTCATTGTGGTAGTAAATGACAAGATGACTGAGAAGGCTGAAAATATCTTAAGTACTGGATGACAAGATGGCTGGAATAAAACGAGCATCCAAACTACTGGGTGACAAAATGGTTGAAGACACAATAAACATCCAAAGTACTGGATGATAAGATGGCTGAGATAACAGCAAGTGTATAAAGTAGTAAATGACTAGATGACTGAGAAAACAGCAGATATCTATGTCACAGGATTGCCTCCCTTGCTTTGCAGTAGTGGTCCACTAACGGTCACAATGCAAGCTTATCTAAAAGTAGGTCGTCCAAAGTATCTATCTTCGCGCACGATTACTCTTGGCAGAGATGTTGATAGAAGATGAATGGCGCCTGTACCTTAGGGGAGCCTTCACAAGATATTCCAAGGAGTCAAGAACAAACGCTGCTTAAGGGCTGAGCAAATTTGTTAACTTATTATCTGGCCCGTCGCCTTTTGCGAAGGGTTTATGCAATGGTTCTGGCATGTTCAAGCCCCAGTTGGAGTAATCCAGCGAATGCCCTCTAATTAGTAATCTCTCTCTGTCTCTCTCTCTCTCTCTCTCTCTCTATATATATATATATATATATATATATATATATATATATATATATATGTGCGTGTGTGTGTGTGTGTGTGTGTGTGTGTGTGTGTGTGTATTTATCATGAAAACTGGCTCATACGTTTGCTTTTGTACACATAAACTGGATCAACTATTATTGTTTAGTGTAAAATAACATACAAAAAATTTAATAGTCAATTAGTTCAACAAGTTAAAATAAGGATTAAATGGGGTGAAAGTTATATTACATTTTTTTCTTCATTGAGGTTTTGGTAGGGCGTTAATAATGTCCGTATTTTTTTGTAGCCTGTTACACAACTTAGCTCCAAATGAGTCCTGCAGCTGTGGTTTCCGTCACTTCTTTTTGGTGATGAGTACACTTCTCCACTTAATTCGTCTACTGTAGGCGGTTGGTGGTGATACTCTTCTCTCACACTAGTGCTGTAGGAAACTGCAGTACTTAAGTCTGATGTCTTGTAACCACGAACTGTCACAAATAGACAGAAACACATGCCTTCTGCTGAGTACATTAGTTCTCTGCAAACTAACATTCCTATTTTCATGCGCTCCACCCACCAATGTTAACCTCTCAGAAGAATTCAATTCCCGAGCACACAATGTAACTCAGAGAATATGATGATAATTCACCAATATCCTTCTGGGTGTCAACTAGGAAAATGCGTCTATGGTAAAACGTAAAGGATCCCGTTACACGCCCATTGAGGCATATTGGGAATATGGTGTTAGGCCCATATTTTCTTGACCATCGGCACACTAGGGGTGATGTGGTCAGCATCATGCCGGCCGCCTTAACCTTCCCAGAGTTGCCGTGATACCCAGTTGGGACTAGGTCATCCCAGGAGCCGTTTGCGGCCTAAAAATATCAAACCTCATCTGGGAATCGAACCATAGCCCACTGAGCTAGGAAGCCAGTGCACTAACCACTATGCTACCGCGGCTCCCAATTGCGTCTATAGTGCATGAATAATGATTTGCTTGAATTACAATTAAAAAGGTATATAAATGTCACAAACTTATTCTATACACTTTAGGCACCTGTGATGTAATTATCACTGATTACTCGTCGCTACTCCCGTCGGAGTCTGGGGTCTCTCTGCTGTCGAGTTTCCCGCACGACTAGTCAGAAACAATCACCAGCTCTTGCAGTAGTGGTTCACGCAATAACTATTTTGATATGTTGAAGTTGGCAGCCTCGTATATAACCACTTAGCAAGAAACCTGTAAAATTTACATTAGTAAATAATTTGTTTACACTTACCTCAAAATTTTGGGAATACCCACTTCTTCTGGCACCAATTTAGAATGGACTCACAGCACTTTAGTTAGATGCTGTTCGAATCACTTAGGTCTGGAAATATAAGTTAATTCCTCGGACGGCTGGTGTTCTGCAAATTCCTGGCCTGGGAAAACTGTTGTATAATTCCTCTTATGACTTGGTCTGGGAAATATAAGTTAATTCCTCTGACGGCTGGTGTTCTATGAATCCTGGCCTGGGAAAACTGTTTGTATAAATTTCCTCTCTGACTCCTTGTGATAAAATTCCCAAGTTTCCAGTCTTGTATTAAAATGACGGGTTTACTTGTGAATTCCAAAGTTGCCCAATACTCGATCTGGCACTTATAGTTGTGGAATGATAAGTCCTATCCTCTTTCCTCAGGTTTTTTTCGGAGGTGCTTCGTTAACGCTGCCATGCAGTCTGTCTGTTCTGTGTCTGGCTTTCACTACATTATATTGTACAGCTTCCAGTTCAAATCCAGTGAAGTTTCCTGCTGCATGTTCCAATCAAATCATTTTAGATTCTGGCGAACCAATCAAATCCATCTAGCACTGTTCGGGTAGGGAAGTTTATCATTACTCATCACACGCATATTTGAAAATATTAAATTTAATATATACGTGTGGCCTCTTACAACAGTGATGTCATATCGTTTACCTAAGACTACCGGCGCACCTCTGTCTATCACAATATTGTGACCCTGTGTTTCTGTCGTAATGACTTCCGCCCAGATATCTAGCCCGACAGATTATCTAATTATCCCCTTTATCTGCGTGCCTCCGCCAGACAGATGTCTGGTCAGACAGTGTTGTCTTCTTTCATCATACGCACAAATACAAGCTTGTGTCAACACGATAAACAGCTTTCCAATGAGGTCAGACGTTGGAGCGACAAGTTTCCACAGGTGGCCGGACGAATTCAAAGAGATAAGCGGGTGACCGGTCTGACGACTGGGTATTGTTACGATAATACCACAGTTAAGCTGGCGGAACGTAAATACGTCTGAGAAGTAGTAAGCAATAAGATACGTATTACTCCCGTAGCAAATATTGCCATAGGGGAGTGGCGTGTTATAGACTTCACCATGCTGTGTCCAGTATAGGGCAAAATAGTTAAAATAACGAATGAAAAGGCATGATTTATGCCATATAAAAGCGATTAGTGAGAAAAATGAAGAAAAGAAAGGATACTGTCGGAGGGCTGAAGGTGTGAGAGATCACACAAAAGAGCATGTTCAGACATTTTGTCACAATCAGTGCTGGATGACAAGGTAGCTGAGAAAACAGCAATTGTATAAAGTAGTAAATGATTACCCTCACTTTAGAAGGGGAACGACTAAGTACGTAAGTAAATGACTAAATGACTGAGAAAACAGCAAGTATCTGAAGTGCCGGATGACACAAAATGCTAAGACAATAAATAGCAAGTACGCGTATTTGAAGTAATTGATACAAGATGACTGAAAGAAAGCAAGTATGCGAAAAGCTAGATTAAAAAAAAAACTAACCCACTGAGACAAGTGTCTAAGTATCAGCACGCTCCAAAAGAAGATACAGTACTGAAGTAACTGATCGTCAACGCAGCTAGCCATTACACATGCTAATGATGATACATTAACTCTTTACTTTTAATTCCTTTTAAAGATTAATATAAACTATTTCAGTTTATTCAGGTAAATTAACATCTTTAACATAAGATAATTTTATAATCTGAGCAATAAAAATTGCAGCTCCTTGATTTACAGTCAACACCTATGTTTTCCAGCAAATTAAAAACAACCACACAAAAAAAAGGAAAAAAAAAAGAGTTTTAGTTTACACTTGCATCTCCAGGCAAAGGGACATAGTTTGAAACCACGTGGCGTCAAGCTCCAGACTACAAAGCTGTAAACATGGGCACCTGACTTTGCTCTTTATGTTGGGGAATGGCTAAAGCCGCCGGGAAGGGAACTGGTCACCCCCACCTCTTAAAGCCAAAATCTAGCACAGGTGAATTCTCTAGTTTTTCAAATCACACAGCCAAGAACTAGCAAATGTGAATTCTCTAGTTTTTCAAATCACAAAGCCAAGAACTAGCAAATGTGAATTCTCTAGTTTTTCAAATCACACAGCCAAGAACTAGCAAATGTGAATTCTCTAGTTTTTCAAATCACACAGCCAAGAACTAGCAAATGTAAATTCTCTAGTTTTTCAAATCACACAGCCAAGAACTAGCTAATGTGAATTCTCTAGTTTTTCAAATCACACAGCCAAGAACTAGCAAATGTGAATTCTCTAGTTTTTCAAATCACACAGCCAAGAACTAGCAAATGTGAATTCTCTACTTTTTCAAATCACACAGCCAAGAACTAGCAAATGTGAATTCCATAGTTTTTCAAATCATATGCCAAGAACTAGCTTTGATGAATTCTCTAGTTTTTCAAATCACAAAGCCAAGAACTAGCAAATGTGAATTCCATAGTTTTTCAAATCATATGCCAAGAACTAGCTTTGATGAATCTCTAGTTTGTGAGCCACAGCGATAGCATCTTCTATAGCCTTAATTATCAACCGAGGGTACATGTACCTACTCGTATATGTTCCAGATGGTACTCGAATGTTGCATCCAAAATTTATGGATTTTCATGTGCTTAGCGTGTAGTAAAAGTTCTATCAGTTAACTGCGAACTATTTTAAATTGTAAAATTAGATTCTTTGCTAATTTGTCAGTAATTGCAGCGCTGAAAAGTCAGAATAATGCCGACACGGATGACCTGAGAGTAACAATCCAAAAACAGCATCAGCATTTCAAAAGTGTTGTGCTACAATGGATCTCATCTCACTGCAAGATCACTGAAGCGAAGAGGCTGCCAGATAGGCAAAGGAAGGGGAAAAGCCACCTCAACTTGACACAAGCATAACTTATGAAGAGGCCAAGAGTTTTATCAAGCGCAGACACAGGAGCAAGTGGGAAGCAGAGCATCCAGGCCACATAAAAAATGATGCATTTTACCAGCTCAGCAGAAGTGAACAAGTGGTAATCTCCAGACTTCGCACAGGCAACAACAGAATGGGATATTAACTATTCAAAAGGCTAAAGATAGGAACTACCAATGAGTGTAGCGGCGGCATCTTTAAAATGATTGCCGAAGATCTGCTTCAAAGATGCTCAACATACGAGCAACAGAGAAGGCACAATTGACCATCACCAGTACCATTCCTTGAAAAACTCTACAGAGATGCCAACGGCCTCAAGCTGACCACTGATTTCTTTGAACGTATTGACGTCGACGTTTGCAAGTGAACGAAGGATAAACGGTGTATGAATATTTACAATACTTCTATGTCTGTTGTTATGAGGAAAGAGGGGTTAAAAGCAGTTCGGATTTTTGATTAAATATCGGATGCGATAGTGCGATTACATTGTTGTTGTTTTCTATCTGATGAAATCTATACGCAACTCAGGTTGTGGGAAGAACAACTGGGTCTGTAGTGGCGTAGGTTTGGTAAATATTGTGACACACAATTATACAAAAATAGGAACAAACTTGACGCTTTTAGCAGACATTCGTTGTCAATTATTAGCTTTGACAGTAAATTTTAACAAAATAGCCGGTATTTCATTACATTCGTTGAGTTATTCTAATTTATATTATTCTAATTCTTAATAATACTAACATTTTGTTAACCTTCATATTTAAAAAGTAGCGAAATTGTTTATTACCACATGCATTCGGTACATACATAAATGCTAAATATATATACAAACAAACTAAAAAAACATTTTTCTGAGCGTTTTATGCCGACGATAACTGTAGAAGGTACATGACAACATGGCCGACCATCTAACTCAGCGGTCGTCAACCCAGGAGCTGTGGGGACATCCTCTATAACACTGAGCTCTCTAAAGATCTATATTGATGAAATAATATCTTGTTTAAGGTTTCAGAGTATCTAGAATTTGGAATAAATCCAATCTACATGTAACTTTTATCTCTGCCGCACGATCGTCTCCCTACAATCCCACCAACAGAGCGGTGGAAAATTAAAATATATATTTTACTAATTATTTTCGTCACTTCAAAGAGAAAATGGCGGTCTATCTCACACAGTTCACGAATGAAGTGAATTTCAGTAAGCTAACATGTCGGTTTTTCCTTCAATTATCTTTAAACCTGGGGACAGCGAGCTTTTAAGTGCCGATGGGAGAGGGCTATTCAGAAATTTCCTTACATTAACAATTCTCCCCCCCACCCCCCCCCCCCCCCCCCCTCCCCCCCCTCCCCTCCCCCCCCCCCCCCCCCCCCCACCCCCCCCCCCCCCCATCCCTTCCGTCGCTTAAAGATCTACGAGATGCTATATTGGGATTTACCGGAAGATCAAGGTCAACCGGTTGCCGAGCCTTGATCTAGATGGTACCTAGACCAAGAAGTCTGAGAACCATTGTGTAATTGGGACTAAATTTATCTCTATTTCTTTTCCTTGCTTCCTTAGAAATATAATATTAAGCAAACTCACCAACACTGTTTCCCGTTAATCAGCTCCTACAGTGATTCCCTAACATTATGCGAATTCACGAACTGTCTTTCAACATTTAATAAAAGAGGTTAAGGAAGTAAGTTGAGATGACTTTACAAACATGTGTAGATGGAAGAAACTTGCACACCTATTCTGAAGTTATGTTTGATTGATTCCTATGGCGCTCTCTCTGGCAGAGCTCTACACCCAGGGTAGAAGAAGAACGACCAAGTAAGTGATTCACCCATTCATGCACCGTTACTCTTAAGCTAAAGAGCATAGGCCTTCAACAAACTTTTGTCACGTGTTGTGGGCGTTCCTACTAGAGGAAGGGTAAACTGTTGTAGAACAGTAGTAACTGGGAATAGTGTGGGTAGGGAATAGGAAGGTATATAGTTTGTTTATTGTAGTGAGCTTTTCATTCTGTTGTGTTCACTGGTGTGAATGATTTATGTGTGAAGTTTGGCAGAGAGAGAGAGAGAGAGAGAGAGAGAGAGAGAGAGAGAGAGAGAGAGAGAGAGAGAGAGAGAGAGAGAGAGAGAGAGAGAGAGAGAGAGAGAGAGAGAGAGAGAGATCTAATCACTGTTCGCGTGTGTTAGGTGTGACTGAGTGAGCTAACAGTAAGTCGGCTGGGATAGGTCAAGCTTGGGCTGTCGGCTGAGAAATTCAGATGTGTAACCACGTGTTTTCAAGTAGAGTTGTGAATATTTTAGATTGCAGCTGTTTCTGTGTGATTCGGGCATTTTGTGAGTTGGATTAAGTGCTCTAGTGTTACAAGAACCGAGAGATGTTTTGAGTATGGGCGTGGGTGCAGATGTGTAGATGCATCAACCATAGTGTTTCTGGTTCGTGGTGTGATCGGCCAGAGTGAATGCCTTTGCTATAAATGTTCTGGTGATGTCATCACTTGTGTCGACGTAATAAATTGTGGTACTGTTGTACTCAACATGTTGTTTGATGACCTATTCATGTTCCATGTTCCTGTGCCAGTTTATTGTGCTGAAGATACGTACCCCAGCAGAGCCTACGAACCCGGGCATAATGTGTGTGTTAAACATCTAACATCACGCAACGTAACATCAAGTTCAGCTGTCTTGTGCCATCAGCTCAAGATCTTTCCTTGTCTTCTTCACCCCTTTAATGTTTGTCTCTAGTTGTTTACTGCGAGTGTTCACCAGTCTCCTTCTAACCAACTTAGCCTTGAGATCACAGAACAAGGATTGCCTGGTAACTATATACATACATTTCCTCACTGTGTTGAAATATACATCTCCAGCGTTTCCTTCTCATCTTTTGTTGCACTAGCGCTTGTCTGATTCTTCTCATCTCTTGTTCCACTAGCGCTTGTCTGATCCTTCTCATCTCTTGTTCCACTAGCGCTTGTCTGATTCTTCTCATCTTTTGTTCCACTAGCGCTTGTCTGATTCTTCTCTTCTTTTGTTGCACTAGCGCTTGTCTGATTCTTCTCATCTCTTGTTCCACTAGCGCTTGTCTGATTCTTCTCATCTTTTGTTCCACTAGCGCTTGTCTGATTCTTCTCTTCTTTTGTTCCACTAGCGCTTGTCTGATTCTTCTCATCTCTTGTTCCACTAGCACTTGTCTGATTCTTCTCATCTTTTGTTCCACTAGCGCTTGTCTGATTCTTCTCTTCTTTTGTTGCACTAGCGCTTGTCTGATTCTTCTCATCTCTTGTTCCACTAGCGCTTGTCTGATTCTTCTCATCTTTTGTTCCACCTAGCGTTGTCTGATTCTTCTCATCTTTTGTTCCACTAGCGCTTGTCTGATTCTGTCATCAGCTTTACATTGGTGAACTTTTCGTACTAATTCCAATCTTCTATTCAACGCAAGCGCCCATGTATGCAAGATATAACTCCTTGTTTGCTGTTTTAGTTGTTCTCTATGTTTCAGAGCCATACAATAGAACTAAATTGACATTTACATTTAAGCTTGCTTGACAAGAGAAAAATCAAAGTATAGCATTGTTAAGAGAGTAGGGAAGAGATGGAATCTAGTTTTGTCAAGATTATTTCAAATTATTAAGTTTTCAGCATGCAAAACAATAAAACACAATTTTAAGCTGGCTCATGAATCATAACAAATATAGTTGGCTAAAACTTACATTTACATTTAACAGTGAAACTTACATTTTACAAAAGCAGGCGACGTACACGCTTGTTATTTCAATGTACACGTTGAGACAACCAGTTGCTAGCATTACCAAACACTCATTGTTCTGGAACCCTCAGAGATGTAGAGTTTGACTTCCTTTTCGGCCACGCGCGTCCATTATCGGACAGCAAATAGTGGTCGGATTTCGATGCCTTGCCTTCAGGGAAGTACCTAGGTTTTATTTTTATATTTATTTAAGTTCTTATGTGTCCTATCTAGCCTTCACTTTCTTTCCCTTCCCTGACGAAGGCCTTGTGGCCGTAACGTAGACTGTTTTCTTTGTCTTTTGTCCTCGTAAGACGAATCACCTTTTTTCGATTTTTTTTTCACACCCATCCAGCAAGATATCAAAGAACACATCAAGAAGAGAATTGGAGACATACAGACAAGATGGGGATGAAGAAAACATGGAAAGACCTTGAGCTGATGGTACGGGACAGGAAGACTTGGCAACAGTTTGTTGAAGGCCTATACTCCGTGTGGAGCTCAAAGGTAAAAAAAAAAGAAGAATTAAAACGCCGATATAGCAGTCGTTGTTTATGTACAAGCGTTCTCCCCCCCCCCCCCCCCATCCCCCACCCACATTTTATTTCTCCATGAGCACAATAATTTTGGCTCTGTTAATCAATTCTTTTTCCGCTCCTTACGGAGTTTGGATACCATCTCAACGACTGGCCCAGTTTCAGGAAGATCCGCTTCCAACTCCAATTCCTCTTTTAGATGTGGTTTCTGTTGGTGTTTGTTTTACAAGATGAAGCCGCCAGCCTCATATGGGAAACCCCATATTATTCGCTGTTACGTCACGCACAACGTAATGGTAGTCCTATTTTTTTTTGTTTACTTCCTTAGGGACTTCGGGGACCTACACGAGGTTTATTGTTGTCAAAGAAAGCCAGCAACAATCCAACAACAATGCACATATATTCAGTGTCTCTCAACGTCTGACAAATCTACCTCGCTTATTTTAGGCGATTAGAATATTGTCTATGACCTGAGTAGTTGCAAGGAGGTCTCTGAAGAGACAATGAAGAATATGAGTACTGCATCCTCATGCATGTCGTACCAGGCGACTGATATGAGGTTGTGTATATGGCTGGCAACCTCATTATGGGACATAAATTGTCGCAGAAACCTCTGCTGTATAAACACGTGACTACTTTGTGTAAACTTCCTGTGGGGCCAGCTGCAATGGTGGTTCAATGCTCCATAATGAGCGCAATGGAAATGATGACTCTTCAACAAATAAACAGACAGACAGACAGACAGGCAGGCAGGCAGACAGACAGCAGGCAGGCAGGCAGGCAGACAGACAGACAGACAGACAGACAGACAACAATTATCAAGTAATAATAGGTGACATACGCGAAAATACCAAAGAAAAAATGAAGGCAATAAGCAAATGAATGAAGTTTAGGGAGCTCTGTCGTAGCTGTACACAACACATAAGACACAAACGCACTAAACATTATGACCAGACATAAACATGAGACGGATATGAACTCTTAGGAAACCATCCACCATTACTTCACAGCACACAATGTTTGATGTTTACACACGTTTTAAAGTGCTGAAGTTAATCTAGCAGGAACATCGCAAGCAGTGGATGTAGCAATACAAGTCCATTGCACTTGTCAGTGATACATCGTATTTCCTGATTCTAAGACCAAAACAAGGAACAGGATAGGTCATGGATATACTACGTTAAGTCCATCAAAGTTGTCCATGCCAGGTTGTGGTTCAACATTCTAAGCCGAACAAAGAATGCAGTTGCTGTGCTGTAAAGCCAGTGGATGCTTTTTTTTGTCTTACTTATGTAATTAAATGGAAGTAAGTGAACTTTTTAAGGACAAGGACCGTGCTTGATTATGCAAGTCTATCGAAGTCATCAGTACTAAATCTTCATCTAAGTGTTCATTACTAAATCGGAACTGAAAAATCCAACAGGACTTAGCACATAAGACACTACTAGTGTAAAATTCACTTTACCCGAGTACTAAGTCATACTGTAACAATCAAGTTGATGCGATGCTATGTTTGTAGTTCTGTTATCATCATGAGATTGAAACTAAATATTTGCCTGTTACTTCAAGTACTATGGACTGTGCTGATCATCGTCGCATGGTCTCAGAATGCTCAAGTACAAGCTTGCACGACTGGATGGTTTGGGTCAAACTGCCAATACAGCTGTCATTGTAACAACAACAATTGTGGTGCTGACGGGGCATGTAGAGATGGTGTTTGCAAGAGTGGTTGGTTTGGACCAGGATGCCAGTATGTGGATTTAGTTTACAGTAAGGCTGCAAGTAACATTCCGCATTGGTTGTATGGCGGTGGCAGCAATTACTGCAACGATGGCCATACAATACAACCAGTGAAAATAGACCTGACTTCGGCATTTCCTTTCACGTGGCTCAGGTTACAGGTCAAGGATCCGTCATTACTGCATCAGTTTCAGATAATGTTTTCAAACAGAACTAACGAAGGCAGTTTTAGTTGTGTGAAGATGAGAAATGCCACAGTCAACGACAAAACACTGGATGTCTACTGTGACATAGATGTGACAGTTCGGTATGTGATTCTCACAGGGGAAGGAGTCAAGTTTCTCTGTTCTCTCTACATCAGTGGAGGTCGTAATGTTGCACTTCGTCAGAATACCAGCCAGTCCAGTACATACTCGAGTAAGTGGGATAAAAGGGAATTATCTATTGCTGAGAATGCTGTAGATGGCAATACCAACAATAACTGGGCAGCTGGAAGTTGTACAACGGACAGTGTGACGTAACTGTGCTGTAAAGAATGAGGCTGGTCAGTACGCCCCGTCATGTCTGCCGGTTTCCCCTGTTGATGGCGCATGTCGACATGGTTGTCAGTCTGGGTATCAAGTACCACATTGCGATCACTTGATAATGGACGACAACTCTTTCCCTGTTGCTGTTATAGCAGGTCTTCTAATTGCTGTTGTTGCACTGGTGATAGTGGCGACGCTTTGCGTCATTTTATGGAGGAGGCGAGCTGCTGCAAAACATAAAAATATGTCTGCGGCAGTGAGTAATGACGGGACTAACTTAAATCAGAATGGACGTGTCACATTCAGAGAATTAGAATCAACTAACTCATACACAAGATCTGATCATAAAGAAAATCAGCAAGCTAAGCAGGTGACTAACGACAAACAAAACAAGAACGATCTCAAGACTAAGACTCATTTCACAGACGAAGTTTACTATAACGTAATATCTGCAGCGAGCTCTACTTCCATTTCTGTTAGGGACCTCAGTGACTTCATGGCTTCACATGACAAAGCTTTCTTCCAGAAGCAGTTTAATGCCATACCTGCTAACACCAATGCCACAACAACGGCTGGGATGAGCGAGGAAAACAAACATAAAAATCGCTACAAAAACATCTGCGCTTATGACCATTCTCGTGTAGTACTAAAGATCAACAAAGAGAAGACACATGGGGATTATATCAATGCTTCATACATCGAAGGCTACAAAGGACAGCAGAAATTCATAGCTTCGCAGGGTCCTACAAAAGAAATTCTGGAAGATTTCGTTCGGATGCTTTCAGAACAAGGTATCGAGGTAGTTGTGATGCTGACAAATTTAACTGAGGATGGAAAGATGAAATGTGAAAGATACTGGCCTGACGATGATGAAATTCAAACAGGTGATTTCAAAATCAAACTGACAACCACTCAAGTGTTTGCAGATTATACTATCAGGAGGCTGCAACTGTTACAAGAAGGTCAACCAGTCCAGACCTTGACACAGTTTCATTTCACCTCCTGGCCTGACAAAGATGTTCCCACAACTGCATGGAGTCTAGTTGACTTCGAGCAGAGGGTTGCCTCGATCTCTACTGACAAACCCATTGTTGTCCACTGCAGTGCTGGAGTTGGTCGTACTGGGACTTTTATTGCCCTATACAACGTTCTGAGACAAGCCATGGACACTGGTTACGTGGACTTCTTTACAGCAGTACAAAAACTTCGACACGACAGGGTCCTTATGGTACAGACTCCTGACCAGTATGAATTCTTGCACAGAGCAGCTCAGGTTGCAGTTGCCTGCATGGGAACAACAATCATGTCCAGTAACATTACAGAAAGGGTTAAAGTAGATAAGTCTGAACTGGAAAAAGAGTTTAATACAGTGTGCTCTATATCTGACGACAACACAGATTACAGTGGTGATGAGAAGAACATGGTTCACATCAGCAGTGCATATGAAAACAGTCAAACCCTTAGCAACAAACTGAAGAACAGGTTTCAGAATGTCTTAGCAAAGGAGGATTACAGAGTAATTTTGATTGGTGGCAACGAAGGTGATTCTGGAAACTATATTAATGCTGTCTTCATGCCAAGCTTCAGCAAGAAGAACCAGCAAATTCTGACACAGTTACCACTTCCAACGACTGTTGTAGACTTTTGGAGAATGGTCACGCAATACAAGGTGACTTTAGTTGTTGCCCTTGAAGTGGACCTGATGCCTGCTGATTCATCTATTGGTAACTACTTTCCACGGAATGAGAATGAAGAAGTTTATGAGAAATCTTTCAAAATAAAGTCACAGCAGATATCTCCTGCTGAGTTTTGGAATGAACAAAAGCTTGTCATCACGATGGACTCGAATAAAAGCACAACAGTACCAGCTTCTAGTATTCCAGAAAGAGAGCATCATTTAATACACATGACATGCAAAGATTCCCCTGCTAAGTGTATAGCAACTTTTGAGATTGAATCTTCGGCTGTTTTTGTGAGTCAACTAAATCTTCTGTTATATTTCTGAGTAAACTCAACAAAATCTATGGCTGTATGTTTGTTTTATTTCTGAGTAAAGTTAACAAAATCTTCTGCTATTTTTTCAGCAGATTTATCAAAACTGCTGCTATTTTTTTGAGTAAAGTTATCAAAATCTTCTGTTATTTTTGCTGAGTAAAGTTAACAAAATCTTCGGTTGAATTTTTGAATAATGTTAACAAAATGTTCTAATATATTCTTAGTTAATTTAACATAAATCTTTTGTTGTATTTATAAGTGAGTGAATGAAGTCTTCTGTTGTATATATGAGCAGAGTCAACAAAATATTCTGTTATATTTCTGAGTAAAGTTAAAAAGAATTGTCTGCTATTTTGTTGTATTTCTGAGCTGTGTGAATAAAGTCTTTTGTTGTGATTCTGAGCAGAATCAACAAAATAGTCTGTTGTATTTCTGAGCTGAGTCAACAACACCTGCCGTATTTCTAAGCAGAGCCAACAAAATCTTTTGTTTCATTTCTAAGCATAGTCAACAAAATCTTCTGTTGTATTTCTGAGCATAGTCAACAAAATCTTCTATTGTATTTTTGAGCAGAGTCAATAAAATCTTCTGTATTATTTCTGATCAGACTAAACAAAATCTTCTGTTGTATTTTTGAGCAGTCAATAAAATCTTCTATTTTATTTCTGATCAGACTCAACAAAATTTTCTGTTGTATTTTTGAGCAGTCAATAAAATCTTCTGTATTATTTCTGATCAGACTAAACAAAATCTTCTGTTGTATTTTTGAGCAGTCAATAAAATCTTCTATTTTATTTCTGATCAGACTCAATAAAATTTTCTGTTGTATTTTTGAGCAGTCAATAAAATCTTCTGTATTATTTCTGATCAGACTAAACAAAATCTTCTGTTGTATTTTTGAGCAGTCAATAAAATCTTCTATTTTATTTCTGATCAGTCAACAAAATCTTGTGTTGTACGGTACGTCTAATCAGTCACTAAATATTTTACTGTAAATGTGAGCAGGGTCAAAGACAAACCCTTTTGTTTGCACATATTTAGCACGTGACCTGACATGATAAATGTAGCTTTGCCTGACTTTTATTCATCACTAGTATATTGGCGTCATACAAAAATCATGAAAATAGAATGTTTGCAGTGGTGAAGCAGTTTTACAGTGAGAAAAATGGTAACGCATTATGCATGTCTGAAAAAAGTATAAAAGTTATCAATGACAAAGAACAAAGAAGAAGAACTATACCTACTGTAAGATTTCCAAAGAGATGACCAATTAGGAACTAACAGAAAAAAGAAAAAGATATACTTGTAGTAGAGGCCATTCTTGTTGTAGTAATAGTTTCCTTTGTGCTCCATACGGAGCATGGAGCTACCAGTGTAGCTGACCCCATTGTAAGAAGCCTGTACCAAACATCTACATTATCTTTCAACGGTGGTTGCTATGGCAATGTGTTTTATGGGATTAGAATGCCAGCCCTTCACGCACAACCTTATATTATTCGCCGTGTACGACATTAGTCACAGTCACGATGGAGGTTGTAGTTGTAGTAGTAATAGTAGTGGTTGCGGTGCTATTAACGATTGTGGTTGTGGTAACATTGGTAGTGATTCTGGAGGGGACTGCAGTTATAGTGGTAGTAGTATAGTGGCAACATCAATAACAGTAGTAGCATTAGCAGTACTGGTAGTAGTTCTGGCAACTGTAATAGTGTTTTAAGTAGTATTGGTAGTAGTTTTGGCAACTGTAATAGTGATTTAAATAGTACTGGTAGTAGTTTTAGCAAATGTAATAGTATTATAAGTAGTACTTGTAGTAATTTTGGCACTTGTTATAGAATTATAAGTAGTACTGGTAGTAGATTTGGCAACTGTAATAGTATTATAAGTAGAACTGCTGGTAGTTTTAGCAACTGTAGTATTATTATAAGTAGTACTAGTAGTATTTCTGGCAACTGTAATATTATTATAAGTAGTACAGGTAGTAGTTTTGGCAACTGTAATAGTATTATAAGTAGTACAGGTAGTAGTTTTGTCAACTGTAATAGTATTATAAGTAGTACTGGTAGTAGTTTTGGCAACTGTAATAGTATTATAAGTAGTACTGGTAGTAGTTTTGGCAACTGTAATAGTATTATAAGTAGTACAGGTAGTAGTTTTGGCAACTGTAATAGTATTATAAGTAGTACTGGTAGTAGTAACTGTAATATTATTATAAGTAGTACTGTAGTTTTTGGCAACTGTAATAGTATTATAAGTAGTACTGTAGGGTAGTAGTTTTGGCAACTGTAATAGTATTATAAGTAGTACTGGTAGTAGTTTTGGCAACTGTAATAGTATTATAAGTAGTACAGGTAGTAATAGTATTATAAGTAGTACAGGTAGTAGTTTTGGCAACTGTAATAGTATTATAAGTAGTACTGGTAGTAGTTTTGTCAACTGTAATAGTATTATAAGTAGTACTGGTAGTAGTTTTGGCAACTGTAATAGTATTATAAGTAGTACTGGTAGTAGTTTTGGCAACTGTAATAGTATTATAAGTAGTACTGGTAGTAGTTTTGGCAACTGTAATAGTATTATAAGTAGTACTGGTAGTAGTTTTGGCAACTGTAATAGTATTATAAGTAGTACTGGTAGTAGTTTTGGCAACTGTAATAGTATTATAAGTAGTACTGGTAGTAGTTTTGTCAACTGTAATAGTATTATTTTTGGCAAGTAGTAGTACTGGTAGTAGTTTTGTCAACTGTAATAGTATTATAAGTAGTACTGGTAGTAGTTTTGGCAACTGTAATAGTATTGGCAACTGTAATAGTATTATAAGTAGTACTAGTATTATTTCTGGCAACTGAAATAGTATTATAAGTAGTACTGGTAGTAGTTTTGTCAACTGTAATAGTATTATAAGTAGTACTGGTAGTAGTTTTGGCAACTGTAATAGTATTATAAGTAGTACAGGTAGTAGTTTTGGCAACTGTAATAGTATTATAAGTAGTACTGGTAGTTTTTGGCAACTGTAATAGTATTATAAGTAGTACTGGGTAGTTGGCAACTGTAATAGTATTATAAGTAGTACTGGTAGTAGTTTTGGCAACTGTAATAGTATTATAAGTAGTACTGGTAGTAGTTTTGGCAACTGTAATAGTATTATAAGTAGTACTGGTAGTAGTTTTGGCAACTGTAATAGTATTATAAGTAGTACTGGTAGTAGTTTTGGCAACTGTAATAGTATTATAAGTAGTACTGGTAGTAGTTTTGGCAACTGTAATAGTATTATAAGTAGTACTGGTAGTAGTTTTGGCAACTGTAATAGTATTATAAGTAGTACTAGTATTATTTCTGGCAACTGAAATAGTATTATAAGTAGTACTGGTAGTAGTTTTGTCAACTGTAATAGTATTATAAGTAGTACTGGTAGTAGTTTTGGCAACTGTAATAGTATTATAAGTAGTACTGGTAGTAGTTTTGGCAACTGTAATAGTATTATAAGTATTATAAGTAGTACTGTAGTTTTGTCAACTGGTAGTAGTTTTGTGCACTGTAATAGTATTATAAGTAGTACTGGTAGTAGTTTTGGCAACTGTAATAGTATTATAAGTAGTACTGGTAGTAGTTTTGTCAACTGTAATAGTATTATAAGTAGTACTGGTAGTAGTTTTGGCAACTGTAATAGTATTATAAGTAGTACAGGTAGTAGTTTTGGCAACTGTAATAGTATTATAAGTAGTACTGGTAGTAGTTTTGGCAACTGTAATAGTATTATAAGTAGTACTGGTAGTAGTTTTGGCAACTGTAATAGTATTATAAGTAGTACTGGTAGTAGTTTTGGCAACTGTAATAGTATTATAAGTAGTACTGGTAGTAGTTTTGGCAACTGTAATAGTGTTATAAGTAGTACTGGTAGTAGTTTTGGCCACTGTAATAATATTATAAGTAGTACAGGTAGTAGTTTTGGCAACTGTAATAGTATTATAAGTAGTACTGGTAGTAGTTTTGGCAACTGTAATAGTATTATAAGTAGTACTGGTAGTAGTTTTGGCAACTGTAATAGTATTATAAGTAGTACTGGTAGTAGTTTTGGCAACTGTAATAGTATTATAAGTAGTACTGGTAGTAGTTTTGGCAACTGTAATAGTATTATAAGTAGTACTGGTAGTAGTTTTGGCAACTGTAATAGTATTATAAGTAGTACTGGTAGTAGTTTTGGCAACTGTAATAGTATTATAAGTAGTACTGGTAGTAGTTTTGGCAACTGTAATAGTATTATAAGTAGTACTGGTAGTAGTTTTGGCAACTGTAATAGTATTATAAGTAGTACTGGTAGTAGTTTTGGCAACTGTAATAGTATTATAAGTAGTACTGGTAGTAGTTTTGGCAACTGTAATAGTATTATAAGTAGTACTGGTAGTAGTTTTGGCAACTGTAATAGTATTATAAGTAGTACTGGTAGTAGTTTTGGCAACTGTAATAGTATTATAAGTAGTACTAGTATTATTTCTGGCAACTGAAATAGTATTATAAGTAGTACTGGTAGTAGTTTTGTCAACTGTAATAGTATTATAAGTAGTACTGGTAGTAGTTTTGGCAACTGTAATAGTATTATAAGTAGTACTGGTAGTAGTTTTGGCAACTGTAATAGTATTATAAGTAGTACTGGTAGTAGTTTTGGCAACTGTAATAGTATTATAAGTAGTACTGGTAGTAGTTTTGGCAACTGTAATAGTATTATAAGTAGTACTGGTAGTAGTTTTGGCAACTGTAATAGTATTATAAGTAGTACTGGTAGTAGTTTTGGCAACTGTAATAGTATTATAAGTAGAGAAGTAGTACTGGTAGTAGTTTTGGCAACTGTAATAGTATTATAAGTAGTACTGGTAGTAGTTTTGGCAACTGTAATAGTATTATAAGTAGTACAGGTAGTAGTTTTGGCAACTGTAATAGTATTATAAGTAGTACTTGTGGTAGTTATTGTAACTGTAATATTATTATAATTAATACTGGCAATAGTGGTGATGCAACAACCAACCAATACCCGTTAGCTCCCCACGGAGCATGTCTTCAACAAACACACGTCAAATCCTCTTGTCATGTGACATCAGCTCACGTCTTTCCATGTCTTCCGTATCGTTTTCATTTCCGTTTCCAGTTCTCTTTTCCATGCGTTGTTTGTCGACCTCTGGCTCTTTTACCCTGGATACTCCAGAACAAGGATTTCCTTGTAACGCTATCAACAGGTTTCCTGAGCGTGGGTCCTATCCATCGCCAGCGTCTTCTATTGATGCAACATTGCTAGTACTATTAGTCAGTTTGCATTCGCATTTTTAGTGAATGGGGAGGTGCGGGCTGCGTTGCCGTAGCTAAAAGTCCCTTTCCAAGACATGTCCTTTTCAGGGTTTCACCATGCTAGCAGATAGATGCTACGTTCTTTTCAGGACTTCATATTTATCAACACTGCAAAAGCTAGCAGTCCTTTTGAGTGCTATCATTTTCAGGGCTTCATCACGCTATTTGATAGAAGCAGGTAGTTCTTTACACGGCTTAGTTTTTATCAACATTATTCTTCAATTAACAGTTCGTTAATTGTTTTTAATGACAATAGCACAATGATATAAAAGAACGGACTTCAGAGTCCAGGTTGATAGCAACGAGCCTCACCAGATGAAAGCAACAATTTTAACAACAAAAAGGTTTAAAAATAATATTATTAGTTGTACTGATAGTGGGGGTGAAACTGCATTAGTATTATTAGTAGTATTATTAGTAGTAGTAGCGCAACTGTAATAGTATTATAAGTAAAAAAAAATGGTTGTAGTGGCGTCACTGTAATAATGTTATTAGTAGTACTCGTAGCGCTGGTTACACTGCAGTAGTTGTTGTGGTGGTAACTAATAGTATTATTAGTAGTACTGACAGTAGTTTTAGTACGTATTGGTATTATTAGTTGTATTGGTAGCAGTGGTTGCAGCTGTAGTTTATATTACGGTAAGCAGGAGGAGCTTTTACTGCCTGGAGAAATATGTATGGAACAAAATATATAGTACAGTACAAAAACACGAATTTGCAACTCAAGTGTCAAGACAATCTTATTGTATGGCTCTGAAACATGGAGAACATTGTTATTCAGCACCTTAAATAACACATACTTTCAACAAACTCATGCCAAGTCCTCTTGTCACGTGCAATCAGGTCAAGGTCTTTCCATGTCTTCTTCATTGATTTAATTTTTGTCTCCAGTTTTCTGGTTTCTTCGTCACGTGGTTTTAGGTCATTCTCGACCTCTCCCACACTTAAGTACCGCAGATTCTTCTTTGTACACTCCCAGATGTCTACTTGATTGTTTTCACAGAAAGATGAAATCAACAGGTTTCCTCAGTGTGTGCCCTACTTCAATGAACATCAATGCCTTAGAGCAAAATTTTTATTTATTTTAATGCGTACTCCTCACATTTGAATCTGCATATTAATAATTGTCTTAAGTAAAATGTCCTGTAATGAAAATCCCTTAAGCTTTTTGGGAAAATACGTAAAAGGTGCGCATTGCACTGCGATAGCTAAATTGAACACCCAACAAAAGAATGTGCATGCCATGAGCCTTTTCGTGGGGCATTGACCATTGGCTATATAAGTCATGATAAGTTTGACTACAAATATCTAATGAGGCTGAAATGGAAGGAAAAAGAATGAAATAACCGCAGGATAAATAATGACGTCATCAGGGCATGTAGCATAAAAAGCACAACATAATTAGTTCCTGTAATTGTTTTGGCGGACTACTTGCTCATTTCAAATTGTTTTGGCGGACTACTAGCTCATTTCAAATTGTTTTGGCGGACTACTAGCTCATTTCAAATTGTTTTGGCGGACTACTTGCTCAATGCAAATTGTTTTGGCGGACTACTTGCTCATTTCAAATTGTTTTCAACTTTAAATTAATGAAGAAAAATATCACGTGCAACCCCTCCGTGGGTTGCAATAATTTATGTAATGTCAGTAACTGTACCATAATATATTCAAATGCTTCTATTATCTTACTAACAAAAGGTAGCCTAATTGTGTACACCATACTGTACGCCAGTTATTTAGAAAATGTGATTGTGTATTTATTTGTTTAGTTTTAAAGATTCGAACTTACCTTGTCACGTTGATGAAAGAAAATAAATATTATACTGATTGCAGTATAGGCTGTTAGATATTTGTATTTACATTTAACTCTAGCGGCTTGTCATTGTATTAATTTTTACAATAGTTATTTTGAATGTTATTCAAACATTTTTCAAGGCTACCTTCTATCGGATACATAGTTATATTTACAGTATGCGCCTTCATAACTAATGAAATACACCATAATGTTATATTGTTATATTACACAAGTAAACTGGATCCTTTACCTTTTTTTTTTACATGATATCTGTTACAAGATCAACTTTCAGTTCAGACAGTTTTAGTTTATATAATTTTAAAGGCAATATTTGTATTTAACGAACCTACATTTACGGCATTATTCTCGTTGTTAACTGTATGAGGTGAAAACATATTTTTACATTTACGGAAGAATGTTAACAGAACATTTTAGAATACTTTTTCTCTGGGATTACCATTTGCATCTACCGGGATTCTCTGCGGTGATTTAAAAAAAGGATCAGGATTACTACTCCAACAGGCACGTCATAAAAGGCGACGATTGTGAGGTTGTGCATGGGAACGACAACCTCATCAAGATAAACACATTGCTACATACACCTTACTGTGCGTTGTTTAAACCCATTTCATTCAGCTGCAGTAGTGGATCCAATCTCTGTGTCCTTAAGTTCCTCCCTGACACCCCTCCCATTAAAAAAAAAAAAAACCAAACAAACAAATAAAGCCAAAGATGTACTATGGTCATTGTACAGAAAACTTTCAAGTAGGCAGTACTGGAATAACTCTAGTAATAATTCAATGAAATGAATGACGTTCCAACAAAATACAAGTGTAAGTGACGTCTGAATAAAATAGAGAAACAAACACTTCAAATAATTAGAAATTTTCCCCGTCATTCTTGGTGGACTTTTCCAAAGTTGTAGATAATTTCATGTATAGTATTTTCAATATTGTATTATGCATTGATGTCCAATTGTATCATTTCTAATCTAAAGTAACTGTGCACAACTGCAACTTGATATTACACTATGTATTTGTATTCATTCAAGTTTTTTTTTTATCTTTTCACCCTGGCTATAAGTTTTGCTAGACAAAATAAACGTCTTTTTTAAGCATAATGAATTATGTGTTTAATATTACTGAGAAACTATACTTGAGGCTTATGTTTTCAGGAGTACTTACTTACTTACTTATTCGTTCCTCTTCTACCGTGAGGTGTAGAGATTTGTAAGAGAGGGCGCCATACTATTCTATCGGCCGTCTTCCTCCTGGCTTGGTTCCATTCTAGTCCTCGGTCCTTCAAAGATTGTCTAATGTTGTCCTCCCAGAGGACTTTGGGTCGTCCTGGAGGTCTGGATCCCTGGCTCTTAGTTTCCCATGCTTGTCGTGGTAGCCGATCTTCTCCCATTCTGCAGACATGGCCAAACCATCTCAGTTGGGACTGTTCTACTTGGGTCTGCAGGGGTTGGGTTTTTAGGCCTTGACGTATCGTTTGGTTGCGGACTATGTCTCTTCTTGTTACTTCAACCACCTTCCTCAGATAACTCATTTCTGAGGTTTTTTTTCAGGAGTATTTACTGCCAAATGTTTTAGCTGTAACTGTAATTGTCAGTATGTAATTACTTCTCTCTCTCTCTCTCTCTCTCTCTCTCTCTCTCTCTCTCTCTCTCTCTCTCTCTCTCTCTCTCTCTCTCTCTCTCTCTCTCTCTCTCTCTCTCTCTCTCTCTCTCTCTCCCTCTCTGTCTTCTCTCTCTCTCTTTCTATCTTTGTGTATGTATGCATGTGTATGTATTCTGTTACAAAATGAAGGGTTGTTTAATAATTATTAAAGGTGTTAATAATGTATTAACTTGAAAACACTTTGAGAACTGTATTATTGCAGGGCATAAATATAAAAAGGCCATAATGCCTATATTTTTACTCTGATGAAATGAAGATTTCGTTTATTTGTTCCTTCGTTCGTTCTGTATTGCCTGCTTCGCTCAATCAGTATTTTCTCTGCAGTCACTCTAAACGGGCATTCATCATCATGTGACATATTCTTTCCAGAACGTTGTCTCCATTACAGCTGCTCTGAACGCATCACGATTCTGGGCAAGTCGACCTGCATCAGCCAAAGACAAGTTCAGACTCTCTGTGATGTCCTGGGTCCACCGTCGTCTGATTAGGGACCATGTAACATTTATGTCTTTTTATATGACCGAAAAATTTCAGCTTCCTTATTGCGATGGTATTTAGGAGCCAATGTTCCTGTACGGGCATAAGTTTATCTTGTACACATTTCAAAACGTGAAAGTAAAAAAAAAAAAAAGTCTTGACTCTTGAATTTCACATGCATCTCTTTATTCACTGTCTTTGTTGTATTGTTTAATGTGCCTGTTATTTGTCAGCCCATATAAAATTCAAGACACAAGTCAGGAGGTAAACTTTATCAGTGAAACAAATATGCTTCAAGGGGTGAACTATACCAATGATGCATTTATGCGTCAGGAAGAGAGATGCATCGGTGAAACAAATATACTTTAAGAGGTGAACTGTACCGGACAGGTATTTCACACATGTCTAAAAACACGTTGCTATTCAATGAAATAGACCTGTCCATGCTGATAAACCACACATCGAAGTAACTGCTCCAGTAATTCTGACGAAAGAACTGCCTTTCATTGGGATATCATTTCTTCTTTCAGACTGGTTATCCTTCTTTTAGTAATTTAAATATTCACACGACTTCCTATTATCTCCTTCTGTATGATTTTATCTTTAGTTCGCTCTTCTTACAGGATTTTATATCTTTTTTTTCTGTACGTACTTTCTGTTATGTTGCTTTTGTGGCGTGTTGTTTATCTTATATTACTTCGACAAAGATCTTTTATCGCACAATCTTCAAAACAGCATCGGGTGTACAACATTAACAGATCTAGGGTGCAACGAGGCGATCTTGAAAGAACTTGAGCAAATGGCCCGTGACTGGAGAACGTGGCATGTGTTTGTTGAATGCCTATGTTCCTTGAGGAGCTAAAGGGTATTGATTGATTCTCAATATCATCATCACAGATGTTCACATTTGCTTCTTTGTCTTCACCTTTCAACTCCACAAGGTGCATAGGCATTCAAGAAACTTATGTCAAGTCTTCCTGTCACGTGTCATCAGCTCAAGGTCTTTCTGTGTTTTCTTCATCTCGTTCATGTCTGTATCCAGTTCTCTTATAAACGTGTTCTTTGGTCTTCCTCTACCTCCGTTACCCTGTGGATTCCAGAACAAGAACTGCATGCTAATGCTATCAACAGGTTTTCTCTATGTGTGTCCTATCCATCTCCAGCGTCTTCTTCTCATTTCTCGCTCCACTGGCGCGTGTCATCAGGTCACATTAGGATAAATTAATGTGCATTAACATTAGCATTATCGTCATTGCTATTCACATTTAGGATGAATTAATGGTAACTAACATAACCGTGGCTGTTCACATTAGGATGAAATAATGTTTATTAACATCATCATCATAGATGTTTACATCAAGATGACAAGTGAAAAGTGCATACATCTTACTTAAACAAATTAAACAATATTATCAACATCTTACCTACGAAAGAAAGGAAAAAGATAATAATGTAACAATATTATAAGAAACGAGATATTACAGATAGTGGAAAGGCTGATAGCAAAAGATTTAGTTTGTGTATGCCAAGTTCCAACAGTTCATATTGATATTTAAATATTGAAAAGACGAACTACGCTCCTTGGTTTATGACATTTAGAAGAAAGTAGACGTGCGTGTTTGTGTGTAAAATCACTGTCAAGAACTACAACTGTGTTTTGTGCCGGTCTGTTTAAAAGAATAAATAACGTATGAAGAGGCCAAGAGTTTTATCAAGAGCAGATGCAGGAGCAAGCCTGAAGCAGAACATCCAGGCCACATAAAAAATGATGCAAACTACTAGCTCAGCAGAATTGAACAAGTGGTAATCTTCAGACTTCGTACAGGTTACAACAGATTCGGATAACAAGTTGAAGATAGGAACGGTTGACAAGTGTAACTGTGGCATCGATAAAATGATTGCTGAACATCTGCTTCAAAGGTGCCCAACATATGAGGAACAGAAAAAGCGCATGTGGCCAGCACCAGTACCATACTGGAAAAAGAAAATACGGAGATATCCACAGCCTCAAGCTGACGTCTGAAGCTGAACGAAGAAGAAGAAATAAAAAACACTACAGAGGGAGACAGCTGGGCAAGGTTTTCCAGTATTACAGAACGGAGCTGGGCCAAACAATGAACAGTTGATACTTTGGAACAGCGCAACAGGAAAAAGTATGTTTTGTGTGTTTTGTTTTATCAACACATTCGAGCACTATGACAAGGATGAATACTCCACAAGTTAAATCAACATTTTTTGTGTGCTGCTTGCTGCATGCATAATCAAATGAAGATTTGTTTTCTTTAAAATTCATTTTCTGTTATCCATAGCAACCACAAACCAAGTGAAGGCCCGCCCCCGGGGTCTCTGAAGGCTCACATCATAGCACTACTATTTCTTAAGTTAAGTCATCAGAGGCGAATACTGTGTGGCTGTGCATGGGGCTAGCAACTTCAGCACGTAAAACTAACTGAAACGGAAACGACACACACATAAGCACAACGATGATTTAATTCAGACTTCCTGCAAGGGGTCAATGGCGCTGGTTGCTCTTTGCTCAGTGGGAAGCGAAAAGGAAATGGATTGATCGTCTGATTAGCAGAAACCACAAACAAGGCTAACAGGTGTATTATGAATCCGAGTTTTGCATTTATGCAAATTTCGCTAATATCTATTACCTGTTAAATGAGTGTTCTAGTCTCAGTCACGCATTGTTATTTCAGATATTATATACTGCTCAAAAAAAGTTAAAGGCAACTTTCAATTTTTAGGTCATTTCAACTAAGCTGTTTTTTTAAAACCTGAATACTCAGTCAAAAATGTTTTGCTGCATTTTGTTGCATGGTTAAACAATGTTTGTTAATCTGACAATAAATCAAATCTGTGTTACGTGTGTGTACCTCCAATGTCAATCAAATGTACGTTGTGGAAAGGGAAATAATGCATGTTTGAAAATGCTTCCTATGGCAAAGCCTGTTGATAACATTGCTGAAATTTGCTTTTCACGTGCAAGTCGTGACTATAGTGAACACATGTCACCCACTTTTCGGAAGGAACGGGCAGTGGGTATGTTTGTAACATTTACCATTTTAGCTATGGCTCAGCGAAGACGCTTGACCAATGTTGACAGATGGAGAGCGATGGCATGGCTGCAGGATGATGTAGGGCTGCGAGAAGTTGCTAGGAGATTAGGAGTTGCCCACTCTGTCATACAAACTCTGCGTGACCGTTTTAATGCAACCGGCAGTGTCTCAGAACAGCGCAGGTCAGGACGTCCAAGGTCTACCACAAGACGGCAAGACACATTTGTTGTTGTATTGGCTCTCAGACAAAGAACAATCACTGCCAGTGCCATCAGGACGCAACTGCGAGCAGCCACCAACGTAATCGTCAGTGACCAAACCATACGAAACCGACTGAGAGATGCAGATCTGCATGCAAGGCGACCTGTCATCCGACCTGTCTTGGCTGCAGCTCACCGCGCAGCTCGTCTGGCTTGGGCTCGGCGTCATGTGACCTGGACAAGGCATCAATGGAGCAGAGTTCTGTTCACAGATGAATCCCGTTTCACCAGATCATTCACAGATGGCAGAAATCGTGTCTGGAGGCGCCCAAGAGAACGCTATCATGATGCCAACGTCCTTGAACGTGATCGCTCTGGTGGTGGATCAGTAATAGTGTGGGGCGGAATTAGTTTGACCTCCAGAACACCCTTGTATCGAGTGCATGGTACGTTGAATGGTTTGGCCTAGAGAAATGACATCTTACAGCCGCTTGCTCTTACGGCACTTCAGGCTCTAGGACCTGATTCTATCCTGCAGGACGACAATGCCCGACCACATAGAGCTGGGGTCGTGAACGACTTCCTACAACAGCAACATGTCACCCGCTTAGACTGGCCAGCTTACTCTCCTGATCTCAGTCCATAGAACATGTATGGGATGTGCTAGGACGTAGACTTAGAGAAAATCATCCACCTGCTACTGACCTCAATCAGTTGTTCCTCTTCCTGGAGCAGGAATGGCAAGCGGTCCCACAAATGACTCTAAGAACTCTTGTCTTATCAATGAGGCAAAGGTGCAGTGAATGCATTCAAGCTCATGGTGGACACACTCGATTTTGAATCATGTTAACTTTTGTTTAATGATTCTGATTTTTCAAAAAGGGAGGTAAGACGATTGACATCGATTTTCTTACTAATGAAATCATTTGTTTTTCTTCATTGTAATGTCAATGTAATGTGCAATGAAAACCGTTTATGATATGTGAGTTTCATAATTGTATCTTTATTTTTTTTTTAAACTGCAGATGAATTTGTAAGTGGCCTTTCAATTTGTTTGAGCAGTATACTGTTATATATCATTCATCCCCTACTGCTTCTTGAATTCAATTTTAAATATAACTTTAAAGTAAAAGTAGTCACACAGCAGATATTGCGGCCTGGGAGTGAAGTGTTACAGACTTCATTATACAGAATTCAACTTTATGAGATGGGATGACCAGTTCCCTTCCTCATTGCCTACGCTTTCCTTAACTCAAGAGCAGAGTCAGGTGCCAGTTTACAGTTGGGTAGACTGAAGAGTGACGATACCTGAACTCGTAATTTTGCCGCAAGAGGCAAATGCTCTATCCACCCTGCCAGTGAGACGCGTTAATATAACCATAAAACATCATAAGTATTACTGGCTTTGTTAATAATATATAAACATGACAGATACAATATGAAACGCTTCAAATAAATATGCACGGACACACACACACACACTCAGAAAAACATACAGAGCTGGCCTACGAGGATTCAGTGCCCCGGCGAGTGGTTTGACATGCCTCTTACCCACACATTTAGCTGCGAATGTTAAATTCTACTGGAGAATTAAGTAATATTAGTGAATGAAACTGATTGCAGATCTCATTTAGATAGTTATTACTTGCAGTACAAAGCACACGATAACAACATAAACAAGGGTGTTAATAATAAGGCACACTTTGGTGTTAGTGTTTTCTTATAAGAATTTACCTCGCGCTATGTGGCCTTGGATATTTGTGTCACAGGTGAAGAAAAGTCGAGCTTCTTTACGAAATCTTTTTTTTTCCCACCCCTGCTCTGGCATTCCTTGATCTTACTGCCCAGGGCGACCGCCCCAGTCGCCGTGCCCCATGGACGGCTCTGCATACTTGCTCTCTCATGCATGGAGGCATATCTGGAGTCATCCTTATATGACCACCAGCTATGCATAATGCTACAATATATATATATATATATATATATATATATATATATATATATATATATATATATATATATATATATATATATATATATATATATATATACGTCGAAGTTAACCTATGTCTGTGAGTCTAATTACATCCTCATTGACTCTTGAAGTCATCCACATACGTCCAGGGATTCCCCTTGTGGTGAAACGTGTTGAGAACCCATCATTGCAGACTAAGCTTAGAGAAGTCACTTGAACCCCAGGGGTAATTCTTTGGCTTTAACCTGGTTGACTGCATGCAGAAGGATCTCACAGTGGACACAGTGATGGGCAGAGGAAGCAGAGAAGTGACTGTGCAGGACGTGACAATTCCTTGGGAGAGCCCAGAACCGGAGTACAGTATTTTAGCTCTGCATAGTTGGATAGCCCCTTTGCATGGCGGGGAATGCACAGTATGCCACACACTTCTTACTCCTAGCTTGGAACCAGATGTGACGATCCTTTAAATGCAAGCCAAGCTGGAGAAACTGTAGCTCATGATTTCAAGTCAACATATTTCGGAATGGCAGAAAAGCAACAGGAAAAGCCTAGATCTACAGTGAAGATAATAACATGTGAGTCTTCAACTTAGTATTGGCTGCTAAAGAGTGAGAAGCTCAGCAGTTCTAGTTAAAAAAAACAATAAAGAAAAAACAACAACAACAACAACATCAACAACAACTAACAACAACAACCAACAACAACATCAACAACAACAACCAACAACAACAACCAACAACAACAACAACAACTAACAACAACAACAACCAACAAAAACAACAACTACCAACAAAAGCAACAACAACCAACAACAAGAACAACAACTAAAAACAACAACTAACAACAACAACAACTAACAACAACAACCAATAAAAACAACAACAGCAACCAACAACAACAACAACAACTACTACTACTACTACTACTACAACCAACAAAAACAACAACTAACAACAACAACAACCAACAAAAACAACAACAACCAACAAAAGCAACAATAACCAACAACAAGAACAACAACAACTAACAACAACAACTAACAACAACAACTAACAACAACAACAAGTAACAACAACAACAACCAACAAAAACAACAACAAGAACAACAACAACTAACAACAACAACTAACAACAACAACAACTAACAACAACAACAACCAACAAAAACAACAACCAACAACAACAACTACAACAACAACTACTATAACAACCAACAACAACAACAACAACCAACAACAACAACAACAACCAATCACAACTTGCTCTCTCATTGAACACTGAAGAGTTTAAAAGAAAAAATTGTTGCATCAAAAACAATCAAATCAATTAATTATATGAAGAAGGTGGCTTGTGGGAAAGTCATCGGTGGAACACGATTTTAAAATCAATCTGCGGAGAGTCTTAAATACACAAAGTGTTTGACATCCAAGTGAAGCGTCTAGGACTGGAGTCGGCTTCAGGACACTCTCATGACTATTTATACATCATCTGATCATCATGGCTTTCACACTTTTGCCTATTCTGTCTTGCCTGGGGGGGGGGGGGGGGGAATATGGAAATATTTATGGTAACTGATTTAACTATGAAATCTGTGGTAGTGTATTAAAACAACCATGTATGTATCAATACACTCATATACCCAGGGAAATTTATCTGTCTATATATATATATATATATATATATATATATATATATATATATATATATATATATATATATATATATATATATATATATATATATATATATATATATATATATATATATATATATATATATATATTATTTATTATTATTATTATTCCTTTGACCGCCGACCGACTAAGCAGTCTTCGGCCATAACACCTTGCGGCGTCATTAGGGCAACAAGAAATCGTCCGTTGTTCCGTCACACCTAGCGGCGTATATTGGTACAACAGACTTTTAATTGTTGTTTCTGTGATCAATGTGACAAGCAAGCGGTAGATCAATCCGCTGTGCCCCGAACTTGCCCTCATGTGTACTCTACTCCTGTCGCTACAAAACCATTTCGCCATGCCTCCCAGACGCCCGTCCAGCCAAAATCCTTTTCGGGACCGAAGGTCCTCGAAAAAGGGCAGTCTGGCACAGACACAGTTCCCACTCACTGCCTCCACTGCGCTGGGAGGACCCGATAACCGGGACCACACACAGCCTTGAGAGGACAAAGATCGCCTTAAAGGTAATCCATTCATGCGCGTCACTAATTAGATGACGAGGCATTTGGCTACCTTAAGAGAGTCATAGTTACTCCCGCCGTTTACCCGCGCTTGGTTGAATTTCTTCACTTTGACATTCAGAGCACTGGGCAGAAATCACATTGCGTCAACACCGGGTGACGGCCGTCGCAATGCTTTGTTTTAATTAGACAGTCGGATTCCCCTGGTCCGTACCAGTTCTGAGTTGGCTGTTGAATGCCAGCCGACGCGGACGCCGCCCGAGGGCGACGCCGCATAGCTGGGGCGGTCCACGGGAAGGTTGCAGCCACGTTCCGAGCTCGGCCGGCCCGCCGGCTAGCGGCGGCGGCCTCGCCCAGCCCGGGCCCATCCCAGTCCCGCTTCGTACCCCGGCCCGACTGACCCAGCCCTCAGAGCCAATCCTTTTCCCGAAGTTACGGATCCAATTTGCCGACTTATATATATATATATATATATATATATATATATATATATATATATATATATATATATATATATATATATATATATATATATATATATATATATATATATATATATATATATATATATATATATATATATATATATATATATATATATATATATATATATATATATATATATATATATATACAGGGTGTCCATAAAAGATTGTACCCTTTTCATAACATTTATTCTCGGCCCCATGATGTGGTACGAGGATGATTTCTATCACAAAAGTAAGATACTCTCTACAAGTTTTTAAGCATACCTTACAAAGACTCAAAAAGAATGTACCTATTTCTTGTTTTTTCACCTACTTGACCAGTGTGTTGAGAGACATGTAACAATTACCGGTTGCAACTCAACTGCGAAAGTTTCACTTGAAATATCCGCTGCGCGCATGCGCACTTTTTTTGGTCTTTGTAAGGTATGCTTAAAAACTTGCAGAGATTATCTTACTTTTGTGATAGAAAGCATCCTCGTACCACGTCATGGGGCCGAGAATAAATTTTTTTGAAAAAGGTACAATCTTTTATGGACACCCTGTATATATATATATATGACTGTTATTTAATAAGTTTGTTGGTCTTTCTCTAACTAACTTTAATATGTCTGTCTTACTTACTTAGTCGTTCCCCTTCTACCGTGAGGTGTAGAGGTTTGGAAGAAAGAGCGCCAGACTATCCTATCGGCTGTCTTCTTCCTGGCCTGGTTCCATTCTAGTCCTCGGTCCTTCAAAGGTTGTCTAATGTTGTCCTCCCAGCGGACTCTGGGTCATCCTGGGGGTCTGGATCCCTGGCTCTTTGTTTCCCATGCTTGTCGTGGTAACCGATCTTCTCCCATTCTGCAAATATGTCTGTCTCTGATTGTTATATTAAAAAGTCCGCCTCTCTTTCTCTGACGCTATTTTATAAGTCTGTCTCTTTGCGACTGTTATTTTATAAATGTACTAGCAACAACCCGCTAGAAATTGGCAGGGTTTTAATTAAAGTGTGGTGTTTCTGTTACACGTATTACATTGCTGCTTCTTCTATAGTCTCGCTTGCTCGCTGTGAATGACGCATTAGCCATTATATCATTTTGATCCATAATAATACGTCTGCAATACTTTAAATTAAAATTTTGTCTTGAAGAAACAATCAGAAACTTACATTTTAAGGTTATTTTTACGAAAAATGATGAGTTAAATCCGTGTCCCGAATGAAACTGTACAGAAGAGTATCTTGATTGTCTGTTGATTTAATGCACACTGTCACACTTTTCTATTTTCGCGAGAGTACATATAAGGGGAAACAATACAATTATTGCCTAACTTTCAACCACAGTTGCATCCCCTTAGCTGTGGTTGAAAGTTAATGCACTCCCTCGAAAATAGAAAAAAGTGTGCAAATGACGGTGTGCAAAATGTGACTGACCGGCCGACAGACCAAGTACTTACGGCGGGAATTATGGTATTGGATATATATATATATATATATATATATATATATATATATATATATATATATATATATATATATATATATATATATATATATATATATATATATATATATATATATATATATATATATATATATATATATATATATATATATATATCTTCTTCTTCTCAATCCATAACCCGTCATGGGTCGTAGGGGTGCCATGGTGGAAGCATCAGCAGACAGGGTCCTCCACTGCTCTCTATCCTCAGCAATGCGTACAAGTGTGGAAAAACCGTGTCCTGCCCATTCTTTGATGTTATCAGCCCAGGATTTTCTTTGCCTTCCTCTTCTCCGTTTACCTTCGACTGTTCCCTGGAGGATCGTTTTCGAAAGGGAGTCATGACGAGTTACATGCCCAAACCAGGCAAGCTTTCGACGTTTCACTATTGACAAAAGTGGTTCTTGGTGGCCTGCATAGGTGTTTATCTTCTCTCTAACATAGACATTTGTTTTGTGCTCTTTATAGCAAATGCGCAAAATTCTTCTATAACATTTATGCTCGAAAGCCTGAATCCTTCGCTCCGTATCTGCAGTGAGTGTCCAGCCCTCACACCCATACAAGAGAATAGATAATACAAGTGATTTGTATAATTTGATCTTCACAGGAAAACTGATGTTACTTTTCCAGATCACATTCAACCTTGTCATGGCAGCTGAGGCCATCTCAAGTCTTGTCTTGATTTCTTTACTTGATCTTCCATCACTACATATAGTGGAGCCGAGATATTTAAAGGTGTTAACTTCTTCTAACGTTTGCCCATTTAACGTAATGTTGGTCGGAACATGTTTCTTATGGCTATTCACCAATATCTTGCTTTTTTCTATATTAATTTCCATCCCATACGTTCTTGTTACTTTCTCCAGTCTAGAGGTAAGGTCTGGAAGTTCTGATTCTGTTCCAGGTATCAGATCAATATCATCAGCAAAACGTATATATATATATATATATATATATATATATATATATATATATATATATATATATATATATATATATATATATATATATATATATATATATATATATATATATATATATATATATATATATATATATATATATATATATATATATATATATATATATATATATATATATATATATATATATATATATATATATATATATATATATATATATCTGACTTATTTTATGAGTCTGTCTCTCTCTTACTGCATCTTATTTGTCTGTTTCTTATCTCTTTCTCTCTGAATGTTTTTTGTTTAAGTCTATCTCTCTCCGATGAAAAAACGAGTGAAAACTCGTAACCTAGGGGATTGGAAAAGTCAATTCTCACCAGCTGCATTTTATATGCCTGCCTGTTTCTCTCTCCCCCTCTCTCTCCGTCTCTCTGACTGTTAGCTTGATAAGTCTGAATGATTGTCTCCATCTATAATTTTATAGTCTATCTGCCTCTCTATGTTATTTAATAAGTCTGTCTCTCTCTCTGACTGTTTCTAGGAAGTCGTTTTCTCTTCCTCCCTCTTTCTCTCCTTCTCTCTCTCTCTCTCTCTCTCTCTCTCTCTCTCTCTCTCTCTCTCTCTCTCTCTCTCTCTCTCCCCGTGTAATCTGTCAATTTAATAGTCTGTCTGTCTCTCCACTATCATGTGCGCAAAAAACAAAAACAAACAAACAAACAAACACACTACCATCATTATCCTCCCCTAGACCAGTCTGTTAGATTTATTTCCCTTGAACAGCATCAGAATACGATGGGGGCGATTCCTCTCTGTGGTGCGACGCTTCTGCAGGTAAATTTGTTGCAGGCCTACAAACAGAAGGTATTAATACATATGTAAGGTAATTCTTTGTTCTTATTTTTCATTAAAAATAAAATTTATTGTATATTTAATTTAACGGATAGTAGAAATATTTGAATTCAGCTGAAGTAAAAAAAAAAAAAAAAATAGAGAATGATATAAAGTAATAAAACAGAAAGATAGACAAGATGTGTACGTAGGCAGGCTAGACAACCGACAGATATGCAGATATTGGTAGTCAAACATGCAGGCAGACTGAAAAATAAGAGGTAGGTAGGCATTCAGAAAGGTAGACACGCAGATAGACGTAAAGGGCAAACCGTCATATAGATAAATAGACAGACACATATACAGACAGCTTTATAGATAGACAGGCAGACTAGATAGATATACAGACAGACCGACCGACAGACAGTGAGGCAGACGGTGAGACAGACAGTTAGACAGATAGATAGATAGACAGATAGATATATATATAGAGATAGATAGATAGATAGATAGATAGATAGATAGATAGATAGATAGATAGATAGATAGATAGATAGATAGATAGATAGACTGTTTTCAATCATCATATTCATACCCAGAATAAGGTGGCGGGGCTGGAGGGGACACAGACGAAAACGCTGATGGATCAGCCTTGTTTTGTGGATAGCCACCAGCATCTGCCCCGCCATTAAGAGTTGGTTTCTTTGACGAAACACCAGGCTGGGAATCATAGATGTTTGACCCAGCTCTTGACGATGTGGGTGTCGATGTAGCGGCCTGGGTGTATCCACTGGAGATAACAATACAAGGAAGTTTATAATAAAAGAAAAAATTGGTTGGGCATTCCATTAACGGTTAATATGAACGACAACTGCATAAGCAAGTTTAGATTGTGTGCCTTTGAGATAAAACCATAATAAATAATGAAGGAAACCTGAGTCCTGTGGATAGTAAATAAATATGTAAATAAATAAAGGTAATTAACAGGTACTCGTTGGACATAAAGGGTGGCACTAGACAACATAAAAGAAAATATGAGTGATAGGCTTACCGGGAATCGAACCTAGGACCAACCAGACGGCGCCATCGCCTTCCTGTGACAGTACATCGTGAATGGACGCTGAGCCACTTATGCATCCCTACAAAAAATATGCAAAATTGGCTCAGAGTCTATCACTCATATTTTTTTCTTGTCTGTTGTCTAGTGCCACCCTTTATGTTGTCTAGTGCCACCCTTTATGTTGTCTAGTGCCACCCTTTATGTTGTCTAGTGCCACCCTTTATGTTGTCTAGTGCCACCCTTTATGTTGTCTAGTGCCACCCTTTATGTTGTCTAGTGCCACCCTTTATGTTGTCTAGTGCCACCCTTTATGTTGTCTAGTGCCACCCTTTATGTTGTCTAGTGCCACCCTTTATGTTGTCTAGTGCCACCCTTTATGTCCAACGAGTACCTGTTAATTACCTTTATTTATTTATTTACTTATTTATGAGATAAAACCAACGCTCTGTGTATAGCAGAATCAACCATTGCAACTGGCTCACTTGTAGGAAGTTTGCACAAATGTATTTATATGCTTGTGCAGTTGTGGTTTCCTTTAGCAATTTGTTGTACACGCTGAAGTTGCCAGCCCCTGCATTTTATAACCCGATATTAATCGTCTTTTACGACATGCCTGAGGCAGCATTGTTCTGTTCTTTACTTGTCTCGTGAGAGATTCACGAGAACTACAGAAATCATAGACATGATATAATCAACATGAGTAAGTGAATGTCATCTTGATAGTAACACAACGCCATAGCAGGGTTGCAAAAGAAAACAAACAAACAAACAAAAACAGAGTAGTACACAGACGCTGCATGTTGCCTACATAGCTATCGATACGTTGGCCGTGTCACCTGTGTGATTACAAATATTAGGGAATGTTTCATTAAGGATCTATATGAATGTCCAAGTGTAAGACATATGAGTGCACCGCGCAGTACCAGGCAGTCTTGAATATGACATAGAAAGATTAATCCCACTGCTTCCCCAAGCATGTCGTAAAAAGTGACATATGTGAGGTTGTGCATGAAGGTGGCAACCTCATCATGTAAAACACATTGCTACAACAATCACCTGGGCAATAGCTTGTGAATATTTGGTGCAGGCTTCCTGTGAGGGGACCAGCTGTAGTGGTGGCTCCATGTTCCAGAAGGGCGAACAAGAAAATTATGATGAATTATTATACGAGCACATACTTGTTTGTTAAATGTTTGGAGCACATACTTCTTTGTTAAATGTTTGGAGAACATACTTGTTTGTTAAATGTTTGGAGCACATACTTATTTGTCAAATGGTTGGACCACATACTTGTTTGTTAAATGTTTGGAGCACATACTTGGTTGTCAAATTTTTGGAGCACATACTTGTTTGTCAAATTTATGAAGCACATACTTGTTTGTCAAATGGTTGGAGCACATAGTAAGAGATAAATATGACATTTGCAGGATTCACTGACCTTGGCTTGGAGCAGAAGTGAACTGCGAAGTGATCGTCTCTTGATGCAGTGTTGTCTGCCCTTCTTCGCTTCACGCAGATTCTTACTAAGAAGAATATCAGTATAATCAGCAGAACGGCCAACACGGATCCTATAACTGCTCCAACTATTCTACCAGCTTTGCTGCCCATACCTTCATTATCATCGTCGTCATCCTCCCCATTATCGTCACTGTCTTTCTCATCTGAGTCATCGTTGCTATATTTACCACTGCCTGGAATGTTGTAAAACGTTAACACTACATTAAAAAAGGAAACAAGTTATGTGCGAGGGGTGATCAAAAATGAAGTGTCCCCTATGGTTTGGGTTAGATTTAAAGGACCATGTTCATTGCACACGGACAATTCAATCAGTGCTCCGATCTCCTTCCTTAGATTCCACATGGCGAATCTCAGCACAGTACACGAGCTCCGTAGCACCAGCGAGGATCCCAATGTGTGTATACAGGAATCACACATTCTGTAAACACTTTTACGGTGGGTAAGTTTACTAATTTTAAAATTTTGCCAGGGCAGCGGCCGTATGGCCTACTATTTACGATTTCCAACTGTGGAGGGACTTTTAATGTGTACAACTTGCACATGGGACCTCCTACTTTTTCGACCTTATCCAAGAAAGCTAGGCTTCCGATCTTACTTCCCAAGAGACCGTAGGGGTAGGGGGGGGGCGGTATATGACATCATTAGGAACCACTGGTTTTGATAAAATTGCCATCAGTTATATTCCCTGTTGTGGGAACGAACCCGATACCTTTAAAATTAGAGGCGGCCGCCATACCTCTTAGCCAGTCCGACTTCTATGGTATACCTCAGTATGTGTTTAAAGAAATGTAAATTCTCTCTGTGGCAACACTGATTATGGGTCAATGTAAGTGGAAAGTGTGATCAAAGTTAATGACATGAGCGGTTGCATGACTAGTTCCGCTTAAAATGGCGACACAGCTTGAAACATTATCCCGTGCGTATTGTCATTCTTATTTTTTTGAATTGGTGAATAATGTTGCTGCCATTGAATTCATAGACAGTTGATAGAGGTGTGTAGTGAAAGCCACTATACGTGTTCAAAGAGAGGTACTTCAAAAAAGGAGGCCTGACTCCTCTCCCGATGTATGCTTTTTAAACATGAAATAGTCTCACCACACATCGCACGTCACCCAGGAACTCCTGCAGTGGTTTAAATGGCACCTTCAGGAACATTCTCTACAGCCCTGACCTAGCACAATGAGATTTCCATGTGTCTAGGCCTCTAAAGAAGCAGCTGGGATGACGACGGTATCCAGATGACGCAGCAGTGTAGAATGCTATTCGTTATTGGTTGATAAATCAGGAGCTAGATATTTTCCACGTAAGGATGTTCTCACTGGTGCCAAGATAAGACAAATGTATAAATGTTCTGAAAGACAATGCTTACAAAATAGTCATAATAATGTATTTCAATACTGTGATTTCCCTTTTTTTAAATCTTATGAATAGAAGTATGTATAAAATTGGGAATCTAACTTTTTGATTACCTCTCGTAATAAGTAAATTGACAGGCCTTCTAATTTTGTTTGTCTTGACACTTGTCTGAGCATTCACGCATCAACTATCTCAGTAACAAGTAGTTTACATGAGTGTGTTCATGACTTCTATAACATTGTTTTGCTGCTAGCACACGCAGCGTTGAATTGGCAGAGCGGTTAGATCGTTTGTTTCTTTCTGAAGGCAACAGGTTCGGAACCATGTAGCTGTTGTCTTCCCAACTGTAAATATTCATTGGATTCCTGCTTTCATTAATTCTGTTGTCTGTCTTATAATCCAGTCCATGAACACAAGGGAGCTCGAAGGTGAAGGCAATCATTCACATCTGATCACATTCTTGTTCTGAGAAAATGCCGTTTTTTGGACTATTCTAGAGGGGGCCTCTTTATGGAGGTCTTAAATGACTAGTAACTTTTTCACAGATTCCACAATTTCGCAGTATTTTCCATTTTACTGTACGGTCCATTATCTTAAATGTTGTTTTCTTCAAAGTCCACAAGGTTGGTATATAGGAGTGAAATCCCGTTTGAGTTTTCCATGTAAGGTTTCTTTAACATGTAGGCAGTCACTGGGTTGAAAATAGATCATCAGCTCACATCCTGTCCTTAAGAAATTTGAATTGTGGGACCCTCTCTTGACATCAGCTATCACCTCAGAGTCTGAAAAAAAAAAAAAAAAAAAAAATTAAAGTTCGTTCTTTTTTGTTAGTATCTCTGAATGAAGCTTGTTTCTAAAGATAAAGTTACTGCGTTAGAAACTTCACAGCGTCACGTTTCAGTCTACCAAGCTCTCATGGGGTATGTAACTCTACCTTTGAGTTAGAGAGGGCAAGGCAGTGAGGAAGAGAATCTTTTCGTTTCCTTAAGGTTTTCACCTTCCTGTTGCACGCTTCTTTCAACCTAGACCGAAGTCAGTTGGTTACAGCAGAGCGCATGTTCATTAAAAATTAATGAACTCTGTCAACTGCAGTATTGTGATCAAAGCTACGTGCAAGAAATGACTAGAAGTTTCTATCAGACAGCATAATAATGCCCTTTCAAGGGTTAATCCTAACGCGAGGAAGGTAACAGGTCACGCCGCCTTATAAAGAGTGAGGTCTCTATCACTTCACTCCCGTATGGTAGAATCTGCTATGGATACCTTGACCTTTTTTCATCTATGTATGAATGGCAGTTGCACATATACAGGTCTGTAACGATAATGGTGTGTGAAATGATGACTATTCTTGTTTTTTTTAAAAATATCATTGTCAACTGAACTGATATCATCACACGATCAAATGTAAAACGTAAATAATAAACAAAATTAGCCCTATTGTAGATGCTGCCGTAGGGAAGTTGAGTATTATCGACTTCACTATTCTCAGGTCAGCTTTATGAGGTAAGATAACTATTTCCCTTCCTCACAATCTTTGCCTTTCCTCACTCAAGGGCAGAGTAAGGTATCTATGTACAGCTAGGTAAACTGAAGCGTGACACTACCAGGTTTCTAACTCTGCAACTTTGTCTCAAGAACCAAACACTCTAACCTCTATGCCAGTGGTCGTTATATATACTATAAATAATAATGAGGACATAAGGTAACTTTATCTTTCATTTGTGTTAGAATCTCGAATAATTCTATATACTTGTATATAGACTGAGAATACAGATGGAAGCAGAACTCAACCTTATCTCACATATGATGAGTCAGTCTCTTAATCATTTTGTGGATTATGCAATGCACATCTGGATGAACGAAACTACAAGTGAACAAAACAGAAACTAAATTAAAGAATAAAATAAAACTTCATCAAAATAACAACTAAAATATGGCTTATAGAAATGGCTTACCATCGTCAACCAATTTCAGATAACCCTCTTTACATGTAACGTCCATAAACGAGTGAACGGCCGGAACCTGGACTTCCACAACCTTAGACTTGGATGTAACAATTTTCCAGTAGACACAAGAATTTCTGTGGATATACAAAAAAATGTGTGAGCGAACAGAAGAGAAATAGTACAATACACAGGAGAAAGATAACGCAGACAATGAGAGAAAGGATCAACATCGACGTCAGTGCTATAATAGAACGTATATTTAGTGTAAAAGTTAAAGGTAGTCCCATAGCATATACTAACGAAGGGGAGTGACATGTTAGAGACTTCACTATACTAGGTTCAGATTTGTGACGTGCGTGCGGTGATAAACGCCAATCCTCGCTGCCTTGTCGTCCATAAAGCAAGAGCAATTTGTAGCCGATTACAGTTGGGTAGACTGGAGGGTGACGATAGCTGGTTTTGAACCCGGTAACGTTTTAGTGATAGGCTGGCTCTCTACCTACTCTGGTAATCGGAAGCTCATTGTGGAAAATGGAAGAAAAGAATATAAAACATCAGAGAAAACAATAATGAGGCTGAAGGCAACAATAAAACATACAAAAATATACAGAGCAAAGTATGCATGTTCAATGTCTCTTGTCTTAACGGTACACTGTAATTGGCTCTTTCCTGTCTCTTGATGTTATCTTCCTACTTACATCTCTGACGTCCTCTTGCAAGTTTGACTTCAACTTTTCTGTCCATTATGGTTCCCATAAAGGTATTATGTCATTTTATGTTCAGTAACATACTATTTGTAAGAAAATCGAATGTAAGTAAATTTTTAGGGACTTGAGAGAATAATTATGTTTGTACTGTCCTGTGATTTGTGCAACTGAACCCTCATACATTCGCTATAATCCTCGTGCGTAATAAAATAGTATTTATCCGATTACCAATTATTTATGTGCGTTCATCAACCTTCAGCACCCAAAGGAGAATAGGCCTTTAACAAACTTATGTCAAGTCTTCCCGCCCCGTGCCATCAACAAATTTATGTCAAGTCTTCCCGTCCCGTGCCATCAACAAACTTATGTCAAGTCTTCCCGTCCCGTGCCATCAACAAACTTATGTCAAGTCTTCCCGCCCCGTGCCATCAACAAACTTATGTCAAGTCTTTCCGTCCCGTGCCATCAACAAACTTATGCCAAGTCTTCCCGCCCCGTGCCATCAACAAACATATGCCAAGTCTTCCCGCCCCGTGCCATCAGCTCAAGGTCTTTCTGTGTCTTCTTCAACCCCTTCATGTCTGTCTTCAGTTCTCTTCTCCACGTGTCCAATGGTTCCCCTCTACCTCTATTACTCTGGGGATTTCACAACAAGGACTGCCTGGTAATGCTATCAATGCCTGGTAATGCTATCAATGCCTGGTAATGCTATCAATGCCTGATAATGATATCAATGACTGGTAATGCTATCAATGCCTGGTGTGGTAAAATGGGATGTTATAAATATTTATAGGGGACTTAGTGTACTGACTGAGATCAGCTGTGAAGGTATCTATATCTAATAAGAGTAGTGTATTATAGATAACCTTACTTACTGCCACATATGTATACCTCAGTCAGAATTATTCTGGAATAGTGTGATGACTACGTTATATGTCTAGGGTATGTGTATGATGAATTGTAAGTCATAACAACAACAGACAGATAAACAATTTAATTTATTCCACCACACTTGACAACACTGTGACACTCACATACATAAAACACTCTAAGAGGATATCTTAAAGGAGTCACTGATAACTTTTCAAATAACAATATGTATTCATTGCTGTCATGAATGTATATGTGTCCTGATTCAAATACAAAGGGAACCAGGAATCACAATCAATTTTAATTACAAGTTATATGTACAGAATTTATTAATATGATTCATGTAGTGACATATATTATTAATGGTATCCTATGTGTGTCAGTTGTGTAGTGGTAATATGAGGTAATACTGGTTTTGTTTTGTTCAAGCTCTGTTGGTATTTGTCATCATGACTTCAATAGTTTGTTTCTATTGGAACTAGTATTGGAGATGTTCTCCGTTCCTGGTATTAAAACAGTTAAATTCCCCTCTTAATTTTAGTTTATAATGTCATTTTAAGATGGGGTACATAATGTTGAGCTCCATGGCCACACTCTCTTATCTTGCGTGATGACTGCAGTAAAAGACTCCTCTGCTTGATTACTGTAATGAGTTCTGGAGCCACCCCACTGGATGCTATATGGACCAAGGAGTATACTGTCCACCTCTGGCTTCAGCAAAGCTCTGACCAGGTGCTGCTCAATAACTTTAAGACCACGGTCCCTGAAACAAGAAGGTTGTACCTTCTACGTCAGAACTAATTTATACTCCATTTCTACACTGAGCACAATACATCACAAACATTGAGTTCAGAGCGTTAGGCCAACTGTCAGCTTCATCTGAAATACTTTATACCAGTATTTCCCTCCCTAATGGTTACTACGCCTCTGCAATTCCAGCATTATTTCTTTCTAGTTAATAATCTAGGTGTCAGTGTACTGTTTGGCCATTCCATGCAGTTTTACTTTCCTCCGACACCTTCTGTTCAGGCTGGAGCACTATAGGCTTTACATCATGTTCGCTACTGAACCACACATATATATAGACATAATTTATCAATTTACATTCAATTTTCATTAAAAGATATTGAATATTTCAAGCTTACCACAATTCATGGAAATAATAATAAACAGTTTCGTTGACTGGCAATGAATATAGCACAACTCCGATCTGCCGATGTCCCAGGCTTTATTTTATAAAAAATATACACTGGTGCTCAACGCACTGCTTCTTAGTAGGTTTATTACAAGATGTGGCAATGAACAGACGCTCTGAATTGTGTATATTCGCAGCTCTACCCAATCACACCACGTCTACACATCTTTTCAAAAAAGTACCCCTTTCTCACGTTTCCCCTGACAACACAAGATAGTATTTATAGTCCGACCAATCGTGTTTAGTCTTTCATTTGTTGCGCTCCAATCACATAGGAGTTAACATGGTAGGCTATTTCCGTAACGTAATGTTTCTTCAAACACGTTAAAAAAAAATTTTATGAGCAGAAATGATTTCATGCTGTCAGGCACCCCCACTATTTTATTTTGGCCATAACTTGGTAATTTCTAGACTATTTGCGTAACGTTTTACATATTCTTTGTCAGCAAACCCTAAGGAACCCAAATATACGAATTTAAGGGAGCTAGGTGGCTGCGTTCAAAATGTGCATTTTCTACCACCTCCTGTTCACTTCCATCCCCATGTGGTGTCTGGGTACTGTCATGTTTTCAAACGTAAACCCATCTAATGTCATCTTTCCCAATAAGCGTTTTTCAGGATTTTAAAACCTAACTCTGGGAAGGGTAGTGAATTTTATCACTGTCGATTTGAAATAAAGTTAGCGCATGTGGCCTTACACGCGTGATGGCAGCAATTGTGTATCGCGCGACGCGTGTTTAGTGATGCAGGTGTCCCTGCTTTCTGCCTCTCCCTTCTCTCTATCCTTTAGTCCATCTGTCCTTTAGTTACGCCGTGTATAAAATGGAATGAATGAAATATTAAATTTAGGTCATTGATCAGCTTGCGTATCTCAAGGTTTTTTCCAAGAAATACAGTACACGTTTCATTGAAGAAAGCGGGTAATAATACAGTAGGCTTTTACTATCAACGTGAAAGCGTTACAATTTGCAGACGAAGTAGAAAACAAGGGGGATTTCGAGTACAGTCATTGTGACAGCACTGTTCTTTACCATTCTTCTTTCCTTTTATTAAATTTATTTGTTATGCTTTGCATTTACGTTTTAATTTATATATGGGGATTAGAATAATTCACGACACCTGGTAATGCTATCAATGCCTGGTAATGCTATCAATGACTGGTAATGCTATCAATGCCTGGTAATGCTATCAATGACTGGTAATGCTATCAATGCCTGCTAATGCTATGTGCGTCTTATCCATCGCCAGCGACTTTTTCTCATCTCTTGTTCCACTGGTACTTGTCTGGTTCTTGTCATCAGTTCCATATTAGTGATCTTATCATACCACTTCAATCCTTCTTTTTTTTACGCCAGCACTAAAGTCTGTAGCTTTTTGGTTGTCGGTATTGTTGTTCTCCAAGTTTCAGAGCCATGCAATAGGACTAACTTAACTGAAGATTCTGAGTTTTTTGCTTGATTTGACTTCTTTTTTTTTCCTGTGTATTTTTGACGATATTAAACGTTCTCATTTTTTTAGGGGGGGGGGGGGGGGGGGGGGGTTTAGGGGGGGGGGGGGGGGGGGGGGGGGAATATGACCACCACTGCAGTGACCTCTTTTCTTCTGGGATTGAAACGTACATCCCTCTTAATTCCACTGATCGACCTTTTTAATATACTTCCGGTGAGTGCTATTTTGTTGGTAATTTTGTACTTATAAAATCGTGTCCTGGTCATTGCTCGAGTAATATTTAATGTCATCTCCATAGAGAAGGGATATATTGTAATGATGAAATGATGACTATTCTTGTTTAAATAGTGACTATTGTAAACTAAACTGATACCAGCACATTCCATATTTAAAACGTAAATAATCAACTAAATTAGTCCCTTTCTAGAGACTGCCGAAAGGGAGACAAGTATGATGGACTTATTTTACAGCAGGGCTTCTTAACCTATTGTCCACGGGCCCCTGGGTGGGAAAAGGGGGGGGGGGGGGGGGGGTTCCGTAACTGGATTCTAGAGGATTCATATAAATTACAGATTTGAATTTTGACCAAAATTGTTATTCGAGGAATTATGACAGATTTTGCATCTACAAAATATATTCTTTTTACGAATTGTTTTTATAGTTCAGTATCGTGAAGATTTGTATTTGTAATGATATGTATTATTTGTATGTAACAATTTTAATTATGCCTTTATGTACATTCTTTCTAATATAAAGCAGTCAGCCGCCTTCACTGGGCAATCAAAGCAGTGTATGGTTCAGTAGCCATTCAGAACCGTGACCATCAAATCATACTATTGGATCAAGCTCAAACGTTTCCAATAGCTAGCGCCTAACTTCATGGCCATTCTTCCCTCCTCCTCCTCCCCCCGCCCCCCTTCCTTTTTAATACACAAATCAAAGAACATTTATTGTTCTAACCTGGGACTTTTGTGGCTGACGGAAAAGGCAAGTTCTTTGAATTCCGGTTTTGCTGTAAGTGATTTTGTAAACATACAGTCACCTGTAGAAGTTACAGAATTTATTAAAATTTCTAAACATTACATACGATGTTTGTGTAAAAGACATTGAAGCTGAACAGACAAACAATGTGCGCTGACAAATTCATTGACCACCATAACAGTACCTTCTCATTGGTATGGAACCCTCCCCTTGGGAGCCGCTGTAGCGCAATGGCTAGTGCACTGGCTTCCTAGCTCGGTGGTCCATGGTTCGATCCCCAGTTGAGGTGGAATTTTTTAGACCGCAAACGGCTCCGGGGTCGACCCAGCCTCATGAATTGGGTACCAGAGCAACTCTTGGAAGGTTAAAGCGGCCGGCGTGATGCTGACCACATCACCCCTAGTGTGCCGATGGTCAAGAAAATATGGGCCTAACTCCATATTCGCAATATGCCTCAATGGGCACGTAACGGGATCCTATACCTTTACCGTTCGGACCACTTGGGGTTCCTAAATGGATTATAAGCGCCGTGTACATAATATAAAAATTAGTAACATCGCCAACATTTTTACTGCGTATATTATCATAGATTTTTACATTCAAAGAACTACATTCTTTTGACATTAAAAAAAATGTACTACTATATGTAAGATTAAAGATTTTTCTTTGGTATTATTTGTGTGCAGAAATTGTATTTATAAGTCTGTGAACATTTTTCCTTCGAATGGGTCAGTGGGCTTTACCAGACAATCAAAGGGGTCCGTAGACCTCAGAGGACAATAAAAAGGCCCATAACCTTCACTGGACAATCAATGTGGTCCGTAGCCTTTGTAGGACACTCAGAGGGGTCCGTTTCCTTCAGCGGACAATAAAAGGGGTCAGAATCCTCCAGCGGACAATCAAAGAGGGCCGTATCCTTCAGCAGACAGTCAGTGACGTCCATGACACAAAAAAGATAAAGAACATCTGCTTTAGGGTAAACCAAACAGGAGAAGTTCCGAAACAATAAGTGGAAAATGGAAATTAGAGGACAAATAAGCCAGTGAAAAGAGAGGTCACAGATATTTGGTGTGAAAATACACAAAAAATAAGACAAATATGACATTATTGGCTACTAGTTACATCCAGATTGCTCTGGAAACACTACTCATAAAAGATGTGGAACCATACGTATACCTAAGCAGCAGTATAGACAAAAGTGGAGGAATGCAAATGTCGGAACGGCTTACAGTTGAATAGTCAAATGTATGTAATGATCTTACCAAGAAACTACTGGTCGAAGTTAGAGGTAGTGCAGAGGAAAACAGTAGGAGAAAAAAAACTCTGCTTGTAGCAGACACACCTTAACGGATTAAAATGTTACTTAGGAAGAATCTGACTTGTGTCTACGTAAGGGTATTGAAAACTGTACCTTGACCTTAATGTTTACGGTGTAAATAATATTGCTGTAATAATAGGAATTGTAAAAGTGGTGATAGTCGTAGTAGTCGTAGCAGCAGCATCAGTAGTAGTAGAAGTAGTAGTAGTATGTGCAATTAGTAATGGATTTAAATTCATGTGAGCCATGTTCAATGACCTATCTCTGATGTTACACTACGAAACTAACAAACAAATAAACTTCTATGTATAAATATATTATCATCATTTTCCTCCGCTCCCTATGGAGAATGGAGCTACCACTACAGCCGGTCGCCTTAATGAAGTCTACACTAAACAGTCACATGATCTTACAGAGGTGTTTTCTATGACAATTTGTTTCACATAATGAAACCGACAACCTTGTACACAACCTCATATTAGTCGGCTTGTACGACATGCTTGAGGGTGCAGTGGTCATACCCTTTTTGTTTCCTCATATATACACCTCAAAAATATAGTCCCATAGCAGATACTTGCATAGGGGAGTGAAGTATTAGAGCAACCACTATACTAAATATCAGATTTTTTAGCCGTGATGACCGGTTTTCACACTCGCTGATTGTGCCTTCCCCAACTCCATCGCTGAACAATATATCCATGTACAGCAAAGTTATAGCTAACAAGAAAAAATGAAGACTAAGTTACTTACACTATTTCTTAAATAAGCTTTTTTATCATATTTATTTATTATTAAATTATCAATTCACCATACCGTACTCCACTCAGTACGTAACTTCCGGTGTACAAATGTGACCGATCGCTTAAGTGTTCACGTGCTAGTGATGAACTTAAGCGATTCTATATACCCTTTTCAGATCGCTAAGCGACCGTTTATCCTATCCGATTGAAGTGTACACCATGAGGTAGATCAGTCACATAGTCTCAACCTTCAGGAATGTTCCACTTAAACAGCTGATAACAGTTTTGCTAATGGCTTTTGCTGACCTTGATTTTATTTGCTCGCAAGAGGAACTATTTACTTCTTCATTCACACAATACCGGAAGTGTAGAAGTTAATCATCCAAGTACTTCGCCTTTTTATTTATTTATTTATTTTTGACACGTCAGGGAGTATAAACATCGATATCAAATACACGAGAATGATAAAGAACATGTACCGGCAACAAACAGCAGCTAACACCTAATCTGTTCAATCTGTACATTACGAATATAATGTGATTCGTAGAGAACATATCACTTGGTGTCACGTAGGTCTTTATATCATTAAATTACCTACATCTTCTTCCTATTCTCTCACCCGCATCCTTTATTTTATTATCTTTCCTTACTTGGTTTTTCCTGTATTTTTCGCATCACTTGTTTGCGAAAAATATTTTCTTCAGTATTCTCAAACTTTACCTTGTGTTTTTTCTCATACTGGGATACGAAATTTTATTACATAGATGTCAGTCAGACGTGAAGTGCGATTTAGTTGCAGCCCATCTCAGACATCGAGCCGACTTGGGTCTGCACCTTCAGATGACACGACACTCCTGAGTTAGATTCTCGACGTAAACGCGTGAGAATGCTAGGAGAGAGCCGACATCCGTCTGCATTTTCACCGGTCGACAACGAGTTGCATCGGCGAACGCTTAAGTAGGAGCGAATATTTACACCTTATAGTCGCAGTTTCAGACAGGCTGTCTGGGATTTGAAACTGACACGCGTACATCTCGGTCAGTAGGTGGCAGTTACGACACGCGTTAAGCTGACGTAAATGTTGGGAGTAGGGGAGATAATTTCGCTTGGCGAAATAAGTTGGGGACCTTTGTCTGATTTTAAGATATTGGCCCGAGTTTGAAACTTTATTTCATTTCATTCAGTAACTTGGCAGTTAGACTAGAACAACCTTCGTTCGATTTCTAAATAATCTCTGTTAATAGAGATGGACTTTAGTTTGGTCGAAGTGGTTTAAGTTCTTAGTATTTCTGTGTTTGGGGTACATATTATATATAATAGATCTCTAGTATTTTGTGAAGTGATAAAGTGTTTAATCGCCTATTTCATTCTAAACTAGTTCTGCGTCCAGAGTGCTTAATTTATAGTTTGTATTATTTTTCTAGTGACGCATACAGTGGAAAGCAAAATAAATTGTATTTTTAGCTTACTAAACAAGTAGCTGAAATGAGTTTAATTTAACTGTTAAATACTCAGTCGAAACTGTTTTAATAACTAACTTATAAATGCTAGGTGCGACATCAGTGAATATTGACGGAATACGAAGATATTCCTAATTCCTGATGATTGATTTTTATATAACTTATTTCACAGGAAGTTTTAAATATAAGTCAAACTGTAGGCTTGTCGTGTAAAATGTAAGTTATATTGAGTACATATATGTAAATTATTTGATATGTGTTCTTTCCATTCTTATAGTGAAACGGTGGTACCCAACTTGCCAGCGTTTAGTAAAGAGACATATTTGTGTGAAGCATAGACAGTTCCTATCTTTAACCACGTGGGTTTTTTTTGTTTCAAGTAACACTGGTCTGACAGTGCATATGCCATCAGAGAGAGACAGTAATAGCAATCCCACTAACGGTTTCTAAAGACTAGAAATATATTTTGGGCTTTTGAGCCAGTTCATATTGCTCCACAAATTTAAATGTACATGCTGCCTGGCGGCGAGAATATTACAAGAATAACATTAACATTCCGACAGAGATTGTGACTAGTATTGTGGTGACCAAATATAGTACCTGCCTGAAAGAAGACACCGATCTGACATTCCTTAAATCCTAGAATCCAAAGCTAATGACATTGTGCTCTGCTAACTTTCGTGCCTGGACAAATTTTATGTGACTTAATCAGACATTTGGAAAAACTTAGAACACCCAAGGAATCGTTCCCTGAGACAGAAAGTTCAGTACGTCTTTTGGAACTGGGGGTTTCTTGGACGATGACTGCATTTTTCGGGTCTGTGCGAAGGTCCTAGAATTATTATGTTCCCAGAGGCAGCGAGCAAAGTTGTGAGTATATATGTGTGAGCAAGGCCATGGCTGAATGAATGAGAGTACACAGGTCTGAGTGTTATTTTACCGGTGTATTATTGTCACCCATTTGCTGTCTTAACTTTGTTTAATCTGCAGGATTTGTTACAAATGCTAGAGTTTCTTTTTCTTAGGCTAAATCAGATTATCCAACTCTGTTCATACATTTACGAGAAAGAAAGAAACCTCTTAAACTCAACCCTATGTATTCTATAACTCTTTGGGCCATCATCTGTTCTCTTAACTGGGCTGTGGGCTAAACCTAGAGTAAGATTCTAACGGGCTATCATCCTTGTAGCATTTGTTTTTCTTAAATTTTATGACTATTTGTATATGTTTTCTCCTTGATGTATTTCTTTCATGTTGTGAGAAGATTTTTTTTGGGATGATAATAATAAAAAAATCTCTCTTGAACTAATCAGTGCGTTGGTCAGCTCGTTCTAAAAATATATATATATCCATTGTCATAGATTTCCCACGTCTGTGTGTTTAACTGTCGTCACGTGTATGTGCGTGCCCGTGATTAGATAGAAATATATGTAATATATATATATCTGTGTTTAGACTGTCTGACTACTTTAGATCTGTCGTAGAAGATAGGTGAGAGAGAGAGAAGATTTTCCGCTCTCAGAGACAGCCTCTATATCACATTCTATCACCTCGCTCGTGGAAGTCTATGTTTTTTATTTCCATCTCTCACTGTGACTATCACTCATTCCAACCTATTCAGAAGGGACCAACCTAAGTCTTAATACTCCTATCGAAAAAATCTACGACACTTGGGGGACATAATAGAAACAACTTGAGATGCGCTGATGACACAGTCTCGTATTAGCATAGAGTGAAAAGAGTTACAGGAAATTCTTGATACAAGAGGGCCAGAAAGCACGGTCTTAATCTAAATAGAAAAGAAGATCACAATTATTAGCTAAGGTTAAAGAAGATGATGGCGTCTCTAGGAGTGGCTACCAAAGTCATTCAGACATTTTTGAAACAAATCAAGAGATTCAAATACCTAATTACGGGAATAAAATCAGATGGAAGATGCATCATTCAGCTGAAGAATAAAATAAGGTAAAGGTAGTCTCATAGCAGATACTGCCGTAGGGGAGTGAAGTGTTAGAGACTTCATTATACTAGGTCCAGTTTCTACATATGCGGTGTCCGGTTCCATCTCTTGCTGCCTTTGATTTCCCTAACTCACCAGCAGAGTCAGGTACCCATTTACAACGGAGTAGTCTGGAGCATGACGCCACCGTTTTTCGAACCCGGAACCTTTGCTGTGAGAGACCAGAGCTATAACCACTCTACTAATCGAGCGCACAGTAGTAGAAGAACCCCGCCAAAAGCAGCGTTTAATCAAATACAATTTACGTTATGCGACACATCGGTATCAATGGAATTAAAAAAGATAATTTTCAGTGTCAAATCGAGCCAATCTTGACATATGGAAGTGAGTCAATGACGATTGATAAAAAAGTAGAAAACACATTAGAAGAGACTACAGTGATGTGGTTTAACAGAAGAATGTTAGAAATACCAGGGACAGCTGAAAATGAGTAATGAGAATGTCCTGATGAGTGTAACTGTGGCACCGATAAAATGACTGCTAAACATCTGCTTTAAATGTGCCCAACATATGAGGAACAGAGAACGTGCATATGGCCATCACCAGTACCATTCCTGGAACAGCTCTACGGAGATGTCAACAGTCTCAGACTGACTACTGCTTTCTTTGAACATATTGAAGTTGACGTCAGAGGGTGAATGAAGAAGAAGAAGAAATGTCCTGACAGATGCCAGAACTTAAAGAAATCTTATTAGTCATATTACAAGGAAACAATCCATGTTCTTGTGGGCATGTTTTGAGAAGAAGACAACTCAAATACATTGTGAAAACAGAAAAGATTGAAGGAATACGAAATAGAGAACGAAAAATAGAGAAGGCACTGGATAATTTGACATCATGGCCTGGGAAGAAGGCAACATAATGGATAAACAGCAACGCTGTTAAAGAGAGACATGATCCCGTACACCAGCAGGCATTGCACTTGAAGGAGAAGAGTAATAGGTCTAAGATGTTGGTGATAATGATGAAGATAAATATCATAATGAAGACGAGAATGATAGTTATCATGATGACAATACTGGTTCTATAATAATAAAAGTGATGATGATAATGCAACGAATAAAGTAATTATGATTATAATAGTGATTCTGATATCTGAAAATGACAAAACAACGAACTACATAGCACTTACTATCATCATCCGCCAGTACCTGGCCCTGGCTTGATAAAACAGCCACAACGATCAACAACAAACAATTTGTTTGCATGACTGCACTTTTCGACTTCATGTAACAAAATTCAGCTTTCATGGAATATCTTGAAACTGAAACGATCAACAGTAAATTATAGGTTACTCAAATATTAGAAAAGTAAGTTTTGGATTTCCAGAAATATTACAACACACGACCAGAGTAATTAAAATTTTACTACAATTATATGAAAAGTACGTTTTCAGATTCAGGGAATATCTCGATACACGCACCACCAGAGGTAATTTACATTTAACTACAATTACATGAAAAGTAAGTTTTCAATTTCCAGAAATATCTCGATACTGAGACGACCAGAGTAATTAACATTTTACGACAATTATCTGAAAAGTAAGTTTTCAGATTCAAGAAACATCTCCATACACACACGACCCGAGTAATTAACGTTTAACTACAATTACATGAAAAGTAAAAGTTTTCAGTTTCTAGAAATATTTGGATACTGACACAGCCAGAAAGAATTCCCCGTTTACTACAAATATTAGAAACGTTAACCTGAAACGACTAATAGTAATACCGAGTTTATTATAAATATTAGAAACGTTAACCTGAAACGACTAATAGTAATGCCCAGTTTATTATAAATATTAGAAATGTTAACCTGAAACGACTAATAGTAATACCCAGTTTATTATAAATATTAGAAACGTTAACCTGAAACGACTAATAGTAATGCCCAGTTTATTATAAATATTAGAAACGTTAACCTGAAACGACTAATAGTAATGCCCAGTTTATTATAAATATTAGAAACGTTAACCTGAAACGACTAATAGTAATACCCAGTTTATTATAAATATTAGAAACGTTAACCTGAAACGACTAATAGTAATGCCCAGTTTATTATAAATATTAGAAACGTTAACCTGAAACGACTAATTGTAATACCCAGTTTATTATAATATTAAAACGTAACCTGAAACGACACGACTAATAGTAATGCCCAGTTTATTATAAATATTAGAAACGTTAACCTGAAACGACTAATAGTAATGCCCAGTTTATTATAAATATTAGAAACGTTAACCTGAAACGACTAATAGTAATGCCCAGTTTATTATAAATATTAGAAACGTTAACCTGAAACGACTAATAGTAATGCCCAGTTTATTATAAATATTAGAAACGTTAACCTGAAACGACTAATAGTAATGCCCAGTTTATTATAAATATTAGAAACGTTAACCTGAAACGACTAATAGTAATGCCCAGTTTATTATAAATATTAGAAAAGTAAAATTCCCGGGGCTTTCAGAAAAGACAACAAATACAACAAATTAAAAAGCTAGGATTGCTGCACTCTTATGCATGTCGTACAAGCCAACTTATACGACGTTGCGCAAAATCTGGCAACCTCATCGACTAAAACAAATTGCCTCAAAAACCACTGTAGCAAGTGCATAAAAATGGTTGGGCAAGGCCTCCGGTGGGGGGACCAACTGCAATGGTGACTCTATGCTCCGTAGGAAGCTCATTGGAGAACAATGGTGACGAAGTTTTCGTTTTCAATTAATTTCTCAAAAATTAAACCACCAGTAATTTAATTCACACTTGACTTCAAATAGTAGAAAAGTAAACTCCAACGACCAAGAGGAATTAACAATTTACTTTAAGTATTTAAAAAGTACGTTTTTATTTTCAAGGAATTCATCGAATCTGAAACAATACTTACTTTCTTACTTAGTAGTTCATATTCTACCCTGGGGTGTAAGAATCTGAAATAACCAACAGTATTTCACAGTTTGCTATAAAATTAAAAAAAAAAAAGCTAAGTTCTCATTTTCAAGGAATACACCGAAACGGCAACGACCAACAGTATTTCACAGTATTTCACACTTTACTATAAATATTTAAAAAGTTAAGTTATAATTTTCTGGGAATACACCGTAACTGCATCAACAAATAGTAATTCAAATTTTACTAAAAATATTTAAAAATTTAAGTTCTCATTAAGAAGGAATACCAGAAACTGTTACAACCGACAGCAATTCACCGTTTACTATAAATATTTAAAAAGTTAAGTTCACATTTTCAACTAACACACCGAAAGTGCAATGGCCAACGGTAATTCCTTTTCTACTACAAATATGCCGACAGCAAGATAAATGGGGGAAAGGCGGATAGACTGGCCAACGAAGGAGAAAGAAAAATTCCAACTGAGAACAGGGCAACGCATGAAGTGATAAAAGCAGTGATAAAAATAACTTTAAAGGAGAATACCATAGAGAACTCCCACAGTGAGATGTAGCTGAAGCGTGCTACACCTTACCAAATAAATAATGACAAAAACCTGAGCTCTGTGAATAATAAATAAATAAATATAGGTAATTAACAAGTACTTTTGTGGGTGCTAAATTGCCCATGCGTCCTTTCACGATTTACATTCACAGCAAAGCGATTTCACCGTTTGGATGGCTCTTGGTTCGGTTACCGGTAAGCCTATCATTTATATTTCTTTTCTGTTATCTTGTGTCCTTTCTATCCAAGGAGTGCCGGTTAATTACTGTACCTGTATTTGTTTACTATTCACAGGGCTAAGGTTTCCTTCGTTAATTATTTAAGTGTTCACCCATCCATGACTTTAACCTATCAGTCTATATTGTGTATTGTTATGATTAAAATTCATAACGATTGTGTCGGTATAATTAGGTAGCTCGACAGGGTTCCTTGTTTGTTTATTTTATACGGAGTCATTTATTAATACAGGAAGTGACGTCATGCCGATATGGTGTATTTGGCAGACGTGAAACTAAAACTGCAGAAGTGAGGAGATTGTCTGCAAGCCTTCTACCATTGTGTGTCATGGCGAGTGGACGCATGTGTTTATATATATATATATATATTGTACATCCCTATGTTGTTCCATCACTAATACATCAAGATCTTCTGTGAGGTGTATTAAAGGGAGTAAAGGGAGTATAGCTTCTCAATGTCGAATGCGAAAATATAATTAATAAAATGTGGAAAATGAAAAGGACAGCGTTCCAGACATGAACGGACTGCCTAAAGTTATATCGACGACTGCATATACTATGCCATTTGTATATTGAACTGATATGTATTCAGTTTGGAGTATCGTGAAGTTTGATAAAAATGTATACTGTCCACTTCGTCCATTGTGGCTCAAATAAGGGTGATTGTTACGGTGTCTAATACGTTTGCTACCCTAGAAGTGACCATGGCCTACAGGAATCATCCTGCCATTAAATATTAACATTATCAAGATAAAAGACACGTAACAGCTATCAACAAGTATTTCAGCCTTTGTTTGGTGTTTACTTATTGATAGGAAAGTTATATTAGTGATTGGGTCTTTAAATGTCCAGGTCATTCACTTACTAATAAACGGCCGAAGCAATCTCAAATACCGCCTTTTCAGCAACCTGAAGATCACACAGACAGATACGTGCTCGCGTGAGGAAGAAAAACAAAATCGACATCGGCACTGACAGATGAACGTCTATCTATAATTATTCGAATTGCCACGTCAGTTGAACGTGCTGACATTGTCAATTTGTGTAATAGATGATAGCGCCCCCCCCCCCCCCTTCTCATTGAATATACCATGAATAATCAGTCAACATTTTAAATCAGTTTTAATATCCATAAGTGACATTTTAAGACATCAATCTAGTAGTTACATTAAAATAGCTGGTACTTTAATTTATTGCTGTGTGAAAGTTTAAACATAAATGCATTTTTTAGCTTAGTGTTTCGAATTTTATGAATGATATCTTACAGTTTAATATGGTTATGTGTGTATATCGACGTTTTTATTTAAGATCCGTCCCCTGAGGACTCCCTAAATTGCCAATGTGGCCCACGACTTTGACAGGTTGGACACACCTGGTCTAGTCTAACTACTTTGCCCTTATTGCTAAAGTACTTAAAAACTTTAAGATACATAACATACTTTTACTACTCTACATACCTCAGTATCGCTGCTTTTTATTACAGTAATGACGACTATAGTATCAATTATAGAGTTATTTATGTTCTAGTTTTCATCACCGCAACTGTTGACGCACCTGCTTGTCCTAAAGCATGTCCCAAAATACTTTCAAAACGACGACTACTGCTCATCAACATGTGACTAACTAAACGCTCATAGTAAGGTCAACGCTAAATAGTAGGTCCCATCATTTCGAACAGTGATCCAGGCAAACCAGGAATGTAAAAAATTCAGTTGTTAGTGGCTAGGCTAAGCCATTAATTTTAATTCCACTGTTTTATTTAAAAAGTCTACAAATTCGTAAAATACTATTACACTTTTGGTTGTACTCATTCCCTGCTTCTGCTATCACTGAAACTAATATTACAGAAATTACAAGAACTACTACTACTACTACTACTACTATTACTACTACTACTACTACTACTACTACTACTACTACTACTACTACTACTACTACTACTACTACTACTACTACTACTACTACTACTACTACTACTACTACTACTACTACTACTACTAATACTACAACTATTACTACTACTAGTACAACTACTGCTGCTGCTACTATTACTACCACTACTACTACTACTACTGGTACTACCGCCACCAGCACCACCAACACTATCATAACTGCAGTAACATTTATTCATCAGCTACTACTACAACTTTTACTTATACGACGACTACTACTATTACTAATGCTACTGCTTCTACTACTACTACTACTACAACTTTGACTGCAATAACTGCAGTTAAATCTGTTCTTTCAGTTACTACTACTTCTACTACTACTATTATTAATACAACTACTACTATTATTACTGCTACTACTATACGCCACAACCACAACTACCACACTACTGTTAAATTTGTTCATTCAGGATACTACTACCATACCGATACTTACACCACAAGAAGCGATCAGCTAGGACGAAAGTGGTATACGCAGGCTTGTCTAACCACACACCACTCATGATCACCTGACAGTCATAAACAAAGACAAATGATCTTCCGCAGTGGTTCTCAAACTATGTTGTTTCTCGCCCAACTCTTCGCATCATAAAATATTGTAGACAAGTGGAAGAAAACATACATAATACTAATATAAAAAAGGACAGTGGCTCAAAGTACACGTGGGAATGAAAGGATACAGTATGCAAGTTGAGAGAGAGAGAGAAAGTGGAAAGGCGGAATTTTAGATGGGTCTATGTGCCCAATTCTTAACCTTTTAAAAAAAAGTTCGTTCGTTCGCCCTTCAGCTCCCGAAGGAGCATAGGCCTGCAACAAACTCAATCAAAGTCCTCCTGTCCCTGCCATCACTTCCAGGTCTTCCCATTTTTCTTCATCCCTTTCATTCCTGTCTTCAGTTATCTTGTCCATGTGTTTATCGGTCTCCTTCTGCCTATCTTCTTCTTCTTGATCCACTGTCGGAGCAGTCAATGGCCATCACGCCTGGTGGTGTTTTGTAGGGCTGCAACAAATTGATTCCACTGTGCTCGATCGGCGGCCATCCTTCGTACAGTGCCCCAACTCTGGTTCATTCTTTGCATCTCGGCGTCCACAATTCTCCGCCAAGTTGTTTTTGGTCGGCCTCTCTTTCGCTTTCCCTCGGGGGTCCATAGCATAGCTTCTGCCTATCTTACACTGTTATTCCAGAGTAAGGACTGCCTTGTAGTGCTATCAACAAGCTTCATCACAGTGTGTCCAATCTATGGCAGCGCCTTCTTCTTTTCTATTTTCCACTGACACGAAAATGGTTCTTGTCATCAGTTTCCCATTAGTTATCTTGTCAAACCAATTCAATTATTCTATTCTATGGAAGACCCATTTAGTGACTGAAATAAAAAAAAAACTGATTCAGTTGTTAATAATTTCATAATGTTTACCTACTCAAGTCTGGTTTGAAACTCTCTCATTAAACCACCAAAACGAGGCTGAAACGATTAAATAAATTCTATTTTCTATATTCTTGTTTAGTAATGGTAAGATCTCATTTATGTATTCCATCTCTGTAATGCACGGAAGTCGTCATCAGTAAACTCAGCAAATTTAACTCTTTCTAATCCACGAGCTGCACGTATAGTACGCTACGATCTGTACTTTATTATACTAAGGATTAGGGTCACTGGTACATACTTTTAGGTATAGGCAGGTTTCTTCTTCTCTGCACTTTACACGATACAGATTCATTTGTAGTATTTAAGTCCCTGGGACAGAACGAGTAAATGAGCATTGCAGACGTCTAGGAATTACCATTTTTTCCTACAGTACTAATTACTGCAGATTAATATCCACTTTCCTACCTCCACCTTTCTGACTTATGAAAGTTCTAACGAATGTGTTAACTACTGAGCCATCATCCCTTTTCCATATTACTATTGTGGATATTTCTTTTACTTCTTGCTATCGATAATCAATCGGCCTGTTTTGATTCCATATTTGTGCTATTCCGACCAACTGGCAAAGTGGCTTGAGCGCATGCCTCTCGCGGCAAAGTTACCAGTTACTTGGTTCCATACATGATATCGTCGCGCTCCAGTCTACCCAGCTGTAAATAGGTATCTGACTCAGTTCTTGAGTTGAGGAATGGAAAGGCAGCTAGGAAAGGCACTGGTTACCCAGCCTTATTCATAAAGGTACACCTAGTAAAGTGAAGACTCTAAGGCTTCACTACTCTACAGTTATGTCTGCTGTGACTAGCTTTACCTATACCATCCCCATTTGGTCTTCATCACATATTTCGTTTAGTCGCCATCATACAGACTACGAGTATGACTAATCGATCTGTTAACCGTTTAAGTAAAGGTGAATCTAGTATTAACTATGTATGTTCTGCCAAGCGCTCCCTGACTTCCTTGAGACCCACGATGACAAATATCTAGGGAACCACTGGTATAACTGCCTTGTCAAAAGAACGATATAAACTGAGCACTCGACTCGTGGGCCTTTCACCAACATTAGCTATCGTACAATACGCAACTGCTGTTGCAAAACAGTGCAATATATTACGGTATGAAGCGTGACAGTTCCCAGCAAAGGCGGTATCTCATGGAGGCGAGGGCGTCAGTGTTAACAGTTAACTACTATTTAGGTGTTAAACATGAATTATTATTTCCAGTCACACTGTATTCTCTTTAGAAAAGTTCCCGTGTTTGTATGAGCTGGTGTATTTTATCTATTTATTAAACAAAAGAATATTCAAAAATTATAAAACATGTCAATACATAGTCTGTATAAGTGTTTCTTTACAGATAGACAATATCACAGAAATCTGACAACAAAACAGACTCACGGTAACCAAGGCAACACGCTTGGCTTTAGAACGCTAACTTCTGCTCCACACTAGGCTTCACAGCAATAGTGGAAAGAAAAGGTAAAGTACAGATCGACATCTTCAGACATGGAGAGGATTCTTCTTTAAATTGTTCGTTTTGTTTATTGAGGCTCTTAAGGTGAAGGTATTAACAAAGCAGATAATGCAGTAGGGGAGTGAAGTGTTAGAGACTTCATCATACTAGGTCCAGCATCGAGAGGTGGGGGTGGCCAGTTCCCTTCCTCTCTGCCTTTTCCTTCCTTAACTTAAGAGCAAAGTCAGGTACTCATTTACACCTGGGTAGACTGGAGCGTAATGATACCGTGAATCGAACCCGATATCTTTGTCACGAAAGACCAGCGCTCTAACCACTATGTCAATCGGACACTCCGTTTTGTTTTTGGGGCTGTTAAGGAAAAAAAAAAAAAAAAAAACTCTTTAGAGCGACAAACAGATACAGATGTAACTATGCTTCATTTACACTGACATTTGGGCGTCAAATAACAATTTTCTCTAGGGCGCGAAGCAGATGAAGATGTAACTAGGGCCGGCCTTACAGTGTTCGGAGCTCAGTTGTTCAGTCGCGCTATCTCCTCGTCACTTGTAGATGCGAAAGTTAATTAAACTTCACTTGAGAATATAGTAAGATTCTTAACTAAAATGGTAAATAAGTTTTAGGAAGTAAACATTTATTTATATTTTTATTTTTAAGTTTGTTTTTTCTTACTTTAAAAAAAAATTTTTATTTTAAATTTAAATTTAAAAAAAAAAATAACATACGCCAGCTATTACTCGAGGCGAGAATCTACGGGTAGTATAGCTAACCTGAGACTAATTTTTACGTGAGTATCCCTTTTTTCCCTGTACACTGACAGGTGTCCACTCGCCATTCAGGCAGATACTCGCCGTCTTCGGAGGGTACCCATTAGAGCTGGGTCGGCTCAAGAGCCGAAAGTCCCTGGTCGACGACACTCTTTCAAATGTTTTTGCCCAGGGCTCGAATTAATCCAGTCCAATCTCGGTCGACGACACTCCTTCAAATGTGCTCGCCCAATCTTGAACCTGGATCACCCGATCGCCAGCGCAGTATGGTAACCATTACACCAGCGCGGCCCCCGTGTTTTCTTATTAAAGATATCAATTGCGTGCTTTGGCCTGGGCGATAGTGTTACAACTGATTGAATGACAAGCTTCTTACAGAAAATTTAATTTGTTCTCCACCTCTCAGGCGCTCCATTGCCCTTAGCTCCCATGTGGTCGCCCCGCCCTAAGACCAGCCCTGTGGTAACTATGCTTCTATTGCATTTTCATTTGGACGCTCTTTAAAAAGAATCTCTTTAGTGTGTGGAGCAGATAAAGTACCTTGTAATGCTAGCAACATGTTTCTTCAGTGTATGTTCTATCTGTCGTGATCATGTTCTTCTAATTTCTTGTTCCACTGGCACTTGTCTGTATTTCGCCATACAGATGTTAAAGAAATACTGTTAATCTAATTTCAATCTCTCTTAGTTTCCAAGTTGTTGTAGCATTTTGTTCCCTATTTGTTTCTGTGACAAACGTACCATGATTTTAGATATCTCACACAATGTGTGAATCACACATTCAGTGGCGTACTAAAGAAGGGTACGAGGGGGGAGGACGGTGATAACCAGGAGAAGGATGCCATCGGACACTATTATGACAAATATTGTACTGTTTAAAAATGGACCTACAAGTATAATATATTGTTCTCACAAAGAACAATGCAATTAGTACATGTAGGTTATGATATTTAATAAAAAGAACATTACCAGAAAGTTCTGGAATATAGCTATGTACATTCTATAAACTTTGTTCCACACATGTTACATAATTTGGGTCGATCTCTTGTCCGCTCCGGAAGTATTTGGCTACCTTTGTTGTGCGTACTTAATTACGTGCATTATTCATCTGTTGACGCATTTTAGTTCCCTACCTTCCAATAGATAATTGGTAACATCGAATCATTGTTTGCACATCTTCCTTTAATAACTCGTCTTGTCTGTTTACTTGTTCATCCCCGGTGAAAGAGTAGACGGATGATGCAATCTTGACCGACAGTCATGTTGGTAAAAATTTAATTGTACATGCCATTGGGCGCCGGATTCACACGGAAACGGCCACCCGAGCTCGATTATCGCTGATATGGCTAGTGTGACCTTCTAATTACGGTCGTGAAGAGTAGCAGCCCAGACGGCCAAACATGGGTGTTACGCACAGATTCTTCTGTAGGCAATGAATATATATATATATATATATATATATATATATATATATATATATATATATAATATATTATATATATATATATATATATATATATATATATATATATATATATATAGAAATATATTTAATTGTCTGTTAACACTTTTTGTTGATAGACAAAGGTACATAACCCTTGATTTAGTTGATGGTACATTTTATTATGTCTGTTACCTTCTCTTGGGTCTTATATGAATACTAAGATTTACGTCGAATTATTTTTCTTGTATGGTCAGAACAGATCAGTCTTTCTGGGAATGTTTATAACCTAAGTTGAGGTTTATTCCTGTCTTTTAAGGCGATTTGGTCTTGTATCTTATTGTCTTTAACGACGTCAGCCCATCTGGAGTTGAACTCTGGGGGTCACGCGCTACTGCGCATGCGTATTTTTGGGTTGTCGAAGAAGACTTCCGTCATGGAGAGTCCTTGTTTTTGCTGCCACGGATAGATGTCCGTTGATATGTGCTCTGTGTAATTCTGGGGAAAGACGACGTCTGCTGTGTGACTATTATGTCTATGTTCCTCCCCAGAATATATTCTTAGCGCCAAAGTATGGCGTGTGCTATTTTTCTAGTGTTTTCTAGGATGTTAAGGTAACGAAAGACATTTACTGAACTTTTTCGTTATGCCTAGACCTGCAGCCAGGGATATGGTCTGCATATGAGTGGGCTGAATTCTTTATTGACGACATTGTGCTAGCAGCACCAATATCTATTATGTACATTGCATTATTACCTATATAATCTACACAGCATTATCGATGTTTATGAACAGAGCCCTTTACTTATGCTTCATTATGCATCTTCGCAGTGAGCGACGCTCACTGGAGATAGAAGCCATTTTGGATCCCGCCTTTGCCTACATCGTTCTGAGAACAGGAATCGATGGTACAGAGATCTGTCTGATACTGTGGTTTAAGTGTCGTCACATAAGCCTACTGATTTATGGCTTGTAATTACGAAGAGGTCTGTCAGGGAGCCATTTATAATAAACGTTTACAAACATTAACTGACGCGATCAGTCAGTTAGGCTTGAAAGTTATACAACTAGAACCCTGAGAGACTAGCTACGAATGTTCTGTTGTATCCACATTCTATATGAATGCATATTTGATGTCGTAGACCATTTTGTCAAGCATGTGATGTTCTTTGCCAACCTGTTCCAGTGACTATATATGTGTCGTCAGAGTTTGCGTCCTATTAAATGTGTGAAATTATCAACAGTAGTTCCAGACAGCATTGACTTTCATACATGAGTGAATGAGTGCCTTATTACTTGTCAACTTTGCAGAACAGTACCACCCATTCGCATAACGTACATTTGCACTCTCATTCAACATAAACACTGTCCCTTGTCGGGGCCTCAATACTCTATGGACAAGGTGACCTGTATGCCCAACACTGTGTCGGTTTGGGTTGACCATAATACCTGTATCAATGTGGTAACCAGAATTATATCACATCAACCGATCCTACTCCAACAATGGGTCGGTGTTTGCACGTATGAATGTCTGCGGACATTGACATGCACCTAAAGCTTTGTGATAGCTTCGGGACAGAATTGTTACGAAGCCATTATTTGTGATAATGTAGGGAGTTGTAGTTGCAATCGTTACCGCGAATCGACGGATATACCAATTCCATATTTGGAAAGTGACCTATTAAATAACACGCAGAATTTTCCTATGAGGAAATTGATTAAATAAACGCCATCAAACCGCGCACGATTAAAACTACTGGCCGGCCTACGAGATGTAAACATAACAACATTTCTTATTGGAGCCCGGTCTAATAGTAAACAACAACGTGCGAGGGACGAAAGTTGCAATATAATCTGACACTGTAGTCGGTTGAAAGCACGTGTGACGGAATTATTGGGTCTATCTATTCTCCTCTCCGGCAGTAGTCAGTTACATTGGTTATGAGTACTGATAACGTGCAATTTCAGTGGTCGGCAGTTTTTCTTTCTCTGCTATCAAGCATATACTGTATTAGCTATTTTCATATTAGCGGACACTCCTTTCGGTGATAATTCGTCGTGTTTGCTTTAAGCTTCTTGGCTTTGCAATGATTAGGCACAGGTAAAACCCCAGATGGGCCCGGTCATTTCGCATAGCGACGGAGCGTTGTGTTTACCTAAGGCAGGCCGGGAGATAAATTACCCGTCTGTGGACAAATTACAGACACGCACTTGACAGTCGGAATGTTGTAATAGCTTCTGGCAGAGTTATTACGAACATATTACTTGAGATAAAAGTAAGAAGTTGTTTGTAATCACTGACGAGAATAGTAAGGAAATCTCACTTCCATATTTGGAAGAGATGACCTTTGCATTAATGCACAGAAATTTCCCAGTGGAAATATTTTGAATTACTCCCTAAACACGTATGTTTGAAATTATTGGCCGTCACTCGTGATGTAAACGTAACTACATTTCTGATTGGGGCCTGGTCTAATAGTAAATAACAAGTGCCAGGAACGAAAGGGGCAGTATAACCTGACACTTTAGTCGGCTGAAAGCACTGTGAAAATTCACCTCGCGCCAAGAAGACATCCAGACCTTGCCAGAGTTAAGAATAATACCAGACCGGACCTTGTTGGAGCATATTGAGGACTTAGAGCCCAGAAAATCGCTTCGATTTTAACACGGAAAACCGGAATCTGAGGAAACTGTAACACAAAGTCAAAAGTGGGAACTTATTGCTAAAATAACAACACCCCAGACCACGTGTAAGAGGCATCGTCAAGCTGCCTTAAACTATTTCTCCGTGAGCCTAAAGATTGGCGTAAGTTGTACATTTTAAATTCTATATTTTGCATTATTAACATGTGAACTAATATGTGTATATTGACATGTGAGTATTAATTTCCGAAAATTGCTAGTGGGTGTCCAAGTCATATGAGGCTGGCAATCTCAGCATATAGGATGATGATTTAATGAACCACCACTGCCCGGGATGGTGATTGCTTTAGTGCTAGTTTCTTACAGAGAACCAAAAGCAGAGGTAGTCCCATGTTCCATATGGAGCAGGGAGTGAATGATGAAAGAAATGATGTACATAATCTATATTATTAAAATTTTCAACAAGTGTAGATGTAGATGTAACCATATTCAATCTATTCTGTTAACATTTTCAAACACGGTAGATGTAAAGGGAAACATATTCAATTTATATTATTAACCTTTTCATCCAATGCACAATGTAAAGTTAAATATACATCTATTCAATTTAAACGTAATCAATGTTTTTTCGTTCAATGGGATTAACGTTAATTCTCAGCGAGGGTAAAAGTTCTGAGGTAGGTGGGATGGTTGAATGAAAAGAGGGGGACACATAAGTATGTGACGGGAAACTCAATACTCAGAGGGTATTTGTTTCTCTTCTTTTGTGACACTGGTTGATGGTATCAGTTGAGGGTACAATCTCTGGAACAGGTGAGGGTATAAGTGACATGAAGTCGACGCTGGACACCATCATCAGACGGGTCTTGAGAAGCGGGACCAACTTCGTAGACACCCCGTGACGCTTCTGGGAACGTGCAGCACCCTACGACATTGACCAAGGACGTGAGTGATCTAGTCCTCCATCTGCAAAGACCCAAATATCAGCTGGAGCATAACAGACAAACTCATTGGCAGCTAAGTAGAAAAATAAAAGCGGCCAAGGGAACTCTTACCCAAACCTCCATAACATCTTTGGTGATGAACATTTGTGTTAAATAATTATTCATTTTTTTAAAACAGTTAAAACATAATTGATTATTAAATTTGTTACTTGTATAAAAACAAATCTAAAGTTGATTTAATAATTTTGAATGTACTATATCCACAAGTCTCAGACAATTTCTTAAATTAACGTAAGCAGAGCTTTATACTAATAAGAGGAAATTCGCTGAATTAACTCAGCTGGGGATTGTAGGAGCTAAGATCATATTACATAATCCTTCACAAAAGTTGACGGCAGATACTAGAATTAACGTGCTCAGCCAATGCAGCATTGTTCTTGCTTTTCTGAATATCTTGTGAATACCTCCTGGAGGTAGAAGCATTGTTATCCTTCTATCTACAACTCTGCCAAGAGTAAACTTGTGCAAAGGTAGACACCTTTGAAGTCCCACATCAGTCACTCTTGAGTTTTGGCCACTATTGGACCACTACTGCAGAGCTAAGCGGAGGCACTGTGACAGCACTGTGAAAGTCAACTCGCCATGAGATCAGGCAGACAGCCAGAGTAAACAATAGAATCAGAATTCCATTTATCGGACCTGACCTTTTTGAGCATCTTGAGGACTTATACTTACTTACTTACTTAGTCGTTCCCCTTAGTAAGTAAGTAAGTATAAGTCCTCAAGATGCTCCAAAAAAAAAAAACCATCATCAGATGATTCCTTATAACCCAGGAAAACTCTACTTTATTAACACGGAAAACCGGAATCTTAGGAATCTGAACACGAGGTCAGTGTAGGAACTTTTTATAAAGTAACAAAAGTGAAAGAACAAAACAAGTTACCTTGTAACGGCATTGCCTCCCCTGCTTTGCAGTTGTGGTCCGAAAGTGGTCAAAACTCAAGAATATCTATACTGTTCAAAAAAAGAAACGCATAGCTACTGAAGACTCACTCATAGCCATAATTTTGACATTCAATAACTTTTTAAATTTAATGAGTTAAATGTTTCAAATTGCACACAAGAATACCTTACGGTTCAACCAATCAATTGACAGTTGTTTTGCATCCGGGTCACGAGAGTTGTTTGGCGTACGCGCTTTCCCGTTAGTATGGTGTGTGGCCTCCTCTTGCATCGATCAGCGACTGGCATCTCCTGGGCATGGATGCGATCAGACGTCTAATGTGGGCTTGTGGGATGGCTGCCCACTCTTCCTGGAGTGCCTGAAACAGATCACGACGATTGGCTGGAACAACGTCTCGGCGACAAACACGTCTATGCAGCTCATGCCACAGGTGCTCAATCGGACTCATGTCTGGAGACAGGGATGGCCAGGGAAGGGTGAGAATGTTGTTGGCAGTCAGGAACTGCGTGGTCAACCGTGCACAATGGGGTCTGGCGTTGTCCTGTTGAAACACAGACCGTTGGGCAGCCAAAAGTGGAAGGACATGGGGTCGAAGAATTTCATTGACGTATCGTTGCGTATTCAAGCCTCCTTCAATGTGCACCAATTGACTCCTTCCGTTGTAACTGATCATTCCTCACACCATTGCACCTCCACCACCGTGCGGCGGAGCTTCATCAACGCAATTTTGGGCAAAACGTTCATTTCGCCTACGGTAGACCCTACGCCGTCTATCATGACGCTGCAACAAAAAGAAAGATTCGTCACTAAACCAGACGCGTCTCCATTGATTGTCAGCTGCCCAGGGACGATGCTGGTTGGCCCAAAGAAGTCGATTTTGGCGATGGCGGCGCGTAAGGACAGGTCCTCGGTGAGGTCGTTGTGCCCAAAGTCCAGCGTCATGCAGTCTATTCCGGAAAGTTTGATCAGACACATGACGTCTTGCAGGCAATGACTGGGCGGTTGAGGAAACTGTTGTAAACCTGTTTCTGAGGTGACGAAGCCGAATAAAGCGATCCTCCGCTGCTGTTGTCACTCTGGGTCGTCCACTGCGATGCCGGTCTTTAACTGAGCCAGTGGCTTGGAACCGGTACCAAAGTCGACTGATGGTACTCTGATGCACGTTTAGATGCCTGGCAACCTGACTTTGACTTTCGCCTGCATGCAGTCGGCCAATAGCAATGTTCCTTAAATGTATCGATAGAGACGACATAAATGTCTGCTTGAAAATGAACTGAATTTTTTTGTGTAGCGTTATCCTTTTATAGGGTTTCACTTGCGTAGTCAGTGAATAGTGTTCACCCCAAATTTTGTTGCTTTCACGGGCGCGCAACATGAGCTGTGGTCAAAAATTGCGTCATAAACACTATTGACCACTGAGTTGTAACGATTACAAAAACGAACGCAATTCAAGTCAACACGTGCATTTGACACTTTAAAGAACATTTGAGGCTGGTTTTTATACGACGTATACCCTAGCACCAAATTTTACTTACAAACTCATAAAAACGCGCCCTCGGATAGCTATGAGTTTCTTTTTTTTTTGAACAGTATATTATAGGCTTCAATGGAGTCTATTTTTACACAAGATTACTCTTGGCAGAAATGTCGATAGAAGAGTAATAAAACTTCTATCACATGGGAGTCTTCATAAGATATTCAGTGCGAATCTGTGGAATTATTATTATAATATATATAGCTCTGTTTAGAGTGTGTGTTTAGTAACTTTGACTGAGACAAACATGTAGTACATTTAAAAGGATTGAATCGAAGTTAAATTTGTAACATTACAAGTAACAACATTTAATAATCACTTTAAGATTTAACAGTTTGAAAATAAATTGAATAGTTATGGAAAAGGTTTCATCACTTGATTGGGATTTAACTGAATAAAGGAGGTCACTTTTGGCAGCGGATATTTTTCCGTAGCTGCTAATTGTAGTTTCTTCTCCTGCTGGGTCGGTTCCTTTCCACTCTGTTCTCGCTCGTCTCTGGTCAAAGTTCAGGCGCCGCACGTTCTCAGAACGTTCAAGGAGTAACGGCTAAGTTGGTTCTGCGTCTGAAGACCCTCTTATGATGTCGTCTCGCAAAACGTCAGTCCACTTCTACCTTCACTTGGTCCAGAGGTAGTACTTTCAGCTGGGACCACCAATAACTGCTAATAGAAATAAAAACGAAACGTTCTTCTGAGTATGGCGTTTTCCCGACATATTTATGTGCACCGCTCTTCTATTCTACCATCCCATGTCAGAATTTACCCTTGACGAGAATTAAATTTAATCCCTCTGAATAAAACTTCCTTTACATTTAAACTAAATAGCTTTAGCGTTACATTACATTTAAATGAAAAAGTTAAACGTACAGATATAATATGTTTTACATTTACATCTCCACTGTTTGAAAATTGTTCACAATATAAATCCATTTATGTTTCATTTACATTTACACTTATGGAAAAGTGTGAAACTTCTATTAATTTAAAATGAATATTGTCACATAGACCTTTGCACTGGTTTAAAGCTTGAAAACTTACAGTAATTTTAAAGTGAATATGATTATAGGGAAATTTACACTTCTTTGAAAATGTAAGTATTATTCTGAGAATGTACTTCATTTCTTTCATCTTTCCCTCCCTGCTCCATAGGGAACCTGGAACTACTTTATGCTTTTAGTTCTCCTTACGAAACTATCAATAAAGCAATCAAGAGCCCTTGCAGTGGTGGTTCATGAATCATCATTCTAGATACTGAGGTTGCCAGCCCCAAATGACTTTGACATCCACAAGCGAGTTTCACACATTAAACTTCACATGGTAATAAATACATATAAATGTTAGTTCACATGTTAGTAATAAAATATGAAATGTAAATCACAACTTACACCAATCCTGCTTGTTTGCTCAGATGAATGAAAGAGACGAATTGTTCTCTTACACGCGTCTTGGATGTCTTTAATTTTACAATAGATGCCCCTTCTTACTCCGTTTTTTTTTCAGTTTCATAGTCCCGGTGTTCCTTATTAAAATGTAGAGATTTCCTTTGCTTTTTTAAGTCTTATCTGGTTCTCAATTAAAAGTCCGGTTAACAAATAGGAATTATGAATCTAGTCTTCACTCTGGCAAGGTCTGGTGTTGTCTTGGCGAGCTTGAAATTCATAGTGAGATAAAACTGCAAAAAATGGTCAGGCTATATTCCCCTCAATGTTGTAATGAATCTAATCAGAAAGATCCAATCATTTCAAACAGGTCGGGTGTGGCACTTTCAAAATATTTCCTACATGGACACATTTTGCAAAAGGTCACGTCTCCCATATATGGTAATATGATGTCTTGCATACATTCTCACCAACACATTTGTAGACTCATATTGTCTAAAATGTAATAAATCCATGATTACTTTTAACCAAGTGACCGGAAGCGATTATGTCACTCTTGTCTGCCCACAAGTGTCACACAGACAGTAATCTCGTTATCTGTCGTATGAGTACGCAAACTCCGTGTCTTATCGGTGATTTTAGCCGATAGTGCTGGCCTATGTACGTTTTAATCTGCCGCACCTATAATCACAAATCTGGGTAGCGCCTAGCACATGTGATGAATCATATCAGCCGCTCCTGCAAATGTGATAATTAGCACCTCCAGGGTGATTTGATAAAATCAAATATCTGCTACTTAGCAGAAAAAGAAAGAAAGAAAGAAATGTACGATAATTGACAGCACATAATAAACATCAGTACCACAAATGTACCGATACTGCCGGAGAGAACTAAAGATCGATAGAGGTCGTCCATTTCGTCACATACCTTAACTATTTCTCTGAGCCAGAAGCCATTCTGTATTCCCAAAACAGATTTTGGAGTAAGTTGTACATTAATAATTATGTATTTTGAATTATTAACACGAGAAATAATATGTATATATTGACATGTGAATATTAATATGTGAAAATTGCTTCTGGATGTCCAAGTCAAACGAGGCTGGCAACCTCAGCATAAAGAATGATGATTTCATGAACCGCCACTGCAAAGGCTGGTGACTGCTTTATGCGAGTTTCTTACAGAGAACCAAAAGCAGAGGGAGTCCCAAGTTCCATATGGAGCAGGGAGTGAATGATGAGAGAAATGATGTACATACGTATTATATTGTTAACATTTACAACTAATGTAGAGGTAAATTTAAACCTATTCAATCTAAATGTAATGAAAGTTTTCCGCTCACCGGGATTAAGATTAATTCTCAGAGAGGGTAAAGTTCTGAGTTAGATGGAATGGTGGAATAAAAAGAGTGGAGAACATGAGAGTGTGTCAGGAAAACTCAATGCTCAGGAGGGTATTTGTTATCTTCTTCTTTTATTGACATTAGTCGGTGGTACCAATAGAGGGTACGATCTCTGGAACAAGTGAGAGTATAAGTGGCCTGAAGTCGACGATAGACACCATCAACAGACGGGTCTTAGAGACACTGGACCAGCTTTGTGATTACTCCCTGATACCTCTTGTAACGTGTCACAACTTTCAGACTTGACCAGTGACGAGAGTGAACCAGTTATCTTTCTCCAAAGAACCAAACATCAGCGGGAGCAGAAACCATAAAACTATTGGCAGCTAAGTGCAAACTTAAAAGCTGCGAAGTGAACTGTCCATTTTTCGAAAACCATAACATCCCCCTGTGATGATTATTTTTTTAAAGAATTATTCATTTTTAAACTGTTAACCATAATTGATTTTTAAATTTGGTATTTCTGTATATACAAATTTAACGTTGATTTAATCATATTGTACTGCACCCGTACGTCAATTTCTTAAATACACTTAACTAAAGCTATAAAATAATAATAAGAATTTCACCGAGTAATTGAGATGGGGGCTTGAACAAGCGAATTATAAGATAATCCTTCACACAAATTTACGGCAGATACTAAAGTTAACATTGCTAAGACTCATTCATTATTGTTCTTGCGTTCTGAATATTTTGTGACTTCTCCCTCGAGGTATATGCATCATTATCCATATATCTACAACTCTGCCAAGACTAATCTTGTGCGAAGATAGATACCTTTGAAACCCACTGTCGTAAATTTTTGATATGTATTTAAGATCAACTATGGTCCGGTCTGAATAGAACTAGAACAGGTGATAGCTCAGTGGGAGATAAGGTAAAGAAATAGATTTTCACGAGTGAAATGGTGAAAGGTAAAGTCTGTCCCTGGATTTTAGAGATAATCTATGGGAGATAATCTAATCCAGCCTATCGATTACGACTGAGATGCTTAGATCAGACAGTTTTCCTATAAATATATATTGATATATTCAACCACTCACATCTACACACACACACAGATAAGTGACGACAATTTGACGCACAAACGTGAAAACTATATCACTGGAATAGGGATCTTTTGGGACGAGCTGACCAACACACGTAAATAAAGTTTATGTAAATTTTATTTATCATAAAGAACTTCACAACAGCAATATTTTGAATATCAATCAAATACAAATAAACATAAGTTAATGAATTAATTAAAGAGTTAGACTCATCGGTGTAATCCTCCCTCCCTCTGTTGAGACAAGATCCCGTTAGAAGAAAGTTATTAACCCCCAAAGAGTCAAAGATTTATATGCTATGGTCTAGGATTTCCCTCTACAGTAAAGAACAGAGTTTATACGTTAATCTATTCTGAAAGGGACAGCATCAGCAAAACTTGCAATAAAAAAATACAAAGTTAGTACATGGATTATACAACAAAAGAATAATTCGTTCCTGCTTTCTCTCGCTCTGACAAACCTGTGATCACATCCAGTCACTCTTATGTAATAGGTGCTTTCACAACATGTGGAACAATCGTTAAGGTACATACAGCAAATCCACGGTTGGGTTTTGGCGAAACAAGCCCCAGTTTCTCCAAGACTAATTAATCCAAATGTTGGGAAACGCTTGATTCGTTACTGTTAGTAGGATGCTGATTATGTTACTTCAGTTTTTGTCCAGGTAGGAAAATATTTGAGATCTAATGTTCTCAGTGTACAGTAGCTTGGAATATTCGATCGTTAAATCGAGTGTCAGGTAAATAAATCTGTTCAGGATAAATCTTCTTCACAACACAGTGGTTGTTATTCAGGTAATGTCAATGTTTGATTATGTCACTGTTGCTGTCATTTTCGACGGAGTCATCTGTCAAGTTATTTGCTTATGTTTGTATCATAAGTATAATTGTGTCTTTACCTGCGATGTCAGGTTGATTAGGGGTTGTCTTCCCTTGTTTATTCATTCATTGTGTTTGACCTTTAGGGTCGGAGGTTGTCAGTTCGGGCGTAGGCCTATGGGAAGGTTTTTTAAGCGGGAGTGAGATATACTTCCGGGAAGCCGGGAGGTCCTGTTTTTCTGAAGGGACCAAGAGTCCATTGTTTTTTCGGGGAGAATCTTCGAAGTAACTGCTATGGCAGTTTTCCCCAGTGAATCTCTGTGCGTCGGGATGACGACAGAATTCCTTGTGTAGTTCTGAGGATTCATTTACCAGGTAATACCGACCTTTATGCATTATTACGCTTTTCGGTGGCAGAACATGTAAAGGATTACCTAGGGTGAACAGCAGTTCACGGATCCGCCATTTCAGAACTTATATATTTGTGCTCGAGGTAGCCATCCAAGACTGTTAGTCTTATATTGTCCAGAAATCCAGTGACGAAGATATATTGTGGGAGCCGCAGATTGGCGGAACTTCTACCTACAATAAGTATTACTGCAGGGTTGATGATAACCTATTTAACAGAAGTACACGGCCGACGTTAGGACGAGGCCTGTGCTTCCGGCTATTATACTACAGCCTGTTATGTGCAATTGGCAGGGAGTGCCAAGTTGCACCTGTGTGTCAAGGTAACTAAGGCATCTGACGCGTTTAGTCAGAGACGCCAAGGGCGACGCTACGAACTGTCATTATTGAAGAACTTTGCTATTGACCATGCACGTCTATTCTGATGTTTACCTTTTTGAATGCCAAATGTATACCTATCGATGTCAGGTCAGCATGACCTTGTTACACTGACTGTTCCTGTTGATATTATGTGTGTTCCCGTCAATAAATGTCTTGAAACATGCCTGCAGTGTCAAAGCATCCTTGATTACTGCATGTGAGAGTATGGGTTGCAGGATCTACATCTATACGAGCCTAAACACATTCGCGTCTTCATTCGCACCCACACTCAATTCATCATACGCTCGCACTACACATCTAACAACAACATGTATACTGTCTTGGGCCAGTGATCACCTCAACAAGAAAAAAAGACAGTTACATTTCTGGTGGACCAGTTACGTGGGCTCTTATGATACATTTCTTGTCGCCAATGTGGCCTAGAAACTTACATTTCGGATGGACCAGATCTGTGGGTTTAAAAAGAACAGAGCGAGCATTTGACATTATTGTTGACATTTATGGATCCAGAAATTTACATTCCTGGTTGGCTGTTACATGTATGATGTCTCCAGTTTTGTCGAGAAAGTTACAAGAAGGACAAGTACACATTACACTTCTGATCTGTGGGTCTAAGCTACACACGGGACAGCCGTAACACACAACGCTAATTCTACACTTGCAAGTTTTGGCTACAACAGGACAGATATAGGTCATCAACGGTTGACACAAATAAACAGTACGAGCATTTATATTATAATGCTACATAAAGCATAACAAGACAAGTACTGAAGTGAACTACTAGGCATTTGCTACGTGGACCATAACTGCATAGAAGGCGGGTTCCTATTGTAAACAGTACTGCGGGTTGTGACACGTTTCATTCAACAACAGACTTTTCTAGGTCAGAGCATTCAAGCTACATTGTTGGAGGTCAAGTGTCTGTAAACAGTACGTGAAATTGTAAACATTCAATGTGCAAGCCCTAATTTGAGAAGGTCATAGTAACTTTGGTTCGTGAATACCACTTTATGTTACAGTGGATTTGACGTTCAGTGCGCGTTTGACATTTCGTTTCTGTGTTCGCAAGGAGCAAGAAATTTATTTTAGTTTCAGCTGTGACTGAACTTGTTCTGCAACACATTGAAATTGATTGCTATATGTTTATGTCACTTCTACTGTTTTTGGTGTATTTTTCTGCGGGTTTTTCGGTTGGTGGGTCTTACGGTAAATATGCCACTTGATCGAGGCTTACTGTAAGCGGTCTGTAGGTGCAAATTTTCTTAATTTGGAAATTTGCTAGTGACAATTGGTCGCTATTGATGTTAGCTGTGATGTAATTGTACTTAACGTTGTTTTTGTAATATTTTGTCTGTTTTTTCAGTTTTGATTGTCGATTTGTTTTGTTTGTATTCTGTAGGTCTCTCCTTTCTTGTGTATTTCTCTACACATTTTTGGTTAAAACAGTGTTGCCATTTGTATTGTTTTGTATTTTTGTCTTTGTATTTTTTTTTTTGGTTGTACTACATTACTGTCATGCACAGTCTACATACACATACTTGGTCATGTTTTGATATTATTGATAAGGTAGACTCTTCATATAGAGTTTGTTAAATAATATTATATAAGATATTTATACAAGTTCTTTGATAAAAGACTTGTTATCTACAAAGATTGAGACAAGGTAAATACATATTCAAGTTCTTTATAAAAAAAGACTTGTGCCCATAGTGAGTGGGATATAAGGGAATTTTTTTTTCCCACAGGTACTCAAGTGATTTTTTGGGTACATTATAAACAAGAGGAACATACAAAGTCTTTGTCTAAGACTAAGACAGTAAAATAAAGTGAAGTGAGTATACAAGTCTAGCATTTCAGACTTGTCTCCCATTGAAGTGGGATAAGGTAATTTATTTAATTTTTTTTTCAGGTTTCTGATCTCATTAGACAGAATGTCTACATTGGATTTCTTCATCCAGCAAGGGTTGACCCTTGGTAAGTCTGGTAAAGAATTGGAAGAATATTCATCTGCTCAATTCGCCATTGCATTAAAGTCAGAAGAAAAGAAACAAAAAGAGGAAATTAAATTGAAAGCAGAAGCTGAACTAAAGAAGCTAGAAGCTGAGAATAGAAGATTAGAACTTGAAGAAAGAAGGTATCAAAGAGAGGCTGAGGAGAGAAAAGCTCAAGCTGATGAAAGAAAATTCCAGATATGGAAATGGAAGACAAAAAAATTCAAGCTCAAGCTGCTGCAGAGGAAAAAAAACTTCAAGCTGCTGCAGAGGAAAAAAAACTTCAAGCTGCTGCTGAGGCTGAAATTAGAAAAATGGAACATGAGGAAAGAAAACAGAAGATGGAACTTGATGAAAAACTCGCAATTTTGGAGTTAGAGAAATTGAAATTGGCGAGTACGGGTGCTCAGCAAACAACTTCGAGTACGACAAAGGAGTTTGTTAGTAGGATTAAATTGCCTCATTTCAATCCTTTAAAGGATGACGTAGCAGATTATCTAGATAGATTCCAATTTTTGTGCGATACGCATAACATAAAAAAGGAAAAATATGTTGAACAACTGATGCCATTTTTTACAGGTGACACAGTGACTACTCTTATGACAATAGACGAACATGAGAGGACTAATTATGATGTTGTCAGGGCAGCATTACTAAAGAAATACCAATTAAAACAAGAAGACTATCGTCTTCGTTTTAGGACAATGTTGCCAGAAAATGGAGTAGATTTCTCTGATTTTGTTACAAAGATACGTCGTACATTTACACGATGGGTTGAGTTGTCTCAGATTGAGAAAACATATGAAGGTCTAATGGACTTATTATTGCGAGATAAGGTTTTGTCATCTGTTAATGATTCTTTTCTTGCATTCCTTCATGAGCGTAAGCCTAAAAACTTAAAAGAAATGGAGGAATACTGTTGTCAGTATGCCACAGCACATCCCCATGCTACAGTTAGCAATTCTAAAGTGAAAGAAGGGTTGCCAGCTGCTTCGGCAACACCATATGGCCCTAATTTCAGAAAAAAATTTCAGGGTGCTCAACAAAATTGGAATAGGGGAAGTAATCAAAATTACACTCAGAAGCGGAGTAATCCAACACATGATGGTTCTTCGTCTATGCAGTGGAGACAAGATGGTAGTTCTCGTAATTTTAGTGGTAATAATTTGAGACACTTTCGTAAAGGCTATCCAAATAATAACTATTCAAATTTTCGAGGTAATCATTCTCGACGTCAAGATTATGACGATGGTGAATTTAGAAACCGGGATTCAAACCGGAATGATGATTACAAGGCAATAACAATTACAGGGGAAATGATAAATAATTACAGGGGAAATGATAGTCGAAAATAATTACAGGGGAAATGATAATCGAGGTAGACCTAGGTTTAACAAAAAAAGACCTTACCAACAGGCAAACTCTGCGCAACAAGAGTTTGATGGAGCCTGTAATACAGTAAATGATAGTGGTAACTCTAGGGCTATCACTGGTTGTGCTTTCGATTTTGGGAGAGCAACTGAATGCCCCCAATGCTTAACATTGTTTGACTCATCAACTGTATCTACGCTAAGTTGTGGTCACCCTCTTCCTGCTCTACCTGCTACAGTTGCGCATGATGGGAGAGGATCTCTCATCTTACATAAAGGTCTAATAAATGATAGGCTAGTCTCAGTACTTTTCGATTCGGGATGTACTACCGTCGGGGTTAAGGAGTCTCTGATAGATCCTTGCTGTGCCACTGGAAAAACAATCAAATGTGTTACATTTGGTGGTACTATGGAAAGCTATCCTACTGCTATTATTAGGATTGACACTCCTTTCTTCACAGGAGATGTCCATGCATGTCTTCTTCCTAATCCTATTGCGGATCTTATAATCGGTCGTATTCATGGGGTTAAGGAATGCACCCCGCAACAAATTTCTAGTTGGGAAGAAAGAAACATTCAAACGGTCAATGCAGTGGTGACAAGAGCTCAAGCTCTTAATCCCCCAACTTCATCTGATAATAGTAATGAAGTTGATAGCCAAGACGAGCACTTGGTGATTTCCCATGACTCGTTTGTTAAACGTCAAGAAGAGGATCCTTCTTTGAAGAAATACTTCCTTCTTGCAAAGAAAGGGGATCCCAATCAAAATACGAATCACAAATCGTATATCACTATGAAGAATGGTATATTGGTACGAATGGTACAACACTCGGACAAGTCTATGCACTCGCAAATTCTTGTGCCTAAGTGTATGAGAGCCTTAATTCTTCGGCATGCACACGATTCTCAGTGTGCGGGACACATGGGTTTTTCCAGAACTAAAACTAGAGTCCTTGCGTCATTCTTTTGGCCATTCGTGAATAAAGACATCCGAATTTATTGCCGATCTTGCAAAATTTGTCAAGAGGTCAAGTCTAGGGGTCCGAGACATGCTGCTCCTATTCAGGCTGCAGATATTCCGATTCGGCCGTTTCAGAAAATGGCTATAGACATCATTGGTCCGTTCAAAATTAAGTCAGCCAGAGGACACCAATTTATCCTCACTTGCGTGGACATGTGCACGCGTTGGCCAGAGGCTATTCCTCTGAAGAGCATATCAACTGTCGATATCGCTGATGCTCTTTGGCTCGTATTTTCTCGTCTGGGATTCCCCGGAGAAATACTGTCGGATCACGGCACTCAGTTAATTTCGGACGTTATGTCTCAGGTAATGGCTACGCTAGACATTAAAAGGTCTCTCAGTAGTATTTATCATCCAATGTCCAATGGATTGGTAGAACGTCTTAACAGGACACTAAAGAGCTTACTTGGCAAGATAACGGAGGATCATCCTGAAGATTGGGACAGGGTTTTACCTGCAGTCCTCTTTGCCTATAGAGAGGTTCCCAACGAGCATACAGGGTTTTCTCCTTTCGAACTTGTCTTTGGCGCGCAACCGCGCGGGCCAATGTCCTTGTTACACGATTTGATAACTTCCGATAATATCGACGATGATACACAATCGTCATATGAATATGTTATAGCTCTTAGGGAAAAGATTATCGAATCGTGCAGGTTAGCAACTTCATCTTCCGAATTTGCGAAAGAAAAAGCTAGGCGATTTGCTAATAAGAAAAGACGCCTACGTCAACTTTGTCCTGGAGACAAAGCATATGTCTTACTGCCCTCAAGAGAGAATAGACTTCTCATTTCTTGGAAGGGTCCATACACTATAGTCTCGAAAATTTCTGATGTCGACTATATTGTCGATGTGGATGGAAGGCATAAAACCTTCCATATAAATATGCTAACAGAGTTTATTGAACGTCCAGACTATTTACAGCCTATTTTCCAGGCGACGGACGACTCTCCAGTTCAACATGGTCACATCTCATCCCTGTCCGTTATACAGGATGAGGAAACTATTTTTTTCTGACGTGAACTTACCTCTTCCTACGATTCCACTTATTTCAACGGAATCGTGGAGAGACGTTACAGTCTCTTCCAACTTGTCTTTTGAGGAACAACGTCAAGTATCCTCTACGTTACAATCATATCAGGATGTCCTTACCGACATTCCTGGACACACAGATGTCATAGAACATGACATCATACTTACTGATCGTAATCCGATCAGAGTAAGACCATACCCAATACCTATTCATTTTCAAGCACAAGTCGAGAAAGAATTGGATGAAATGATTCAACTACAAATAATTGAACCATCCACTTCAGCTTATTCTTCGTCGATAGTTATTGTTCGAAAGAAAGACAATAACATACGTCTTTGCGTTGATTATCGCAAATTAAATCAAGTTACGAAGTTCGATGCTGAACCTATGCCGTTATTAGATGATCTACTTATTAGACTTTCTAAAGCTAAATTCTTTACTAAACTAGACTTGTCGAAAGGTTATTGGCAAGTCCCACTGACGGAACACGCCAAACCTCTCACTGCTTTTTCGACACCTAGGGGTCTGTTTCAATGGAATTTTATGCCTTTCGGGCTTATGAACGCCCCAGCGACTTTCGTACGCATGATGCGACGAATTCTATCAGATCGTGCAGATGTCATTGCATATTTAGACGACATCTGTCTTTTCAGCGATACTTGGGAAGAACACTATGTGGGTCTGAAGGAATTGCTATCTACTCTACGTGAGCATAGTTTGACTGCTAAACCCTCTAAAGCTTTTGTTGGGTTTAGTGAAATTTCCTTCCTAGGTCATCGAGTTGGTCATGGTCTGTTGAAGACAGAGGACCAAAACATTTCAAAGATATTAAATATCTCGGTTCCGAAGACAAAAAAGCAAGTGCGTAGTCTCTTGGGATTGATACAATTCTATGGAAGATTCATTGAGAATCTGTCCTCCATTATGGCACCACTTTCAACGTTATTGAAAAAAGGTTCTCCTAATATGGTGCGTTGGTCCCAAGAATGCCAATCTTCATTGGATCAGGTTAAGAATTTGTTCTCATCTCATCCTATCTTAAGACTACCGACGATTGATAAGACTTTTGTCCTTCGTAGTGATGCCTCTTCCACTGGCATTGGAGCGGCACTAATGCAGGAATATTCAGGAACTCTGCATCCTGTAATGTATATTTCTAGGAAGCTGAATGCGGCAGAAAGGAATTACTCGGTTTTGGACCGTGAATTGTTGGCTATGGTTTGGTCCATTCTTAAGCTACAAAGGTTCCTTCTGGGCGCGCATTTCTTTATGGAAACCGACCAAAAAGCTCTTACGGCTATGCAAAGTAAGGATTTGAAGAGCTCGAGATCTACTCGTTATGCTATTGCTCTTCAGCCTTTCCATTTCACGGTGCGAGCTATCCGTGGTTCGGATAATGTGATGGCGGACATATTGTCTAGATGCCCACATGATTCCAGTTAAATCTTGTGTCCTAGTTTTTCCTGATATATTTTCAGACTTAGGTCTGTCCTTAATATCATAATATGTTGTAATACAAATGTATTTGGATGATGTTTAGATAATTTAACAAATTTCATTTTGTCCATCCATCAGTGATATGTTGCTAAAATAGCATTGACATTTGTATATTGCTATGATTATATTATTTAGTAATGTTTGATATATGATTGGTATTGCCAGCAACTTAGGTTTCTGAATGGTATCCCTTAGTTTGTTTGGCTTAAAGGAAATATTTTCTCCTATGTTGGGAGATGATTTGTACCCTCTTCTATTGTACCTGATATTAGGTTCATTGTTTGCATGAGCACAGAAGTGATACTGGTGCTATCTTGCTCATGAACATATTAAAAAAAAAAAAAAATTGCATTTTTTTTTTTTACAGGGGGGTGGTAGTAATGTTGCTGTCATTTTCGACGGAGTCATCTGTCAAGTTATTTGCTTATGTTTGTATCATAAGTATAATTGTGTCTTTACCTGCGATGTCAGGTTGATTAGGGGTTGTCTTCCCTTGTTTATTCATTCATTGTGTTTGACCTTTAGGGTCGGAGGTTGTCAGTTCGGGCGTAGGCCTATGGGAAGGTTTTTTAAGCGGGAGTGAGATATACTTCCGGGAAGCCGGGAGGTCCTGTTTTTCTGAAGGGACCAAGAGTCCATTGTTTTTCGGGGAGAATCTTCGAAGTAACTGCTATGGCAGTTTTCCCCAGTGAATCTCTGTGCGTCGGGATGACGACAGAATTCCTTGTGTAGTTCTGAGGATTCATTTACCAGGTAATACCGACCTTTATGCATTATTACGCTTTTCGGTGGCAGAACATGTAAAGGATTACCTAGGGTGAACAGCAGTTCACGGATCCGCCATTTCAGAACTTATATATTTGTGCTCGAGGTAGCCATCCAAGACTGTTAGTCTTATATTGTCCAGAAATCCAGTGACGAAGATATATTGTGGGAGCCGCAGATTGGCGGAACTTCTACCTACAATAAGTATTACTGCAGGGTTGATGATAACCTATTTAACAGAAGTACACGGCCGACGTTAGGACGAGGCCTGTGCTTCCGGCTATTATACTACAGCCTGTTATGTGCAATTGGCAGGGAGTGCCAAGTTGCACCTGTGTGTCAAGGTAACTAAGGCATCTGACGCGTTTAGTCAGAGACGCCAAGGGCGACGCTACGAACTGTCATTATTGAAGAACTTTGCTATTGACCATGCACGTCTATTCTGATGTTTACCTTTTTGAATGCCAAATGTATACCTATCGATGTCAGGTCAGCATGACCTTGTTACACTGACTGTTCCTGTTGATATTATGTGTGTTCCCGTCAATAAATGTCTTGAAACATGCCTGCAGTGTCAAAGCATCCTTGATTACTGCATGTGAGAGTATGGGTTGCAGGATCTACATCTATACGAGCCTAAACACATTCGCGTCTTCATTCGCACCCACACTCAATTCATCATACGCTCGCACTACACATCTAACAACATTATACTGTCTTGGGCCAGTGATCACCTCAACAAGAAAAAAAGACAGTTACAGTCACCACAACAGGCTGAATGTATAGGAAATTGGGAAAAAGAAATCTGGATATCTATAAGTCCAGTTACAATTTATTCTTAATATACTTTGAGTTGGTTCTCTGCCTCTTTCTGTGTGTAAACACGAGGCCAGACAGTCACCTTGAAAACCCGATATTTAGATCAGAATGTTCTTTTGTAAGGTTATTCTCAGATTTGTATGGAAGCCGCTGGTAAGGTTTAGGGTTTGACCCAATACTGTGTAAAGGAGAAAAAATACAAATACTTAACCATAATATAGTATTCTGAATCCTATCCTTAGCCTGCGTAAAATATAATATATTTATCCACTTCGGTTACTTAACTTAAATTATAAACTACAAGCTTAGAGCTTGTCTTATCGTTAAAACTCCCGTGAAATAAATTCTAATCATTTAAACAAATTAATCATCATGAATTAGAAATAAATATATATTTCATCAATACTCATAATGAACAGTGCATTTACTGGTCGGTTAAAATATACTCTGACTGGTTACTATATAGTAATTAATTAAATTTATTTTATAGCTGGCATAGTTTAGCTAGAATTTATTATTTGTTCTGATAGCCAATGTAACACAGTAAACCCTAGAGAAATATAAATGACGGACCTATCTAGTAAATCACTCTGCACAGAAAATCTCAGTGAAATATAATTGACGATTTTACCACTTAAATCACTCAAAACTACTAGTATAATATTTACCTTCACACAAACTTCTAAGACTATCTCCAACGAAAAACTAAGAACTCTACTTAATACAAGTGATTCTAGAAAACGAAGCTAGGTGTCTTCTGAGTCTGTGAAGTACTGGGTAAATTGAGTTAAAATGCTGGGGTTTATATATCTGAAATGAAAGGGAATGTTACACTATTCACCGAAACCAGACTCTCTGCTAAATTTAGCACCTACGTTTAAATCTTGGGGAATACGTTAATCAAAGTCATTCTTCACGCTAGACCCGAAAACTAGAACCCACGTCTCTCGCTTAGATCAGGCATAACGTAATTTGCTTATCCGTGCAAATTTTACACGTCTCTGCTCGTATGGACCATTCTAGCGAGCAATGTCCTTTGATCTTGTGATTCTCACCGTGTTTAATTACCTTTCTAGCGAACGGATTACAAGGGAGGTAATAGAAATTTGTCTCACCTTGGTTCCAGATTATCTGCTTTAGTACTCAAATTTATTTCCCGTGATCGCTGTCTGATCTATTACAATGATTTTCAATCGCTGGCGTATATTTACAGCTCAACGTTAGCTAATAGGTTTGCTGGTAAACCTTCATCGAAGGAAATAGCGAACAGCAATAAAATATGCGTGCTAAATTAGAAAAAGAGACAGATCTCTGAGTATAGGAGGGTTTTGTGTTAACAAAACATGCGTAGGTGAAAGCTAGGTAAAAGAAAAGTGTAGATAATGAAATAGATATATGAAAGCTATTATCATAATATGTCACACCCACATTAGATACTCTAGGTTTTGACCACTATTGGACCCCTACTGCAGAGCAATGGGGAAGCAACCTGTGACAACACTCAAAAATGTACATGTTATTGTCACAATTAAAAATGAAATCAAATGTCTACATTAAATCTTTTCTACTGAGTTGTACATAGAAAATATTAATGCATTATTTCTTATTTACTTAATTTTATACTTAATTTATTGGCAGGATGGCACTGGACATAAATCAAGCAACCTGAGATGATAAAGCTGTCGATAATACCATTAGGCGATGCTCCCTAAGGCGCCACCTCAGACTGGGCAGTAAGCTCTCACAAGAAAAAGAAGAGTAAAAAACACGCTGGGTAAAAAGCAGCTGAGGCCTAGCACATCAAGGGCATCATTCTCAAAGTCAGTTATGACTGCTGGAGCTACTAACTTAGTTTATTATAAAACATTATCATAGTCAGTTATGACTTCTGGAGGCTACTAACTTAGTTTATTATAAAACATTATCATAGTCAGTTATGACTTCTGGAGGCTACTAACTTAGTTTGTTATAAAACAAACTATCTTAACAGCCACATGAAATAATTAGATAGATAGAACGAGCGATAAAGAAGCTGATGCCTAAAACCATAAAGCATGCACTTGTTTTTAAATCCCAGAATCTAGTCCAAAAAAAAAAAAAAAATTAACAATGAAGAAAACACATACAGAAAACAATGGTCATAACGAAATTACAAGATCTATGTTTAAATTTAAAGCGCTTGTTTCTGGAGAAAAGGGATCGATTTCAAAACCAGTTAGTATAACGCTCCGGTCTACCCAGGTGTAATAACTAGGTACCTAAATCTGCTTTTATGTTAGAGAATACAAAGACAGCGAGGAAGAGAACTGGTCATCCGTCCTCATAAATTTGGACCTAGTATAGTTGAAGGCTAAGAGTTCACTCCCTTACGGCAGTGTCTTTTTTTATGGTGAAAAGCAAAGGAAAGGCGGCAAAGAAGAAATATCAGCTACGTGTTTACCCACCTGTCAGTAGGTGATCCGACTATGCCACATAAAAGTCACTGGCGTCAGAAGGAATTTTATGTATTCACGTTAAAAGCTTTTAGTACAGCGGTTATCAACCTATCTTGGACCACGACCGAAATTTCACAGTCGGTGAAGCCAGGACCGTGCACAAAAGTAAAAAATTAATAATGGGAATTTCAGCATGCTGCTTAAAACTTGTAGTAAAGGAAACGTAATTGATGCGATCCATTCGCAATGTCTCCGGCGACCCAATTTTGGGTGCCAACCTTTAAGTTGAGAATCAATGTCTTAGATCAAGAGGCAGTGAAAAATTAATTGCTTTCAATAGAGCACTAATATATGACATTATGGGTTGCTCGAGTTATGAATAGATCTGCAATGACGTATAAATGAGTCATTATTTGCACTTCTGTCAAAGGGCAGCTAATAAGTTTGTTTATAAAAGTGTGCGACAACCTTTGCAATAAAGATCCGTGAGAAATGTTAGGATAGGCCTAATTAAAAAAAAAAAAAAAAAGTAGGAATTGTGATGAGCTAATGAAAATCGAAATGGATTCAACACCATTAATGAAAGTCCTCTCTCAGAATCACTCACTAAATTGGCACATATAGGTAAATAACAGGCACCTTCTTAAGACAGTAAGAAAGAGGTCACTAGATAACAGAGAAGTAATAGAAATAATAGGCTTACTGAAGAATTGAACCAGAGTTCATCCAAACAGGGCCCATCCCCTCGCTGCGATAAAGAATCGCGAAAGGACACACAGTCAATAAAGCACTCCTAGATTGTATTTCGGGTGATTGCTATTTACCTATTATATATATATATATATATATATATATATATATATATATATATATATATATATATATATATATATATATATATATATATATATATATATATATATATATATATATTTGTCTTTTTTATTTATTACTCATAGGCATCGGAGTTTCTTCATTATTTATTTACAGTTCTGTCTGTCTGTCTGTTTGTCTTTGTGACGATACGGTTGTGCGATCTCACGTCCACTCCGGCAGTATCGCTTTTTTCTTAATTTTTCTCTTCCTCTCACTCATCGCTATTATTTAGCATATCTTTTTGCCCTTTCATTCACTATTTTTCTCTCTACGTTGGATCAGTAGAGTGAAGTCTCTAACACTGCACACCCCCACGGAAATGTCGGCCACGGGACTATCTTTAATTTTCACATGTTTGCTTTGAGCCGATCCCAGACGGAACTGTAATAACGCCATATAATTTGACCGATCAGCGACTGATTAGATTTCGCTTCATTCGTCTGGCCACATTTGATAGAGACATTCATCTCTATTGATCCCTTTGAACGTGACCGTCCGTCACTTGACCAGGTGGCTAGTGACTATCCCTATGTTTGCACAATAATGAGGTAATCGCTTCCGATGTACGTTCTGTATCGAAATTACAGGTAAATCTGTCTGGAAACTCAACATTTGCAGGTAATAGCATTGGGGCAGTATCAGTGCACAACGTTTGTTTGTTTGTGAAGATAGCACAAGATCACCCGTGTGTTACCGGGGCCCGAAAGGGGAGCAAAGAATAGTAACACTGTTCCCTGCCATGCGACTAAGGAGGGTTGGGAATGGGGCTGGTTACCCCATACTGTAAAAAAATTTAAACCACAAAAAACTTCAACAAATATGGATAAGTCAAATAAGGAAAATAAAACACAGCCATCCAAGACAGGGCAAGGTCCTCTCGCAGGGAGGCGTATGATGCAACATAGAGAAAGCCGAAAGGAGTCTGTGTTGCTGACTAACCTTCTTTCTTCTAGGAGAACTTCCAGATTTGGCACCTAGAATGTTCGGACATTAAACGAACAAGGGAAAGTGGCACAAGTAGCAGCAGAAATGAGGGAATATAAATTCGAGGTTCTAGGAATGTGTGAAACAAAGTGGTAGGGGGTAGACAGGAAGAAACTCATCACAGGTAAATTGGTGCTGTCCTCAGGACATGAAGACGAAAGTTCACACCACAGTGAAGGGGTAGCTCTTATGTTGTCTAAAGAAGCACAGAAAGCACTCATTGAATGGGAATCTGTTGGACCCAGAATAATAACAGCTACTTTTAAAACAGCTAAAAAGAAAATAAATGTAAATGTCATCCAATGTTGTGCACCAACTAATGACAAAGAAGAGTCTGTGAAAGAAGCATTTTATACTAGACTACAGGAAATTATGGATAAAGTAAAGAGAAGAGACATCACGATTTTGATGGGTGACATGAATGCAAAGATAGGTACAGTGTTAAATCACGCTTTTATTTGTTAAATGCCGTGAATGTCCACCAGTTGATAAATGTAGATGTTGGGACTGGTGTAGTAAAGTGTAACGATTGTCAACTCATTAAACCCAGCACAGTTTTGGTCATACAGGTCATCTTGTCCTGGAACGTGATGAGGCTCCGACAAGAATGTGAGTGTAGACAATGAGTGTGTATATGAATGTCAGAACGCGAATGGTAGAATGATTCGATAGAGTTGACAGGTTGGTAGTACATCACTCATACTCACACTGTTCGAATTCAAGAAGTACTGGAACTACGGTGGTCTTTTTATAACATTTAATGAGACGCACACTTGGACAGTACGTGTATGGTTACAGGAACAAATGTCGACATAGACAGCATAATGTTGGTCACAGGAATATCATCTTAAGTTAGCATTCATGCTTGGCAAATATCATAATGGAGCATTCGTAAATAAGCATTCAGAGTTCCATCATGTAAATCATCTGGCTTTACTGACTGGGCACGTCAGACCATAACCAATATATAGGAAGGCTCCTAGACCTAACCTCGTCTAGCGAATATCCCTTCACGTAAAGTTCAATATATATATTTTTCATAAAGATATAGGAATCCCAGACATGGGTTCTCACATGTAGCAGTGATCTCTTGGTTCATCGAGCGATAGTACAGGCATCCCTTTTTCTCACTCGATAAATACAAAGTATATGGATTTCAACATGGCTGTGCTTCTCTCGTGAGCTTCACTCACTATTGGATACAGACCAAAATTGGTCATTCGTTAAATGTCCTCATTTCTTCATAGCTTCTATCATAGAGGTAATTGAATAATATCATATAATCTAGTGCTGATACATAGGAATGTCATCTTCCTTTGAATAAATATTCTTTTCAAAAGTACCACTGTGCATCTGCTTATCGACAACGATGGCGAAGCCCAAGTTCATAATAAATTGTGGTTTTACCTTTCTATGCGAAATATAACTTTGCCATTCCTTGGCAAAAGAGAATAAACACTGGGGTAAAGTACATACAACATGTCTAAATGACTATCACTTTTCCCCATTTACTTATAGATCACTTTTTCGGCGATAAGCCGGCTACAACAAAATTCGACATCCCGACAGGATGACAGCCATGAATCACACCCCCTGCTAGCGATACTTCCGCTGCATAGCCTTTGACCTTTTCTAGCGACAACCAACATAGTTCGACTTAGAAATGTAAAGATATCCATATATAAGACAGACTCGTCCTACTCATACAAACACTACGTATAAATTCAGGCCATAGATATACTGAAGCAAGAACAATCTATTCCTACCCAGCCAAAGAATAAATCGCAGTAGGCCTAGATCCGTCCGCGGAGTCCGATCGAAGATGACGGAACTCCTTTCAAGGGAAGTAACTCAAAAATGACTTCTCCTTAAGCACTTAAAAAAGGAAATACTTTGTTTACAAAATATTTGCGAACATAATAAGTATATAAATGTATTATATTGCAAGATAGTAAAGATTGCACTTTACAGTCTTACCACACCTCCCGGGAAAAAAAAAAAATTTTTTTTTTTTAAATACATCTAGGAGCAACGTAGAATAGGCTCACAACGCAAGAATACTGCGCAGATGAAAATATCAGGAATAACTATAATTCCTAATATGACCGGTGAGAATATATCTCAAAATCTGAGAGAAATTGTTTCTCTACGAATAAATGTTTCCAGGAAGGTGTGATCTACGTATAATACAATTCTGGTAATTATACAATGCATACCAAAAATTCACACTATAATCTTAAATTTATGATTTATGAAGAAACAATCATCAAAGAACAGCGGTGAATAAACATCAATAAACCGCTAAGTAGAGATACCATCATTCTATTATTAAATTACAAATGTGTATCTTAGTAAAGAAACAAAAAATAACTGTTGTAAAGTTATACATATTAAAAAGATCCAATATTTAACAGTTAAGTGGCATCATGTGGGCATCTGGACAGAATGTCCGCCATCACATTTTCTGAACCACGGATAGCTCGTACCGAGAAATGAAAAGGTTGAAGAGCGATTGCGTATCGAGTTGATCTCGAGCTCTTCAAGTTCTTACTTTGGATAGCCGTAAGAGCTTTTTGGTCAGTTTCCACTACGAAATGCGCGCCCAGAAGGAATCTTTGGAGTTTGAGAATTGACCAAACCATTGCCAATAATTCACGGTCTAAAACCGAGTAATTCCTTTCTGCAGCATTAAGTTTTCTGGATATATACATTACAGGATGCAGAGTTCCAGAGTACTCTTGCATTAGTGCCGCTCCAATCCCAGTGGATGAAGCGTCACTACGAAGAACAAATGTCTTATCTGTTGTAGGTAACACTAAAATAGGTGGTGATGAAAACATAGTTTTGATCTTCTCTAGTGAAGATTGGCATTCATGAGACCAGTGAACCATGTTAGGCGACCCTTTCTTTAATAGTGTAGAGAGAGGTGCCATGATAGAGGACAGATTCGGAATGAAACGTCCATAAAATTGTATGAGACCTAAAAGACTTCGCACTTGCTTTTTAGTCCTAGGGATAGAGATGTTAAGTATCTTAGTGATATTATGGTCTTCTGTCTTCAAGAAACCGTGACCTACTCGATGGCCTAAGAAAGCAATTTCGCTAAAGCCAATACAAGCTTTAGATGGTTTTGCTGTCAGGTTATACTCACGCAGAGTTGATAATAATTCAACTAACCCTGAATAGTGATCTTCCCAAGTATCGCTGAAAAGACAGATGTCGTCTAGATAAGCAATGACATCTGACCGATACGATAGGATTCGACGCATCATGCGTACAAATGTAGCTGGTGCGTTCATAAGGCCGAAAGGCATAAAATTCCATTGGAAAAGGCCTCTGGGAGTAGAGAAAGCGGTAAGAGGTTTGGCGCGTTCGGATAATGGAACTTGCCAATATCCTTTAGACAAATCAAGTTTAGTGAAAAAATGCGATTTAGAAAGACGAGTAAGTAGCTCTTCTAGTAAAGGCATAGGTTCAGCATCGAACTTCGTAACTTGATTCAATTTGCGATAGTCAACGCAAAGACGTATGTTATTGTCTTTTTTTCGAACAATAACCATCGGCGAAGAATATGCAGAAGTGGATGGTTCGATTATTTGTAAATCTATCATTTCATCCAACTCCTTTTCAACCTGTGTTTGGAAATGTATAGGGATAGGATAAGGTCTAACCCTAATTGGAGTATGTTCAGTTAGAACAATGTCATGCTCAATGACATGAGTTTGTCCAGGGATGTCAGTGAGGACATCCTGAAATGTTTGTAAACATAGACGAAACTTGTCGCCGTTCTCCTAGAGACAAATCAGGAGAAACAGTAACGTCTTTCCATGATTCACTAGAATGAAGTGGGATCATTGGAAGCGGAAGATTAACATCCGAAAAACTTGTTTCCTCATCCTGTATTACAGACAGTGATGAGTAATGACCATGTTTGACATGAGAATCGTCCGTTGCCTGGAAAATAGGCTGTAGATAGTCAGGACGTTCATGGAACTCCGTAAGCATATTGATGTGGAAGGTTTTATGCTTCCCGTTAATATCGACGATGTAGTCAACATCTGAAATTTTCGATATTATATCGTACGGACCTTTCCAACTAATAAGGAGTCTATTTTCACGACAAGGTAGCAAAACAAATGCTTTGTCACCAGGACAAAGTTGTCGTAAAGTTCTCTTCTTATTAGCAAATTGTCTTGCCTTCTGCTTAGCAAATTCAGAAGAGGACGTTGCCAATTTGCATGCTTCGATAATCTTTTGTCTCAGCGCGATGACATACTCGTAAGAAGATTTTGTGTCATCGTCAATATTGTCAGCTGTTATAAGATCATGCAGCAAAGACATTGGGCCGCGCGGTCGCGCGCCAAAGACAAGTTCAAAGGGAGAAAACCCTGTATGTTCATTGGGGACCTCTCTGTACGCGAAGAGGGCCGCGGGTAAAACCCTATCCCAATCTTGAGGATGATCCTCAGTTATCTTCCCTAATAAGTTCTTAAGTGTTCTATTTAGTCGCTCGACCATCCCATTGGACATAGGATGATAGATGCTACTCAAAGATCTCTCTATCTGTAGAGTAGACATTACTTGAGACATGGTATCCGATATCAGTTGGGTGCCATGATCTGATAATATTTCTCCGGGGAATCCCAGCCGAGAAAATATAAGCCAAAGAGCATCTGCAATGTCAGCGGTAGTAATGCTCTTTAGAGGGATAGCCTCTGGCCAACGTGTGCACATGTCTACACACGTTAAGATAAACTGATGTCCTCTAGCAGATTTGATCTTGAATGGACCAATGATGTCTATCGCCATTTTCTGGAATGGACGAATAGGAATATCTGCAGCCTGAATAGGCGCAGCATGACGAGGACCTTTGGATTTGACTTCTTGACATACTTTACAGGATCGACAATAGATCCGTATGTCCTTGTTCACAAAAGGCCAAAAGAAAGCCGCAAGAACTCTTGACTTTGTACGGGAAAAACCCATGTGACCAGCACACTGAGAGTCGTGTGCATGTTGTAAGATCTTAACTCTCAAATTCTTGGGTACAAGAATCTGAGAATGACTTGACTTAGTGGAGTCTTGCACCATACGTACAAGTACGCCATTCTTCATTGTAATCCAAGATTTACAATTTGAATCTTTATTCGGATCACCTTTCGTTACAAGAGTGAAGAATTTCTTAAGAGTCGGATCTTCTTCTTGTTGTTTTATAAACGAGTCACGAGAAATTACCAAGGGATCATCTTGGTTATGCACTTCATTATCTTCAACAGATGAAGTTTCAGGCATATTGAGAGCTTGAGCTCTAGTGACTACCGCATTAGCAGATTGCATATTTTGATTTTCCCAAACGGAAATTTGCTCCGGAGTGCATTCTTTGACTCCGTGAATGCGACCGATGATAAGATCAGCGATCGGATTCGGCAAAAGACATGCGTGTACATCTCCTGTGAAGAAAGGAGTAGCAATCCTAATGATAGCGGTAGAGTATTTCTCTATGGTGCCGCCAAATGTTACGCATTTGACTACTTTGCCTGTAGAATGAGAAGGATCTATGAGTGACTGCCTAACCCCAATAGTTGTGCATCCAGAATCAAAAAGTACTGAGACTGGATTGTCATTTAACTAAACCTTTGTGTAAGACAAGAGAACCTCTCCCATCATGCGCGATTGACGCAGGAAGAGCGGGAAGAAAGAGGATGCCCACAGCTTAAAAGTAGACACTGTGGTTGGCTCAAATAATG